>JAFIRS010000757.1:0-558068 GCA_018342105.1 Gonioctena quinquepunctata | reverse complement strand
GGTGCAGATATGGGGAGTCATGCAGATATCGTCACACCCCAAAGGATGAAATTTCGGGACGAAATGTCTTTAAGAAGGGGCAATGTAACGAACCTAGGCCGGACCTGTCGCCTCGCGCGTTGCCGTCGACAGCGATGAGGTCATCCCCGGAGATGTTCGAGAACAGTCCAGTCGCTCTGCCGCGGAGAGCAACGGTCGATATTGGAAACGATTGGAACATGCTGGTCGCCAACTGCCGGAATTCGAAAGATCGGGAATTCTGTGACGGAGATAAATAGGTTGCCCTCAAGATGGCACGGACAGTCTGAACGAGCCCATACGATCGAGCTATACAGTGGCGTAATATAAATTAAGTTGTAGATTTAGGTGTGAAATAAATTATTAAAACCAAGTTAAGTTTATTTACGTTACAATACTTTTAGTCAGAAGATTGTCATCTCATGGGAAAAATGTTATACACAATATATATAATATAAAAAATAAATATAAAAGTAGTAATACAATCATTTGACTTGCTAGATACTAGATACATTACAATCACAAGTTGAAAAAAATTATCACAATAGGCAAAGGTGGTTCAGAGAAGATTCAAATTAATTTATACATATACGAGTCATTTTACTAGTTGTGGAGTAATATTAGATTTCAGCTTCAGAAAGTTAGGGGACTGCGGGAACTTTTTACTGTACATTAGTGATGATGTAAGGAACAACATATAAAAATTTACCAACCGTAAAGCAATTAATTATTCAATAAATAAGTTGCCTAATTACATTGTATATTTAATATTAAAAGAATGAATAAATAATCGTGCCACTCGCAAAAATGGAAAATTTTACATGAAAGAAGTGAATACAATTTTTCTTTGAAATAAAAACTGTAAGTTGCAGAATTTTTTGCTAACGTGCGAAAAAAATGTGAGGTGGAGACTCTGAAGTGCAGCGCTGGAGGAGCACGCAGCCACGAGCGCTTCACACTAAATTTGTTATAACTTTTGATCTAATTGATTAAATTAACATAGCAATAATTTAACTGAAAGAAAAAAAATGCAGCTAACGAGAATTCATGTTTTTAAAAGTGAAAAATATGTATAGGAATAGTACATAAATGAAATTACGTCAAAGCAGAATTCTGTCTGAAATCTATTTTTTTTATTTTCAAGATTAGGTACTCTGAAAATGACAAATAAAAAGAGGACAATTTAAAAAAAAAATCGAAAAATACAGAGCTCAAAATATTGAATAATTTGAAAAAAATACAAAATTGAATTTTGAGGCCATGCTTCAAAAACTCTAATTTAAAATGTGATATTGAAACTTATATAACGAAATTTGTTGAGTGTAGGCCACATTTTTCAACCCAATGAAACAAAAATACTCCTCATGAATACCTCGGCTAATTTCGAAAATGGTTCAATAATCTCAAAATGGCAGCTGTTGAAAGATTTAAAAAAATTCGCAATATTTCATTAGCTCCACAACTTTTACTCGATTAGGTAGCTGTTAATTATCATTCAATGAAATCTACCTTTACGGCATTAAAAAAACGATGAGACCACGTTATCGTTTTTTTATTGTCATATTCTGGTTCAGCGACCTCAAAAACCCCTATAGCATCAATTTGGGTGGAATTTGCCTAACAAAATTGTTTTTCATTGTTTAAACAATTAATAAACAAGCAGCGCACGAATATAAGTTTATAACTTTTTTCTGCAAGCAATTTCTAAGTAATATCAGAAGGTTTTAGGAAAATCCATGGAGTCCTCCAGGATTCCAAAATAATGCATGATTTTAAGCTATTTTTACTGCGCTATATGAAGATAATTTGAGTTCTTGCGATAAGATAGTCGTGTTGTCTGCCAAAATAGTGAACACCTCTTGACTTGTCCAAAAGCTGAGAGGTTCTTTCACTCAGATAGGAATCGAGTCAATTGAAGCTTCGTCCTCTGAAGCTGTAGAGATGAAGATACGTAACAGTCAAAAGCTTTAGATATGTCGCAAAACACTTCCTTCGGACTAGAATATAGATTTTTCAGAAAGCGAAAGAGATATTGGTTTGAAAGCTAAATTAAGTAATTGTATGTAATTTACAGCACTTCATAAAATCATTATCCGCTCCAACATAAGATTTTTATCATGAGCAAACAAGGACAGAAATACATAAGTACCAACTCGGTGGATCCGTATCAATGGGAAATTAACCAAACAAAATAAATTGGTACGGTTCATAATTAGAATTATTTCGGAACACCTCTCGAAAATATAAGTACATGGAATAGTTTGTTCTAAAATATGTTACATCGATCTATCAACCTCAAAATATTTCACAACGAATTGACATAACCTTAAAGGCGACAAAAGCACAATCACAGAACGGATCATAGACACAAATCACAAAAACACCCTGTGTGGTCTGTAATTGCAATTCACTGAATTATGACAAGAAACGACGTCGGCGCCATCTGAAACTCTAGATAACTCCCTTTATCAATTGGGCTGGTGTCCCCCAGTTTGTCCCAATATTTTACAGGTATAAGTGAATACACCATGGTTTTTAGACATCTTAGTTGTAGAACTAAAACACGTCTCCGGTAATAGGGTGCTGGAATAGGGACCGCGCATGAACTGTAGAGGCAGCACTTCTGCCGAAAGTAGAGCTCTCTCGTGTTAAAATATCGAAACTTATTGGGGAAAATATTGCAATAAAGTGTTTAAGGAATATTTCAATAAAATGAAAAAATTTATAAAATTTGGATGTTTGCCGATTACAAACAATCGGGTTCGTGGCCAGAATGATGTAAAAATTTGATAATTATTGAAAAGCTTCATAAAGCTCATAAGACACAAAATTTAAAAAATCCATGTAAAGAATACCTAAGAATTTGCATGATTGTATTTTTGTCATGATGTCGTATGTTTGTTATTTTCAGTATAAATTAAATAATTAAAACAGTTTATGATTTTCATATTATTTCCAGCTCGATAACAATCGACATATTTAAATACCTGGGAATCGTCTTGGGCTCAAATGTGAGATGGGACAAACACGCTAAACACGTTATTAAAGAAGTTAGATTCTTAATACACAAATTCAAAGTTCTACGAGATATAGTTTTTTGTTTCGTGCCAAGAGCTATTTCACCTCCACTCAGCTGCTTATATTCTATAAGGCATAGATCCGACCCGTCCTGGAATACTGTTCCCACATTTGGAGCGCGGCACCTAAACATATTCTGAGGCTATTGGATTCTGTCCAAAAAAGGGCAATTCGTCTCGTCGGTGATGCCTCGCTTACAAACTCGCTTACTTGTCTGGAACACCGTAGAAAAGTTGGCGATTTGTCTCTATTTTATAGATATTTTCATGGGCGATGCTCTTCTGAAATATCAACAATCGTTCCTGCTTTGGCAGTCTCTTCGAGATTAACCCGTCAAGTTCAGTCATCACACCCCTTCGTGGTCACTTTGGAGACCTGCAGAACATCACTTTCCAAAGACTCGTTCATCCAACGAACAGCGAGGTTTGGAACTCATTGCCTAGGGAGGTGTTCCCCGAGGCATACAACCTCCAGAAATTTAAGAAGAACACCAACTCCTACCTTCTTTCCCTTGGTTCCCACGATGTTCTCTGAACATTACAGGATATCCCTTTTCGTGGGAACCAGAACATAAAAAAAAAAAAAAATCTCAATCCTAAGATGCTAAATACAGTCTATATCTCACTTGTACAGCCACACTCAATGTATGGTATAGTAGCATGGGGAAGTGTTGGGAAAACTTCTTTGACAAATCTTGATGTCATTAAAAAAAAGATCATCAAAGTTATGTATACAAAATATTTTACTTATCCATCCGACAATCTATTTTGGGAAAGCTCTATAATGGACACACGGCAGCTTTAGTATTATTTTACAAACATCTACCAACATAAAAATGTGCATCAACTTAAAAATATCAATCATGAATACAACACACGAAATAAAAAAAAACGTACGTACTGAAAAAGACAAAGAAAACGACTGGCCAAAAAAGCTACACTTATCTAGCCCCTAAACTTCCACACTTCCAGATAATATTAAAAATACCAAAAAAAATTAGAAAACTTCAAATACCACCTCAAAAGTTTCATTTTTGAAAACTCTAGAGAAATGATTTATAGAATAATAGAATAAACAGATAGTGCCCTGGTTGTATACTTATACCTATTTCATTATTACTTGTACCAATGTAAACGCCTCTTCTATATCAATTTCACTTTATTTATCGGACTAGTCGATCTTAATGATTTTACTCATTGATTTTAATTAGTATAAGTTATATTTATCACCATTATTTTTACTGTTGCTTTATCTATATCTATAGACGATCTTAATAATTTTACTCGTTGATTTTAAATTAGTATAATGTTATATTTATTATCATTATTGCTTTATCTCATATTGATTTGTGTATTTATGTCACGCACAGGTTTAACCTTCAGTGACTTTTTCCAGTTTATTTGCTTTAGCTAGATTACTTTATTGTTCTACAATAAGATACCCACACACAGACTTATTCTTTGTGGGCTTTCCTCATATTTATTCATTATTTGTAACTAATTGGATACATATTTTTTTCCATGTTTATAATCTTCACTACGATGTATGAATCAATATTATTATTCATTATTATTATTATTAATTGTGCCACATGTACTTGCAAGGCAGGTTTACCAGAGTCAGCAGCGTCTAAAACTAATCATTCTCAAGGATGGGACAAACCCTCTCGTCGTCAACTACTAGGTCATTATGAAAGTGCGAGAATTACGAGCTTATTTCCACCAACAAAGCTATTTAGTGTATGGGCCAAACATTTGGGAGACACGAATAATTGAAATATAATGTCCGTATTCTTGTAGAAATGAACCTATTTTTATTGAACAATTATTTCAAGTAAATGTTTAGTAAAACTTAAAACTTGATGAAAATGGCTTGCAGTTGAGTATGTAACGATTATTTATTTTTGTAACTTTATTCATTTATTCACCAAAGGGAAGTCTCCTGATCACAATCAGGCGGGATGATGAATACTTAAAAGAAATAGTAACTAACCTACAGCAATTTTATTTTACTCTCTCAAACATTTATTTTTCAATGAACTCAAGTGATTTAGATTTACTATCGATTTATTTTTTTTTTTAAATTTAAACGTAATTTTTCAATAAATTTATCCACTGTTTACGTTTATAGGTTTTATGTACAACATTTAATGAACTCTCTGGGAAACGATAAAATTTCACTTGTGTATTCAATTTCTGAATATCTATGAATTTTATATTTATATTTTCAAGAACAAAGAAACATTTATCAAAATTAAAACACATAATATGCAAACACGACACAAAATTTTTTTACATACAGAACTCCACAAAACTAAGCTCGGATATCGTTTACCTGACAGTATAGGCACGAGAGCATTCAATTCACTGCCATCTACTCTCAAGAATGCAGAGTCGATGAACACATTTTTAAGTTGAAAAATTACCTCGTCGAAAAATATTTTTACGAAATTAGAGAGTTTTTCTTTTCAACCGACGAAACCAAAAAGGAGGAGGTTCTCTATTCGACCCGTATATTTTTTTTCCATCATATTTTTTTATGTATGATCACGCATAACTGTTTACTGAGGAGTCCGGTTCCGATAGTTATTTTTTCAGTGGATAGGGTGTACTTCGAAGGTGGTCCCATTTGAATTTAAAAGATGAAATCCACCCCTAAGGGTAGCGAAATGAAGGATATTGATCACTCACCCTCTGAATTCTGGTCCGTTAACCGATCAGGCATAACTTTGTACTGGGTTCTTCGATTTGGATGATTCTTTTTTTAATAGATAGGGTATACCTTATATTTGGATTTCGAAAAGAATTAGTCACCCTTACGGGTAGAAAAATAGGGGATAATTGATTTTTCACTAGTGAACATTGGCACACACATACGTAGTTGACAATGACAGATCGCTACTGACATTATTCTTGTTCCACATCCGTCAAAATCAGTATATTTTATGAGAGGATGGAATGATATACAAAGTAATGAAATAAACTAACCAGAACAACGAAAATAATTTATATTACAACAAATAGTAAAAGTAGATAATCATATTATTTAACTGGTAATAGTTGAAGTAAGGTGGGTAAGTAAGTATTTTGGAAGTAATCAAAAAACAAGTAGGTAGTAATTGGTAGATTTTAGCCACAAAAAATTGAAAAATAAAAACTCCTTAACAAAAAATTAAACCGACGAAATACGGAACTGAAAAGTAAAAAATAAAAACTTTTTAACAAAAAATTAAACCGACGAAAAAATCAACTGAAAAGCAAAAAATAAAATAAACCTTCTTAGTCTAAATGATAATTGAGCTCCTAAACTAATGTAAAAAACTGATTTTGAGTCGGCGCCAAACTAACTGGCAATTGAATTAGGTGAAGCGTAAAATGATGGCAGCGAGATGCACGGATGCGTTTTGATGACTTCCTTCATAGATAATGATCTTCGATAATTGTTTGTTTGGCGCCGACTCAAAATCAGTTACTTACATTAGTTCAGGAGCTCAATTATCATTTAGACTAAGAAGGTTTATTTTATTTTTTGCTTTTCAGTTGATTTTTTCGTCGGTTTAATTTTTTGTTAAAAAGTTTTTTAATGGTATTTGTTTTTCATCATTTTAATAGTTTGTTATCTGCGTATATGTTCTTCCTGTACTCTGGTATACAGGGTGTTATGTAATAAGTGTCCGATATTTAACAGTACGATTTCTCAGTTATTTTTAAGGTGAAAAGTTCATATAAGCATGGGCCGGCAAGGCCTTCATTTTTGATAAACAGGAGGTTGAAAATTTATTTTTATTTTGGTTTTTCGGGAATAATTTTTAAAATAATGTCGATATTTGGACGAAAATTGGTATTTGGGGATTTTTTTATATGATAAATTCAAACTTGATCTCAGTTTGGCCCTTAATTGTAGGGGGCGCCGCCTACAGGTATTTGTCTCTTTTGGGGAGTCACAACTTTGTCGTGCATGTATGTATCACATTTTCTAGAAGGAAAATCGATTCCACTATCATGTTTTCGTGAAAAAGGTATTTTTTTCAAAAGTCGCTTTCGAGATATTTTGATTTAAATTATTCGACGTGTACGCGAACTATTTGAAAATAAAAGTATCAACTAGGCTAGTAAGTTTATTCCAATGTTTTTTTTGTGCTCTCATGTCAAAAATAATATCTTGACGCATAGTTAAATAGTTTTATTTGTTATTTTTGCGATTATTTGTTGAGAAATGGTAAACTTTACCAATGCAGAGTATGCTGACATACATTTTACATACGGACTTGCTAACGGAAATGCATATGAGGCTAGACGTTTGTATCAGGAGCGTTATCCGAACCGCACAACTCCTACTTCAAAAACGTTTTCAAGAATTCACGCTCGGTTAAGGGAAACAGGAAGTTTTGAGAAAGCTGGAGTCTTTTGTAAGGGTGCACATCGGACGGTAAGAACCCAGAAACCGAGGAAGTAGTGCTTAATCTGGTAGGAGAATACCCGGAAACAAGCTCCAGAAAAATAGTGCTGACGTTAAACACTTCTCAAATTGATAATTTGTTATATCCCTACCATATTCAAACAGTTCAGGCACCACTCCCTCGTGACTTTCCGTCACGTATCAACTTCTGTCGTTGGTTTATCCATTGCCTTATTCAAAATCCTTTATTTGAAAATAAAATCCTGTTTACCGACGAAGCAAATTTCTCATGCAACGCTATACGCAATTTTCACAACAATCATTTGTGGTCAGAGGAAAACCCCCATACGATACAGGAACATTTCCAAGAACAGTTCTCTCTTAACGTGTGGTCAGGAATACTTGGAGACAATTTTATAGGTCCATTCTTTATTCCGGGAAGATTAAACAGAGAGAGATATCGTCATTTTCTTGAAGAAGATTTGCCTATTTTACTGGAAGATGTGCCGCTTAGACTACGGAATGAAATGTGGTTTATGCATGTCGGTGCCTTGGTACATTTTAGCATCTAAGCACAAGAATTTTTAGATCAAACTTTCGGCAACCGTTGGATAGGTTGGGGAAGGCCTCAACCATGGCCCCCTAGGTCACCAGACCTTGACAGTTTGGATTTTTTCCTGTGGGGACATCTAGAATCCTTAATTTACCAGACACTATCGAAAATGAAGAAGAATTAAGTAATCGAATAATTAACTCTTGTGGAACGATTCAAAATACTCCAGAGATTTTACAAAGAGTGCGTGAATCAATGAGAAGAAGATTGGATTCGGGCATACAGGCAGGAGTTGGACATTTCGAACATTTATTGTGATTGTGTTTATTGTTGTTTAAAAATTAGCATTTGAAATGTTTCTATTTAATAAAAAACAAAGATTTCAAAATTGTTTCACTCTTTGATAAACACATGCATCGATTAATTTAAATCAGAATATCTCTAAAACGGCTGCTTGTAGCGACTTTTGGAAAGCATACATTGTCCACGTAAAAATGATAGAGAAATCGATTTTTCTTCTAGAAAATGTGATACATACATGCACGACAAAGTTGTGACTCCCCAAAAGGGACAAAAACCTGTAGGCGGCGCCCCCTACAATTGAGGGCCAAACTATGACCAAATTTGAATTTCTCATATTGAAAAATCCCCAAATACCAATTTTTGTCCAAATATCGACATTATATTAGAAATTATTTACGAAAAAACAAAATAAAAATAAATGTTCAACACCCTGTATATCAAAAATGAAGGCCTTGCGGACCCATGCTTATATGAACTTTTCACCTTATAAATAACTGAGGAATTGTCATGTAAAATATCGGACACTTATCACATAATACCTTGTATATGTATAATATGTAAATTTATATTGGCTACTCCTCCTCTACATGTATTTAATGTCTAATGAGGAGAATAAATTATTATTATTATTATTATTAATATTATTATGACTATTATATTTATTATTTTTATATGCCGTATTTGAACAGCCACGAATACCGCAATATACTTCCGATGAAGCCATCACGAAAAATAATTTCAATAATATTTTCTCCACAAAGTTTAAAGCAGATGGTAGTCTAATCGACAAGTTGAGTATGGTCTAAAATAGAGATACTGCTCTTAAAAGTATGTGTGGTAGCTCATTGGATCCGGAATAACGTCTAGAAAAATGTGTAAAGCGTGTATTAGCACATAAAAATTGCAAAAGTTATAAACAATTAAAGATGAAAAAAAAATGGCATTTCGTTTTTTGCCAATATTTCATAAACTATTGATATTTAAGAAATTTCAAAAAAAGATTCTAAAAGAGGAGGAAATTTCCAATAAAATACTCCCGGAACTATATCTCCATTATTTATAATTTTAATTTAACGCTGAAAATGGATCTCCACGCGACATTTTTAGGTTGCGCGCGCGGCGTCAAAAACGAGTACGGATTAATTAATTTATTTAAGGTATTATTTTTTTTTTACTTGAAAAAATTGTGGTGTATTCTGAACACTATAAATAATTCATTCCCATTGGAAATTTTACTTAAAGGTAATTTTTCAACAAGTTAAACGATTGTTAACTAACAACATTTTCTCGAACTTCTGTCTTAATTGTAAATGAATAAAAATCTTTAAATAATTGTCGTAAAAATTGTTCACTCCGGAGAGCCTTTCTTATATACATACTTAACAAGATCACGCCATGAAAGTTAATAAAATATTCATACTTTGTTTATAATAATTTTTATACTTGAACAAAAACAAAAAAATCCAAGTAATGTTGTTGAAAAAAATATTTTTTTTCTTAATCATCATATTATCGTCTTTTTATCAATGCAAGATATAAATTGATTTGCAAAAAAAAAGTTCCCGCTATTTGTTGATAAATTTTTTATAAAAAATTTGATTATTTCAATATTTTTGAAATTTTCTTTTTCACAATTTCATTATATTACAAATATTATGATTTTTGAAAAAAAAATGTTTCCTTAATAACAATTTTTAATTGTTTAAATTTTTTTTATATTGCTATTGTTTAAATAATTAGTTAAGAAATCATAATTGACAGTCCTCTATGAAGTAACAAATTTTATTTTTTTTATCAACAATTCCATTGTTTATTAACTTACCAATTTGTTATAAAGAAATTTTTAACTTTGTTAGATTTTTTTTCTGAAACTTCTAAAATTCACGAAAGCAACCATATATAACAAAGTATAGAAAAACAATTTTCCCAATTTTTTATCGTACCTACTTTGGGAATTGGAATTGGGAAAAATTGGGAATTTTTTTTTCTATACTTTGTTATATATGGTTGTTTTTGTAAATATTAGAAGTTTAAGAAAAAAATATAATCCCATATCGTTTGTATACAAAATATTGCCAGAAAACATATTTACAGTTTTCGCGGTGTATTTAAATTCCTAAATGAATATCAATTTGGTGTCGAAACTCGAGTTGGATGGGCCATCATTATTTACAAAAAGAGCCGAACAAATGTTCGATTCCTGTTGATAGTCACGCTACCCGGACTTAACTGTAGATGGGCTCGTCTACCAAGGAAACGGCTTTTGGAAAGCCTACAAAATCTAATCATTCATTAGACAGATTCGCTGCGAATTCTGTCTGTCTGTAGGCACTAGTCGTGCCTACTGAATTTCGAATAATAGAAAAACGCGTTTGAAACTCGTCGATTTCTTCCGTGGATTCTTCCATGACCGCAAATACCGATTGCCAGTGAAAATTTACACTTGAAACAAAAAATATTTTTCGTCGCCTAACAGAGGTGTGGACTTTCAACAGGATTTTTGGGTTTCGCGAGGGATAACGTTGTGCAATTTTATTCCAAAACTAGTGAAAAAAAAAATGCCGTAAGGCCAGTCTGGGAGGACTGGAGGTAGAATCACGGTTATTTATCAAAACTAGGGTGGATAACCTGGAAATTTAACTTTAACTCGTTATCCCAAACAGAACACAGGAAATGTTCCTAATCGATGCAGGATTTGGTGGAAAGTAAGAACGCGAATTGTTGTTCCAGTTCTAGGAGGGTTCACTTTAGCCGACTACTCATAAAGAGTGCCTAATGATGTCTTGACAGGAAAGGACATTTTTATGGTTCGTCTCCAATACGGTTGTTGGGACCTGGGGCTGATCAACAAGGTTCCCGCAGTTAGGTGAAGAAATAATCTCGCGTACTCATAAGGTTCATGCAGTGAAACGATATATTTATCCAGAGCCGTACTTTCAATCATCTATTTTCGCCATGAATAAGTGGAAAATTACTAACTATACTCCATTTGGAAATAAGGAAACAGTAAATTCCACAACATTTTTAGGGATCGAAATTGTCTAGTCAATAAGTGGAGATTACGATTAACTTTCTCAATTTCCAAGTGAAATATGCACTTAAGAATATATAACAAATATATTTTAATTTTATAACAAATATAAGTATGCATTTCATTTCATATCTTATCCCCTTCATATGGCTTTTTCTTTCATTAAAATATGCCAGTCGGGCATTTTGAGCCACTCCTACTGAGAAGGAATCTTCTATTTAGAATCCTATCGAGGTAGGAGAATTGTATGGAGTGTTTCTTTCTGTCACTAGGTGTCGCCGGTTAAAAGTTATCTTTTCCGACGCACCTAAAGATGTTTTAAGCTCGATGATGATTTTATTTATGTTGTGTCTCGCTTTGGCCAGAGCTCTGTGGATCTCTGGCTGGTGACTACTCCGTACTGATGAGGGCCAAAAAAGCCTGAAACCGGTATGCGGATTGTACGGTGGACACGACATGAATTTAAACATAATCGAGCTTATCAGAAAGGAACATTTGCGAACAATATCCATTCATATGGAAGTTTGCATGGATTGTCAGGTGAATATCATTCAACGTTCTGCGTGGTATTAGCTAAGAAAGTAGTTGTTTTTCGCCTGTCGGTCTACCAATTGTTTCAATTTATATTGAAACTTTTGTGAAGACGACTTTGTGTGTGCTTTATGCATTTCATTTCATAAAATATAAGTATGATAAAAATAAGCCAAATTCACTAGAATAAAATACTTGGAATTCACTCTTTCCGAAGGAAATATACACTCAAGTATATATAAAAATTTATTAGATTCACTTAGGTCAAATTCATCCTCACTGTCACTTTTCAAATAGTTTCTGTTCGTTTAAATATTTATTTTCGCGAATATTTATTCTAGTTCTAGTTCAACTTATTTTTATTATATTAAAATATGGAATAACAAAAATGGCTCGAAATGCACTGACTCATTTCCCTGGAAACCAAAATACTCGTAGGTTCAGGTCACGTTACTGTTGCAGCAAGTCGATCTAATGAAAGAATACATAAATGCGGGAAACAATGCCCCGGAGTTCGTGCTTGATACACATAATGCTGATTCATACGGCTCCCGAAGAGTTTCGAAACATTTTGTAAACGTCTCGGCCAGAAACAAACTACCATTTATAGGCAACACAAAATACATTACAAATCGCGTATTCGACCGGTACCCGCAGTTAACACATAAAAAGGTCCCGCGAATTTATACGGTTCCCGTTGAACGACCACGAAATTATTTTACGTAGATATCTGGTTCCTGCAGAAAAAAGGTTAAGCTCAATAAATCTTAGACTCTTGTAATATAACTAATCTGCCCCGGCACAAATCAATCTCTAGATTCGCGAGCCCCTTTTATTGACCTAATCCCTGATAGAGAGCGATTAAGAAAAGAGTCTCGATGTTTTCCTTCTTCTCAGCCAACTCAGTGAAGAAGTTTCTCAGGACATGTAGAATATCACCGATCTGGAGATTCCTAGATGATAAGATGCGAAGAATATCTTTGAAGAACTCTCTGATGTTTCCTCATATATCCAAATGGCCAGGATGAAAATTCCGTATGAAGTTGTGGAAATCTTCGTTCTTCTCCGTTCATCGCCGTATAGTCTACTCGACAAGTTGAAAATGGTCTAAAATAGAGTTACTGCTCTTAAAATTATGTGTGATAGCTCGTTGGATCCGGAATAAAGCCTAGAAAAATGTGCCAAAAGCGTGTATTAGCACATAAAAAAAAATTATAAAAATAAATAAAAATTTCCAATGAAAAACTCCCGGAACTCTATCTCCATTATTTATAATTTTAATTTAACGCTGAAAATGGGCCTCCGAGCGACATTTTTAGGTTGCGCGCGCGGCGTCAAAAGCGAGTACGACACATTGATTAATTTATTTAAGGTATTAATTTTTTTTTATTTGAAAAAATTATGGTGTATTCGGAACACTATAAATAATTTATTCCCGTTGAAAATTTTACTTAAAGTTGATTATTCAACAAGTTAAACGATTGTTAACTAACAAAATTTTCTCGAACTTCTGTCTTAATTGTAAATAAAAATTTTTTTTTTAAATAACTGTCGTAAAAATGTTTCGCTCCTATAGCCTTTCTTATATACATACTCAACAAGATCACGCCATGAAAGTTAAAAAAATATTCATACTTTGTTCATAATAATTTTTGTACTTGAACAAAAACTAAATAATCCAAGTAATGTTGTTAAAAAAAAATTTTTTTTTCTTAATCATCATATTATCGTTATATATTAATACTAGATATAAATTGATTTGCAAAAACAATTTTTCCCGCCATTTGTTGATAAATTTTTTATAAACAAATTAATTATTTCAATATTTTTGAAATTTTTTTTTTCACATATTCATTATATTACAAATATTATGATTTTTGAAAATGAAAATTCCTTAATAACAATTTTTAATTGTTTATAATAGTTTTTTTTTATTTCTATTGTTTAAATGATTAGTTAAAATTTTTTTTAATATATTTTTTTTTTTATCTTTTAATATATTTTAAACAACCATATACAACAAAGTATAGAAATACAATTTTTCCAATTTTTTATTGTACTTTGGGAATTGGAATTGGGAGAAATTGGGAACATTTTTTTTCTATATTCGTTATATATGGTTGTTTTTATAAATTTTAAAAGTTTCAGAAAAAAATCTAACAAAGTTAAAAATGTGTTTATAACAAATTGGTAAGTTAATAAACAATGGAATTGTTGGTAAAAAATAATATTTTTTTGTTACTTTATAGAGGACTGTCAATTATGATCTTTAGAAAAAAAATAATTTCTTGACTAATTATTAAAACAATAGAAATATTTAAAAAAACGATTATAAACAATTAAAAATTGTTATTAAGGAATTTTTTTTTCAAAAATCATAATGTTTGTAATATAATGAAATTGTGAAAAAAATTTTTCCAAAAATATTGAAATGAATTGTTTATAAAAAAATTATCAACAAATGGCGGGAAAAATTATTTTTGCAAATCAATTTATATCTTGTATTAATAAAAAAATGATATATGATGATCAAGAAAAAAAATATTACTTGGATTTTTTAGTACAAAAATTATTATGAACAAAGTATGAATATTTTTTCAACTTCCATGGCGTGATCTTGTTAAGTATGTATATAAGAAAGGATCTACAAAGCGAACAATTTTTACGACAATTATTTAAACATTTTTTTTCATTTACAATTAAGACAGAAGTTCGAGAAAATGTTGTTAGTTAACAATCGTTTAACTTGTTGAAAAATCAACTTTAAGTAAAATTTCCAACAGGAATAAATTATTTATAGTGTTCAGAATACACCATAATTTTTTCAAATTGAAAAAAAATATTTAATACCTTAAATAAATTAATTAATGTGTCGTACTCGCTTTTGACGCCGCGCGCGCAACCTAAAAATGTCGTATGGAGACCCATTTTCAGCGTTGAATTAAAATTATAAATAATGTAGATAGAGTTCCGGAAGTTCGGAGTTTTTTATTGGAAATTTCCTCCTCTTTCAGAATCTTCTTAAATATTAATAGTTTATGAAATATTGGCAAAAAACGAAATGCCATTTTTTTTATATTTAATTGTTTATAACTTTTGCAATTTTTTATGTGCTACTACACGCTTTTGGCACATTTTTCTAGGCGTTATTTCGGATCCAATGAGCTATCACAAATAATTTTAAGAGCAGTATCTCTATTTTAGACCATTTTCAACTTGTCGATTAGACTATGGCAGCATAATCATCTTGCACGGTCCCTATAAACATTTACTTTTTCACAGACATGCAGGCCTGTAGAAGTCGCACGACGAGCACTGGTTCAGGAGCTCCTGATGAAATCCAGCACGGTGGAGGAACTCGCCGCGGACACGGAAAAGCTAATAGGACATACAATTGAGGAAATGAATCGCTATTCGACATCTGGAAGAGATAAACTCGACGAATTATGGAAGACTATCGAGGTAGAATTCGAAGATCTCTACCAAACCGCCAAAAACAGAACTGAGGAAGTTGTCACCTATTTGATCGAAGATATTGATGAAATGAAAGCTCTTGTAGAAAATGCGGAGAGCTGTAGTAACAGCCTCGAGCAATATGTTACAAATTTGAAATGGTCCTTCGAGGAACAATTGCAGGTATCTTTTTAGGTTCTCTAGTTTTTATATCTTATTTTGATAATTTTATTTATGGAGTTTGTTAAGGTCGGATTCCAGAATTAGCTCATATGGCTTCTAAATATCAAACATTTATTTGATATGATGGTGATCTCAAGAATTGCAAATCACTTCAGAATCAAATAAATCTCATCAATGTCTGTGTAGATCGCGTTCAATACACTCGCGTGAGCTATCTCTGGACTCGATAACGAGTAGCACAAATTCGACAATATATACGGAGGGAACAAATATTTGGAGCTACAAGAAGATTTCTACGAAGGCTAGAAGGGCCAACAACAAAATATTTTTCAACAACATTTGGAATTGTCACTTTGAGCTGATAATTGTCACTTTGATCTGACAATTGTCACTTTGAGCAGAAAATTATCACTTTGTAGTGACCATTGTCACTTTGAAGTGACAATTGTCACTTTGAAGTGACAATAACTTTGACGTTAAGTGACAATTGTCACTTTGAAGTGACAATTGTCACTTTGAAGTGGCAATTGTCACTTTGAACATATTCGACAATGTATACGGAGAGAACAGGTGTTTGGAGCTAGAAGAAGATTTGTACGAAGGCGTAGAAGGGCCAACAACAGAATATTTTTCAAAAAGATTCGGAATTGTCACTTTGAACTGACAATTGTCACTTTGAACAGAAAATTGTCAGTTTGAAGTGACAATTGTCACTTTGAATAGAGTCTAACGTAAAAAAAATAATGAAACATTGGAAAGAATAGTATACTGTGTCTCAGATATTGGATGATACTCCGAAGAAAGAAAAAGCACGACTGGATATGTTGTGATGTTTTGCAGATGACCTGTATGCTGGTGTTCCAGGAAACAACCGATTGTGGCCTTATCTAGTACCGAGACAGAGTATATTGCCGCTGCAGATTGCACTAAGGAGTTAATTTATTCAAAAACACCCATTGACAAGCTTACAAATCGAAATGTGACCAAAATTGTTCAATGAATTTGAGGGGGGTTTGCGGTAGATAATGCAACTTCAACTCGATTTTTCACTTTCCATTTTATTTTACCCTTTATTGTTGCAGCAATAGTAATAATTCATTTATTATATTTGCTTCAAACAGGGTCAAGAAATCCTTGATTATCGACAATCAAAGCACCATGAAATTAATACGAAATGGCAGTTTAATCAAAGGAACAAAAATATTGATGTTCGGTATCATTTTATCAATGAAAATGTGAATAAACGAGTCATCGATATTGTTGCTCTGATAATCAAGTAACAGACATTTTCACAAAAAAAATTGTCAGTTCAAAGTGACAATTGTCACTTCAAAGTGACAATTGTCAGTTCAAAGTGACAATTGACACCTCAAAGTGACAGCATAAAGTTTTCAACAGTCATACACCACAATACCCTATATACCTGGACTATCTGAAAACATTCTGAATAAACACAATATTTCAACAAGTTTCAAATCCTATAATAGTTCAAAAAATTGTAAACCCCACTGAAGAGCCAATACCCCATAATGAAAAGGTCCAATCTGGTATATAGTATCCCATGTAATGATTGTGACAAAGTTTACATCGGAATGACCCCACAACTGTTATGTAACAGAATCAATGGACACAATCCAGTACCGCTCTTGAGAAACACATCATTACCTAATTTAAATGACATAAAAATCCTAACCTACGAGAACAACAACGATAAGAGAACGTTCAAAGAAATGATATATATGAAAAAGAACATGCTATGAACAGCCGCAGAGACATAAACAACTTAAGTCAAATTCACCGCACACTAACTTAAAATTAAAAACTCCATCTACAATAGCAAACATAAATATTTCATTTACCCACTTCAACCTCACACATATACACGACACCGTCTCAGTAGGAATAAAACAGGTTGGCCACTAGCACCAATAATAAAGATAAAATTACCAGAAAAACATTTCCCGAATTCAAAACCACGTAGCTAGTCGCCAAACAACACAGCAAAACACACAATAAAAGAAAACAAATAAAAATAATGTGCAACATAAAGATCAACATGATCTCAATAGCTCAACAACTGGTTGCTAATATGGTTAGACCAAGGTACGTTACCCGATGGTATTTCACTATTTTTCTACATCTAACCTAACTTTAATCTTACAGATGTTTCTGAATTAAGAATTTTATTTTCAAATGTACATATTTTTAAGAATGAATTTTACCGAAGATGTCCTCAAATAAGGGCGAAACGTTTAAAATAGCGTAAATTTTATTATCTTTCTACAAACAAGTCAAATAACCCAAGAAAAATACAGAAATATTACTATTATCAAGATTCATGAACCCATTAACCCAATATATAGGGTAGTCTTTGCTGACTAGTTAGGATATAAACTAGTTAATAGTGGGGAATGCAGCAATGTCAAAAAGTATACAGTAACGTTTACCTTGAAGCCTGATGAAGAGCAATTCACAAAAATTGGGACAGCATTAAAAATCATTGTAACATTGATGAAGTAACATTCATGACTTTATTAACATTTCTCTTTGAAAATACCTATTTTTCGTTCAACAATAAATTTTACAAACAAACTTTTGGCACCCCCATGGGAGCATCAATTTCCCCCATCCTGGCAGCGTATGTCATGGATGATGTGTTGGACACAGTACTTCCGGTTCTTTCATTTAAAATTCATTTTATCAAGACATATGTTGATAACATAATTGTTATTTTACCACAGAACAATATCACAGACACTATATATACTCTTAATAGCTTCGACCCACATATTCAGTTCACAATCGAGCTAGAAGCCAACGATAAATCGGTACCATTCCTGGATACCAAACTCATACGTACTCCTCATAATACAATAGTTGATTGGTACAGAAAGCCATGTAGTTCTGGCAGATACATCAACTATGAGTCGTATCACAAACGCTCAATGAAAGTGAACTTGATCAAACAAATGAAGAACAGAGTAATCAGAATCTCGGATAAAACTTTTCATATTTTGTACAACACACCTTCCCCTTTAGAATCACTTAAGAATATTAGTAGTCCACCCATTAATGTGTGTTAGCAAGCGAGTCACACTGGGCGAAAAGGGTCTTTCTAGAAATGGCTTTCATATCACAAGAGAATAACTGCATTTACAGGAAAACCGATATCAATCACTCGAGTGAAATTTATGCTTATTTACTGGCACTAGATATGAACCCAACTAGAAGAAACTTTTCTACAAATACACTATAACCAAACCATTTTCCAAAAACCTTTATTCATTTCAAAATAGTATAAATATCATAAATTTCAAGGCCAAAGTTAACATAACCTAACCATAGGGCATAGTTAACCATACCAGTTGGTACCACTATATCAGTTGGCACCCTGGATGTCATTAATATTACTTGACATACGTCAGTGTCACTTGTCATGCACAGCTGTTCAATTTGGAATTTAATTTCTAGCCTGTCAGTTTGATTCCAACCACATGGTTGATGACATTTTAACAAATTTTATTGTATAATTTTTATCATATAAGTGTAGAAATGAACATCAGTCATTTCTCTGTTTTTACATTTCTCATTATTTAGTACCATAATGTCAAAAGACAATTTTTACTAAACATCCAATCTCACCTAAGTTGTAAGTATTGTCAATTCACTGAATGATAATCTCTCATTGTGTAATATTTCATATTGAAGTTCCCTGATGATGGAATAAAATAATTCCGAAAGCTTGGACAAACTTATAAGAGTTTTTCTTTTTGACATTTCCCACTATTAACTAATTTATATATATATATATATATATATATATATATATATATATATATATATATATATATATATATATATCCGGGTGAGTCTGAGAGATGGGGCACCCCTATTTTTGAGAGAATTAATCCGATTCAAAGCACGAAAATTTAGGGGGCTATTGAACAACTAAAATGTGATTTTTGAGATAAAAATTAATTTTGTAGCACTTCCGGTTTCGCCAGAAATGATCTGAGTATTAGTTTTTCAAATGGAACACCTTGTACATTTTCACATTTTTTAAATCTAGGTCAAATTCTGAACATGAGAAGCTGATTTTTTTTTTTTTCCTCAAGGATGCCATGTTGTCCGAGAAAATCAAATTAGCATTTTAATTACAATACTTTGCCACCAGCCGCTGTTTGAATGTGGCAAAATCACTTTTTTCCGATTATTTCATGTTTTTTAAATGGCATCTCTATGTGACACTCTCTGCAACAGATTGTTTCGAAGGAAAGGAATCGAATGATACCAAAATTTTGAATATCTGTCAATTATTTTCAGATTTATCACTATTACAAAAAATGTACCAAAAAGTATTATGGCCGCTGGACTAATAAAAATCCCAAATAATAACATTATTTGAAATTTCACTTACTATACCAATAAGAATAGTTGGCAAATTTGATGTATGTATTTCTAATAGATGCATACTCCAGAAAAATGTAATGAAAATTCTGGTTTGCTACCAGCAGATATTTCATTACGTGTATAATCCACATTTTGAAAGTAATTCGTCTTCAAAAAGACTAATTACTAGTATTCCCATGATCGACCCATTATGGTTGATAGGAACACAGAAATTACACTATCCATTTTCACAGATTCTGAAAGTGTTTGATAGTTTAATCTGTTTCAATAAAGAAATGTGTTTCCATCGTGAACTCCAAATTTTGTCAAAGTCGCCTTTGGATAAAAAAATTAATGAATATCTACTGTCAAATAAGTATCAATACGAAATAAATGTTATCTCAGTCCAATCATTATAACTGTGTCATGGATAAATTTAGCCAAAATGAAAAAATTGACATGCTTTTAATTTACGGTGAGTGTCTGAAGAATTCTACGGCTGCATCAAATTTATACAGACGGAGGTTTCCTGGTAGAAGACATCCGTGTAGGACATACTTCGTGAAACTTGAACGTCAGTTGAGACAAGAGCCAAACAACCGACGTATTCGAAATCGAAATGTAAATGTAATAGTCAGCGAAGATAAAGAGAAGACGTTCTGGGATATGTAGAGGTAAATCCGACTTCTTCAACACGAGAATTAGCTAATGAATGTGACGCAAGTCAATCGACTGTACAGAGAATTTTGAAAAAGCATAAGTTTCGCTCGTATAAATATCCGATACATCAAAGGCTTCATGGTGGTGACGATGAAAGAAGACTTGAATACTGTCGATGGTTTCTTCATAATGTTCGGGAAAATCCTCAATTTCCTTTGAGAATTTTAAACTCAGATGAAACAAGATTTACCAAGAGAGGGCTCTTCAATAGGACAAATACTCGATTTTGGGCACAGCAGAATCCAAGGCTTTTACATCAAGGTAATCCTCAAGAAAGGTTCGGATTTAACTGTTGGATGGGTATACTTGGAGATCGATTCATTGGGCCAATTATTTTTTATGGATCACATACTGGAGCGAGGTACCTAACGTTTCTTCGGGATGCTATCGAGCCAATCATTGACGACCTTCCATTGGTTCTGCAAAATTTCTATTTTCAACAGGACGGTGCATCCCCTCATAATCATGGAATGGTAATCAATTACCTGAATAATGCTTACAGAAATAAACTAATTTCTACACATGGTCCCATCAGATGGCCACCTAGGTCACCAGACTTAACCCCCTTAGACTATTATTTATGGGGAACAATAAAAAATGATGTATATGCAACTTCTAGTGGGACACGCGAGGAACTGCAACAAAAAGTCATCACAGCTTTCAATAATATCAGCCCAGCAGAGTTAACTAGAGCAGTTTCGAGCAGCAGTCAGAAGGGTGCAATTATGCATGGAACATAATGGGCAACATTTTGAGCAATTTTTATAGTAAGAGTATTAGAGCATTATGCTACGTATTTGTTGTTTTAAAAAATTTGTAATAAATGTTGATAATCCTCAAAATCGCGTATTCAAATTCAAAATAATAAATTTAACGTATGATAATTTTCAATGTTGAAAATCGTTATGGGACAATTGAGTAGAAGTGATATTTAAAAATTTCGATCATTTTGGTGTTGTTTAGTCCAGCGGCTGCACTATTTTGTGGTACATTTTTTTATAATAGTGATAACTCTGAAAATAATCGACAGATATTCAAAATTTTGGTATCATTCGATTCCTTTCCTTCGAAACAATCTGTTGCAGAGAGATGCCATTTGAAAAACATGAGATAATCGAAAAAAAGTTATTTTGTCACATTCAAACAGCGGCTGGCGGCAAAGTATTTTAATTAAAAGGCTAATTCCATTTTATCGGACAACATGGCATCGGAGAGGAACGTTCAAAATGTAAAAAATTATCATCCTTGAAAAAAAATATTTTTGAAAAAAAAAAAATAATAAAAAATTTAGCTTTTCATGTTCAGAATTTGCTCTAGATTTCAAAAACGTGAAAATGTACAAGGTGTTCCATTTGAAAAACTAATACTTAGATCATTTCTGGCGAAACCGGAAGTGCTACAGAATTAAATTTTATCTCAAAAAATCACATTTTAGTTGTTCAATAGACCCCTGAATTTTCGTGCTTTGAATCGGATTATTTCTCTCAAAAATAGGGGTGCCCCAACTCTCAGACTCACCCGGTATATAACGGAAGAAATTTAACGGACATAGCCCTCAGTGAGAAGTGTTAACCGTAGACACGTTTCAGGCTATGTCCGTTAAATTTCTTCCGTTTTGTTTACCAATCCCCTCGATATTCTTTCCATTCATATATATATATATATATATATATATATATGAATGGAAAGAATATATATATATATGATTTTCCTAATAGTAAATTTTGAAATTTTTCTAAAACATTGTATTTGTTCCCCGCCACCCTCGCGTTTACCCAGTCAATAACTGTACTAGTAAAAGTTCTAATACAGATTTCAGATTCCTATAGAAATAAAATTTTGCAGGTTCTTTTCTCCACGTGGAAATACAGGGTGACCACCTCAATGGAAAATAACTATACAACAGTTTTGGAAAAGATAAATCTCGTCAAATTATTGAAAACCACTCTAACCAATTGCAAACTTGATGGGGACTGCATCGTAAATGTTGCTGATGAAGTGATCGAGTACAATTTGGGACTGATGGACGAACTGGACTTCATCTACGACAACATCGAGAGAGTTCACAATGAAACAATAACTGGGGCTCAAAACTCAGCAGCGAACACTTTGTACATAAACGAAGAATATGTGTGTAACGTTGCTAAGATCGTAGAGGAGTGCATTCAGAGCAGAATTGATTTTCCTGTTTCAACTACTACAACGCCTACGACAACAATATCTACAACACCGGTAACCAAAACAACAGGAGTTACAACAGAAGGAACAACAGGAGTTACAACAGAAGGAACAACAACGGAAACTACCGCCTATCCTACATCGACTACTACTCCAAGAATATACTGTACCCATCAGAAAATGTTTTAAGAGAACAATCTACAGTGTTATCCTCAAAGTATGCACCATATGGGAAACTTATTTATTAAGGGTTTTTCGACAAAAAGTTATTCTTGGTAAAAGTTTGTGCATCCCTCAAAACTGAACATGCACCAACAAAATATAGTAAAACACACGTAATATACGAGGAGCCTTCAAAAGTTTGATTTTGAGACAAGAGTAAAGTATTTAGGAAAGTTGTTCAGCATTAAAGAATACATCCAGATTTGAAGTCGTGACCATCTAAGTGAAGTTATATTTTTTACCCATTCTTTTTTAAATGGCGTCTACGAAAAAAAAATTGCTGTAACTAAAAATAGACATCATCCTGTATACGACGGTGTGTTTAAAAAGCCTGTAATATTACAAATCACACAACTATTGTGTTAACCACGGTCAATTTTTTTAAGAGTAATTTTCAAAGTTTTTGGTGCAAAGTTATTTTTATTTTCTGTTTGATAATAAGTACTATTTAAATAATATTATGATGCTTACAAGAGAAGAAAAAGTTGAGATTATATTGTCATGTGGGGAAAATACTCCAAGCAGACAAGTTACAGACATTTTTAATGCCAGGCATCCTAATCGCAATGTAAATCACAGTAAAGTAACCCGTATTTTAAATAAATTTAAAAAATTAATAAAAATTCCGAAAAACCTCACACAGCTGCAAAAGTATCTATAGAAGTGGAAGAGGAAGTGTGTTTAAAAGTTATCGAAAATGGTGAGACATAAATTAAACAAATATCGACATCTCTTGATGTACTTTTTACTACTGTTCACATTTTTTTAAGAAAAAATAAATTCAAAACTTTTAAACCATAATTCATAAATACTTCAAATGAAAGGGATTTTATTCCCAGATTTGAGTTTACTGCATGGTATCAGGAAGAATGCGAAGAAAACGCACGGTTCCCAATAAATATTTTATGGACTTATGAAGCAACATTTACAACTAATGGAACAGTAAGTTCACAGAACTGTAGGTGGTGGGTTACAGGAAACCCTCATTTCACTATAGAGTGCAAGGACCAATACTCATTTAAGGTAAATGTCTTATGTGGACTGTTGAACAATACTGTGATTGGTCCCTTCTTCATTGATGGAAACCTTAATGCCAACCGATATTTGCAATTTTTACAACAAGATTTATTACCAATTTTAAATCAAATGCCGCGTAGACAAAGAGACAGAATTTGGTATCTGTTAGATAAAGCTAATGTTCACTGTAGTGTAGCAATACGACAATTTTTAAATGAAACATGCAATGGAAAATGGATGGGACGTTACTCAGAGAATCCAATGCCAGCGCGCTCACCAGATTTAACCCCAATGGATTTCTTCTTTTGGTGTTTACGAAGTTTACAAACATCGTCCTTTTAGGGATAGAGAACATTTAAAAAAAACTGTGATTACTAATTGTGTGAGGGCCATACAACCGGAGCACATTACGAATGCAGTCAACGATTGTGTAAGAAGAACCGAACTGTGCATGTTGCGGGATGTACATCATACTGAAATGTAAAATACTGCTTTCGGAAACATGCTTTTGGTTTCAAAGCGAATATAAGAATTATTTTGGACAAGAAAATCTCCAGAAAATCAATGAGTTTGTGCCGAAATACTTATTTTATTTTGATGTTTTGTGATTTGATATTATTGAATATTAAGTTCTTGTTACAGTTATTCTAATCCCAATTGGAACGGCAATAAAAATAAGGGCACTACGAGGAGTGTTCATATGCTCAGCCCGGCAAATTGAAAATTTATATACTACCAGTGTTTTTACTTTCAAAGCGTTCCTGTTACAATCATAAAAAAGTTCTTTCGTGTGGAAGAGAATTCCTTCTCGAAACTTTTTATGTCGGTCCAATTGGGATTAGAAATACTATACAATACTGTATAATTTTGAGCAAATTTCGGTGTTAACAAAAAATTAAAATAACTTTGCACCATAAACTTTGAAAATTATTTAACTCTCAAATAAAATTAACCGTGGTTAACACAATAGTTGTGTAATTTGTAATATTTCAGGCTTTTTGAACAAACCATCGTATACAGGATGTTGTCTATTTATCGTTTTGGCAATTTTTTTTTCGTAGTCCCCATTTAAAAAAAAAGGATAAAAAAATAAAACCTCACTTGGATGACCATGACTTCAAATCTAGATGTACTTTTTAATGCTGAATAAGTTTTTCAAATAACATTTCCCGAGATTTTTTCAAAATAAGGGTCCTGTCTCAAAATCAAATTTTGAAGGCTTCTCGTATATTACGTGTGTTTTTCTATATTTCGTTAGTGCATGTTCGGTTTTAGGGGATGCACAAACTTTTATCAGGAATAACTTTTTGTCGAAAAACCCTTAATAAATAAGTTTCCTATATGGCCCACTTTGAGGATGCCACTGTATATTTATTAATATAACAAACAACATTCACGAAATTATTCATCGAAAGCGAAGTACTAGATGAAGGTGTTATTCAACTTGTCTTAGGGAAAAAAATTGTCAAAATACGAGTCTATTGTTCTATATTTAACGTGCTTTGCACTAGGTATGTATGAATTTAGATTCAAAAATATCTAGGCCATCCAAGCAGATAGCCTTTTAACTTTCCTTTAATTTTTATGTTTATTTTATTTTTAATATAGATTATTTATTAATGAATCTGCTTTCATTTGATATGTCACTACCTTCTCTTCCATAGAATAGTGGATGGTATTGCCTTAGAACACAAAACACTATGGCGCGGCCAGTCGGAAAGATAGATTTTAGAATTAATATATTCATTCGGAAATGGTCAAGAATCATTTTGAGTGAACATTAAACTCTACATTATGGTAAGTTTGGTGATCCACAGATATGTTCTTCAACTGGTTTGGTTGGGATTAGGATCAATGTTATTGAAGAAAAACTATTGTTTTCTCGCCAACGTTTCGAACTATGATGAAGTCATCATCAGGGCTCTGTAACAAGTTTTGCTTTACAATTCTTTTTGAGAAAAGTTGAATATGGTAAAATAATAGAAAAAAATATAATAATAAAAATGACCACAAAACATTGAAACATTTCCAAGGGGTTTGGAATATAAAGATGTGTTAAATTATAAAATAAAAGGAGACTCACCAAAAATTTGTTTTGAAAAACAGACATTTCAGGTACGTGAATAACGAACATTTACTGAAAGACTTGCAAATATTTTGAAAGAAGAACAATCCAAAATTTCATTCTGTTACGAGAACACTGTTGGAAAAGATTATTTTCCCGTCGAAAAGAAAAAACTCCCACTGATCGACACTCAAATGTCGTATACAAAATTGATTGTAACAATGGCACAAAATGCTATGTGGGTCAAACAGGACGTTATTTGAAAAAACGAATATCTGAACATGACAGGGACACAAGAAAACTGAATGTAAATAATCCTACAGCCTTAGTTGAACACACTAGAGAAAATGGTCATTCTTTTGATTTTATAAATCCTACCATTCTTGATCAAAAATCCTCTTTGTGTACATTTGCCACACAATCAGTTCAACATTCTACATTATTCAAATGTCAAGTTAAATGTTCATTGCATTCAAAAACTGTCAGAGTGAAAGCACGTGAAATTAGACGGGCAGCACTACCCAAAATTTTGTCGAATTTTACAAAGAAAAAATATGTTTTAGAAATAATTTTTCAGATTTTAAACCACTGTAATTTGTTATAAAATGGCATTATACACTCGTCATTCACGGGGGTGCAAGAGGTTAGATTACACCCTGTATATATATATATATATATATATGTATTTACATATATATATATATATATATACAGGGTGAGTCAGAATAAGACCGACAAACTTCGACTACAGATTCCTCACCTCATTTCGAGGTGAAAAGTTGCTATCAAGGTATGTCCTAAAATGCATTTCCTCTCAAAAAAATTGCAACTTGATACACTAATCAAGGTTTATCAACGTGCTAATTTGGAGTTGTTATTACTTATTTTCGTAAACCAGTGGCGTAGTTACGATGGTATGTGGTCATATGTTCCTTCATATTTTCTTGGGACAAGTGAATGGCCAAATGAGCATTTGACTTCAGTTCGACTCATCGATACTCAACCTAATTATTGAGAAAAACTGAAGATACGTCCTTAGTAGAGACATAATTTCCTATGTGCAATAATCGCATAATGCTAATTTCTTGCAACATATCGGAATATGTGTCAACCTCCTAACCATTTTTTAATTTTGGGAGAATCGGAAACATAGTACGAGTGAGTCAGAATGAGACCTATAACTCCATTTTTTCATTCATCATATTGTTTGATCGAATCGATGTCGCGGATTCACTGATATGTTACCATACTTTCTTGCATATGATTGTTTTGACAGATCAACTGACAAACAAACCCAACCTCAAATTCATAATACTCCACTTAGATAAGAGTTAAGGTCTGAAATAATTTTTGCGAAAAACTGAAGATAAGTACTCTCAATTTGTTGAAGTTTATGTTGGAGTATCATTATCAAAGCCATTTCTGATTGAATTATCTAGGAAAATATTATCCAATCAACATGTTTTTGATGAAGAAAAACAATTATTGTGTATTAATATCTACTTAAATGATAGAAACGGTTTAGTGGGTACACTACATAGAAAAAAACAAGGCATTGAAGCAAATGTTCGGATGTACCACCATTTTGTTCCATACACAATTGGCATCGACTGTTGGAATATTCCTGGTGTATCCTGTATTACATGCTGCTAAAATTCTTGCCGTTAAATCTTCCACAGATTCTACAGGTGTTTCATACACTAGGGATTTGAGGTATCCCCACAAAAAAAGGCAAGTGAAGTTGAATCCGGAGAACGTGCAGGCCAATGTATGGGACAACGTCTACCTATTCAGCGATCATGGAATGTTTGATCAAGAAATTGACGAACGAATCGGTGGAAATGGGTCGGTGCTCCGTCATATTGATAGCACATTCTTTGACGAACCAATAGAGGTACGTCTTCAAGTAGCCCAGGTCAAACTTGTTCAAGATACATTCGGTAGTTCTGCCCATTCAAACGGGGAGGAAAAAGATATGGTCCAACGATACGATTTTCGATAATTCCTACCAAAATATTCACTGAAAACTTTTGTTGGTAGCTTCTTCGAAACATTCCATGCGGAAAAGGGAAACATTCTCAATTGAATATTGATAGAAATATTTTTCTGTGAATTGAAAAATCTACGATTGTGTTTCCCATTTCTTCCGGTCTTCCTGATGATCGTGGAAGCGTGAAATAGATTTTCGTCGACAAAAATGTATTGAAGACCTAGTGAATGCGATGTCTCTCCTGCGTCAATGTTACGAATGATTTCTGGTGAGTACTCTCTTTTGGAAAACATTCTTCTTTGCCTCATTCATCTTTATGAGTTCTTAATCAAGACTGGAATAGAAAATCAAATAACTATCTGAATGAAAATGCAAATTTTCAATTTCAGATTTTTCTTTTGAGTTAGGGTCTTTTCAGAATATCTATCAGATGTAGTTCAATGTCCAGCGTGGCTTTAGCCAAGGAAGTAGTTGTTTTCTGTTAGACATTCACAAAAAATAACTTCATTTTAATCGTAGATTTTTCAATTCACAGAAAAATCTTTCTATCAATATTCAATTGAGAAT
The DNA here is from genome assembly GCA_018342105.1 of Gonioctena quinquepunctata. Classification (NCBI taxonomy): domain Eukaryota; kingdom Metazoa; phylum Arthropoda; class Insecta; order Coleoptera; family Chrysomelidae; genus Gonioctena; species Gonioctena quinquepunctata. The sequence goes on along the minus strand of JAFIRS010000757.1, from coordinate 529,372 downwards.
GTTCCCCTTTTCAACATGAATACCCCACAAGAGGTTATCTTGACGATGGAAGATAGTGACTGATGTTTATTTTTCAGTCGCAGATGATTCCACATCTGATTTTATGAACATCCTGTTTATATTTTCAACAAATCATTCCATGCGGATTTTGTTCATCCCAAAATTGGGTGTTTCTACTATTGAAATATGCATCTCTTGTGAAACATGCCTCATCCGTGAATAGAACATATCTAGAAAAGTTGTTTGCTCCTTCATACATCCTCAAAAACCATTCACAAAAAAATCTACGAGGGCCATAATCAACAGCATCTAGGGCCATCACCTTCTGTAGGCGAAATGAATACAATAATTGTTCAAGTGCTACCCGACTTACTGTTGATTGTGACACTTGTAACCTATACGAAATAGCCCGAGTGCTGGTAGAAGGATCTGCTGCTAATCGTTCAAGAATTTGTTCTTCCGTAACATTATCTCTTCTTGTTCTATTCGCACCACAATGGTGTTTACTGAATTTAAAGGAGCCCGTTTCCTTCAATCGTCGATGCACAGCTATAGAAATAGTGAATGGTATGATGTCTGTTTGGATATATATGTTGATATAATTCAGCAGTGGCTCTGGCATTTCCCCCTGTTTCCCCATAAACGAAATGCATATCTTTATATTCTTCAAATGAATCATCCAATTTGAAACGATGCTCACTGACTGGGATGATGACATATGACTTGACAATAATACAAACTGTTTTGGGTTACTGTCAATTATGTCTAATGTAAGTAACGATATATCAATGTATTTCTACCGGGAACAATGAAAAAAGGCTACGTTTCTTTCTAGTTGATCAGTGGTGTACTGAACAGCCTACCACAAACTAGCATGAAAGGCTCGACTCTGCAACTAGTTATCACGAATCGAAAAAAATCATTTAAGTAGATATTAATACACAGTAATTGTTTTTTTTTTATCAAAAACATGTTGATTGGATAATATTTTCCTAGATAATTCAATCAGAAATGGCTTCAACAAATTGAGAGTACATATCTTCAGTTTTTCGCAAAAATTATTTCAGACCTTAACCTTAAGTGTAGTATTATGAATTTAAGGTTGGGTTTGTTTGTCAGTTGATCTGTCAAAACAATCATATGCAAGAAAGTATGGTAACATATCAGTGAATCCACGACATCGATTCGATCAAATAATATGATTAATGAAAAAATTGAGTTATCGGTCTCATTCTGACTCACTCGTACTATGTTTCCGATTCTCCCAACTTTAAAAAATGTTCAGGAGGTTGACACATATCCCAATATGTTGTAAGAAATTAGCATTATGCGATTATTGCACATAGGAAATTATGTCTCTACTAAGGACATATCTTCAGTTTTTCTCGATTATCTCAGAAACCTCCATTTTTAGGCACATGGAATGTCATGACTTTTAGGTTGAGTATCGATGAACCGAACTGATGTCAAACGCTCATTTGTCCATTCACTTGTCCCATGAAAATATGAAGGAACATATGACCACATACCATCGTAACTACGCCACTGTTCTACGAAAATACCTCATTAATATCAAAATTTCAATAACCTAGGAAGTATTTTTTTAATTCCTTATTGCTCCAAGCGAAATACATCCTAATGATTTCATCAATATTTTGATCTCACATATCACAAACTTCAAGTTTTTCTGCCTGTAGAAGACCCATATCACTCCGCTCCTCTCGTCATAATCATTTTATGGAAAACAAAATTATCTGTTTTTGAGGACATATGCTCATCTAAAAAATAATGTGGTATATTCAGGTGGATCATATAAAAAGCAGAAAAAATTCATAATATGTATCCAGATCGGACCATAACTAATTCCCATACAAATATGCTGAAAACTGAAGCAACAAGATGTTCATTTCCAACCTAGTCATCTCAAACCCCAAGTGCCAGACCAATTTACTATAATTCCAACTAGGCCAGCCAAATCGATATTATCTCTGCAGGCCTACACTCAAAGATAATATTTGAGTGGTTTTTGTATTTTTAGTACTAATGATATCTTGGCTATAAGTAGAAACTCAACAAGACTCTATGGTATACCAGTATTAATTTTCAAAAATGAAACTCGTAGTCTTCTTGTGCATCTTCACACTGGTGGTGAGTATAGAGCATTATTCCATACAGGCTGTTTGGGTAGGAAAAAACACAAAAAATATGTTTATCATCACATTCACATTGAGGAAAAAATATACTTGATACTGACTGACTGTAATACTGACTGACTGATAGACAACGCACAGCTTAAGCCGGTTAGTCTATTTTGCACAGGAGATCCTTATATAACATAATATAACAATAATAAATCGTCTTCATTTACCATGAGTGAGTGTCAGTTTGGGCTGTTTTTAAGCTCAATCTTCACACTACAAATCAATTAGAGTGAAAAATACAATTCTTAATGTAGTGATGAGGACCCTACATTTTTTTAACAAAGAATATAATAATGTGTTTGAGAAAATATTCGCAATCCAAAAATAGTAAGCAATAGTCGGAGAGGAGAAGGAAATCTAATTCAGTATCTGCAACAACCTTTTTTTGAAATCATTCATTGTGTAAGATCTAAATTCACTGGGAAAAGAATTGTTATGTTTTGGAGCATTATATGAGAAACTACACATGTATATCGAAGACTTGTGCTTAGGAATGACTGGGACTCCATCTCTAGCGGCCCGTAGTAGCTGGTACGTGTCGATTCTGACTAGATTGGAATTTATATCAGAGGAATGCCATGTTTCTGTGAGGGCGAATATATCAAATTCAATATTCAATTGGGAATGTTTCCCTTTTCAACATGAATACCCCACAAGAGGTAATCTTGAAAGATGGAAGATAGTAACTAAAGTTTATCTTCCAGTCGCAGATGATTCCACATCTAATTTTATGAACATCCTGTTCATATTTTCAAACAAAGCAATCAAATTCTTCTTTCAAGATATTGAGAGCAATATAAAGATCTAACATCCAAATGGGCAAATCCGAATGACCTCAATATAGAAATAACAAAAATAAAATCGAAATTCTAAGAAACGGAATGCCTTATATAGAATATAAAAGATCTGGTGAAGGTACAGAAAATACTAATAACGTAGGTGGGCACTAAGAAAATATTTTTGAAATTAATCTCATAAGGTTGACGAAAGGATGGAAGACTCCTTCATCTGAACCAATTCATTGATCTGCACTAGCAGCACTGTCTCAGATCTAATATTCTTGACTTCTTTTTAGTCCCACCAGATTATGTATAGTGTGTAGGCCCTTTCATATATTAGCCTGCTTTTTTTCGGCAACAAATCTTCTTCGGCTTTTCCGGTAGCTCCTTCCAAACTAGAGTGACCGCTTCTTTGCTTGCTTTCAGAAAGCGTTTTGTGCCTATTTTTAGCGATGTTCAAGAAAAAAAAAATTGATGGTTGTAATTTAGATCTCTGTTGAAGCAACGGAGTTAAAAAGCCTGATTGACAATGTTTATTGACCGAAGGCAGATGTCATACGATTAAGAAATCGTGTCGGTACCAAAGATCCCGATTTCACATTCTGTTTTTATCTTAATTTCATTCATTTCATTTCAATTTCAATTTCATCTTAATATTTTTGGTTGAAAATAAAATAATACTCATACATTTCTCGCTAGAAAGTGTTTTATAATTGTCTCGGGATGTGGTTGACTTCGGCGCTTCGCCCCTTGATCACTTATCATATCTCTCGACAATAACAAAACACTTTCCACCACAGGATGTAACATACTATTTCAATATTCATCCATCAATTGACAAAACGCCAAACTACCTATCACCCCCGCATATCCATGCTCATTTATTTTTCATCAGGGTCAGGGTTTTTTCCTCTTCAATCTAATCTTGGCGCTTTTCCATGGATTTCGGATTTGCCTCGGGTGCCACTTTCTGTTTATAGTGGAAAGGCCACTTCTACTAGAAGCAATAAACTAAGTAGATGACGGCAGCCTCAAATTACAAATGGCACGCAATGAATACTATAAAAGCGGGGAGGGGTTGCTAAGCTTCAGATTCACAGGAATATCAGAACATTTAAGCAATAGTATGAAAGCTCAACATGGTGCAAAACGGCAGTTTCTTCAGTAAAAAATCGTGTTATACATCAAAGCGAGTGTCAAATGCAAGCTTACGGGCAGCCAAACTACGAGACAGGTGGGCAGTTCGCAAAGTTTCGTGTGGACAACGTCCCAGCTTATTTTCGGAACTATAGAAAAAGCTACTTTCATATCGGCTTCATTCCCTACTGCTGTCTCTCTCCCGCGCGTTAGTTAGTGGAGTGAATCCCAAGAACTTCGACTCAACTGACAGCTTTTTATTTTCCGGCTAGCTATGAACTCAAATCCCTGTCTTCTATATTCCTATTTATATCCTGCGCGACTGTTTGTGGATGAGTCCCTAGACGTTCGACCCAACTGACAGCTTTTATCTTTTCAGTTAGCTACAAAAACTATTCGCAGTAATTCCTACTACTACCTCTATCCTGCGCGACTGTTAGTGGAATTAATCTCTAGAACTCTGACCCAACTGACAGCTTTTATGCTTTCTGGCTAACTACAAACTAATCTAGACCTTACACGCACGGCATACCTCTCGAACTGCTTCCCTGTTGAAGATTATGCTCACCGGTTTTATGTCACGTAGCCAACACAGTTTCACTAGCTTACCACTCTGATCTCTAGAGTGGTGGTTTTGGGCTTATACGAAACCATACTCCTCTTTATATCGCGGAATAAAGTGCAACTTTGGTCAATTTTTCCTCCCTCCTATTTTAATTTTATGCGCGAACCGATAGGTTATGGACGAATTTTCTGTTTCCTTATATCTTACGTATTATATTTACCCACTTTGAATATTCTTCTGTCTGCTCCTCTAGTAGTCTGTGACGTCAAGCTTCGGATGGCTGTGGCGGGAATTTTCTCAATCTCCTCGCGTGGAGAATCCAAATTCTTGTCCACTCTGTACTCTGCTGGACCGTCGCAGTTCCACTCTTTGTGGACTTCTCAGCGGTAGACAGCGTTTCGAATGGTTGACGGGCTGGAGCACAGATGATTCTTCCTCAGTCCTCTTGTGGTAATTCTAACTATCTCGCTGGATCGGCGCAGTTACAATAACTTACTGTATGAAAATGATTGCAGGGTGCACTATAATTTCAAAAAATCTTGACCAGAGACAAAAACAAACCTAGTTAGCTCTGCTTGCTTTCGGTTGAAGAACTGAAACATGTGATGCTCGAATCAACATTTACTTTTCCACAGATAAGCAGTCATGTGAAAGTCCCACGACAAGCACTGGTTCAGGAGCTGCTGAGGAAAGCCCCTTCGGTGGAGGAACTCGTCGTACACACGAAAAAGCTCATAGATGATACAATTGTGGAAATGAACCGCTATATGACATCTGGAAGAAATAAACTCAACAAATCATGGAAGGCTCTCGAGGAAGACCTTGAAGAGATTTACCAGAGCGCCAAAAACAGAACTGATGAAGTCGTTACATATTTACTCGACGATATTGAAAAAATGAAAGGTGTTGCTGAAGATGCGGAAAGCTGTAGTACCTCCCTCGAACCATATATTTCAAATTTGAAATGGTCCTTCGACGAACAATTACAGGTACGGGAAAGAACGATTTAGTTTTAGTATAACTTGACAAGATTCAGTTAACTGCAAAATCCTAAAATCAATAGCAATTGGGTTAAAGAAGGGGAGGAGAAAGAACAATTTTTCAATTATAAATATGACTCACCAAAAATATTTGAAAATTCGGGAAAAATTATTTGAAGTTGATTGTGTTCAGGGAGACAAAGAATTTCAGTCAATTTTATCACTGTTAAATTCTTCAGAAAAGGTCACTGTTCCGATCCATTTTAAAATAATAATTTTTTATGTAAATTGTGGATTTTTGGCAAATGTAAAGAGAAAACATTTTTTATTATTGTCCCTTAGCACGTATTTTATTAAAAAAGTAATAGATAATTTCAAATCAAGAAACAGCAAACCCGATGTTCGCTCTGATTTCAATTAACTGTTACTCTATTATATTAGTAAGTGGGTAGGCGGCAAGTTTCAATATACAGTGCGGTTCATAGGTATAGAATAAATTCATTTTCAGCGTAATTATGTATTTGTTTAAAAAACCTGAAACAGGTCGATTTCTATTGTCAATTTGACAATTTACAGTATGAAAATATTACCTCCTTCTTGCACCCCCTCTGAATTATGAGCACCCCTCAAAAATTTTTAATGAGAAGGGGGGTCGTGTGGCACCTTGTTCGAAAGGAATTCTCATTCTCTGTTCAGCAATAATAAGTTTGTCAGATTTGGTGCAATCATAACTGAGGACATCTATTTTGAAAATATAAAATTTTGATACTTTACGTACCTACGTACATAGAATGGAGGAAATAATGTCACATAATGTTTAGGAAGTAGTTTTCAATGTATTTTACAATTAAATTAAATGTTCAAAATGACCACCATTCACTTCTTGGCAATAAGCAAGTCAATCTTGGAATTCTCGTACAACACCTCAGGGGTTATGTTGTTAATTTCTTCCGTCATCCTAACTTTTAAATCTGCAATATTGTCTGGTCTATTGAAATATAGGTACTTTTGATTTTAAATAACCCTATAAGAAGTAATCGAGAGGAGTCAAATCGGGGGATCTAGGCGGCCATTCAATCGTTCCATGTCTTCCAATCCACCTATTTGGAAAAACTTCGTTCAAATAATCTCTAAACAATACGTTTGTCATGCGGCGGAGCTCCGTCTTGTTGGTACCAAATTGAGCTATCTATTGCATTTGGATCATTAACATCAGGAAAAAGTATTTTTAATGTACGCTGTAAAAAGTTCATCGAAAAATCTAGATAAACCTGTGCCTATAAAATAATAAGAGCTAATAATTGTGTTGTTAATGATACCAGCCCAAACGTTAACTTTTTTAGGGTATTGTGCGTAAGCCCCACACATCCAATGAGGATTTTCTCTGCTCCAATATCTACAGTTTTGTCTTTTAACAGTTTCATTTAAATAAAAAGTAGCTTCATCAGAAAAAACAATTTTGTTTATGAACTGCAAATCTGCTTCCATTCTGTCCATCATCAGTTCACAGAATTGTTGCCTTCTAACAGGGTCATCCTCATTTAACTCCTGAACGAACTGAACTTTAAAAGGATGGTATTTTTCTTTATGTAAAGCTCTCAATATTAATGATTTACTTACATCATTGTCGGCGGCGAGTTGTCTAACTTTTTTTACTCATCCAATTTAACATTTCGAGCTGGTTTTTGAATAGTTTTTAATATATAATTATTCATTTATACGTCCATGGTTTTTACATGTCCAGTTTCCCGATTTTTTTTTCTATTTTGCTAACTGTAAACTCTGAGACGAGTTGACCAGGGTATTAATTATTAAACATTTCACAATTTTCCTTTTGGGTTCTGGTTTTATTACCGAACCCAATCATAATTGAAATGTCAAAATAACAGGAGTCTACTAGATTGACATTACATTATTTTTTTGTGAATAATTTTTTGGCGTCTTGAACGATTTTTTCCTGACGTTTAGCAAAACAGATAAGAAAATACCTGATTATTTCTTATGGGGTTATTTAAAATCGAAAGTATATTTCAATAGACCAGACAATATTGCAGATTCAAAAGTTAGGATATCGGAAGAAATTAACAACATGTTGTACGAGAATTCCAAGATCGACTTGCCAAGAAGTGAATGGTGGTCATTTTGAACATTGAATTTAATTGTAAAATAAATTGAAAAATACTTCCCAAACATAATGTGACATTATTTCCTTTTCTACGTGAAACATCAAAATTAAACATTTTCAAAATAAATTTTCTCAGTTGCACCAAATTTGGAAAACTTAATATTGCTGAACAGAGGATGAAAATCCCTTTCGAACAAACTGCCACAAGAAGGGGTGCTCATAATTCACAGGGGGTGCAAGACGGGGGTAATATTTTCATACCGTAAATAGTCAAATTGACAATAGAAATCGACCTGTTTCAGGTTTTATAATAACGCTAAAAGTGATTTCAATCCATCCCTTTGGACCGCAATGTATATTTGGAGTGGGTGTGAATATCCGAAAGAAAAGCATGCCATCTCCAGAAGTTTAATGGGCCCCGAGAGTTTTTCCAATTTTTTTTAATGAAAATTATACACGTTTCGAACCTTTGAAGGTTCATCCTCAGTCGTGGTTAGAGTAACAATAAGTAACTATTGTGGTTTTTCTTATATTGTAGCTCTATCCACGACTGAGGATGAACCTTTAAAGGTTCGAAACATGTATCATTATCATTAAGAATTTTTGGAATAACGCTCTGGGCCCCATTAAGCTCGTAGAGATGACTTCGTGCTTTTATTTCGGATATATTTTTTATTCTAATGCAGATTAGATTTTTCCAAGAGTTGATTCTGGATCGTCTGTAGAGCTTTTCATCTGTACCCTTGCGACGACCCTTCCAATAATTACATTTGGAAAAATAATTTCCGCAAAACACTACATAAGTGATGTTTGCAGGTTATTTACTCCACGTGGAAATACAGGGCGAACACTACAATAGAAAACAACTATACATCAGTGTCGGAGAAGGTATCTCTTGTCGAAGCATTGAAAACCACTCTAACCAGTTGCAAACTTGATGAGGACTGCATCGTAAATGTAGCTGATGCTGTGGTCAAGTACAATTTGGGACTGATGAATGGTCTGAACTTCATCTACGATAACTTTGAGAACGTTCATCAACAAGCAGTAACTGGAGCTATGTGGTCAACGGCGACCACCCTGTACGCACACGAAGAATATGCATGTAACGTTGCCAAGATCATAGAGGAGTGCATTCAGAGCAGAATTGATGTTCCTGTTCTAACTACTACAACGCCCCGGACGACGTCTACAACACCTGTAACTATAACAACAGAAACCACAGAGTGGATAAAAGAAACAACAGAAGATACAACGACAGAAGGAACAACAACAGAAACTATCGCATCACCTACATCAACTCGCACTCCAAAAATATATTGTACTCACCAAGCATTCTGATTCTTGTGCTTGTTTTTGAAACAAAAAATAATCTACAGTCATCAACATAACAAACGCCTTTCACAAAACAAAATGATTCATTGAAAGAGAAGTACTAGATGAAGATATTATTCAACTTGCCCTAGAGAAAGTGGTTGAGTACTATTCGAATTTTTCTGTATTAGTGCAAAGTATATTGAATACAGATTCAAATATATCTAGGCCATACCCTTCTTGATTGTTTTCTCTTTTTTAATATAATTAATTTATCATTAAATTAGCTTTTTATGGCGACCTAGTATTAACGAGTCTGTTTAATCTCCACGAAATCGATCGTTAATAAGCCCTATTAAGCTCCTGATTGTAATATATGCAACCAAATATACACCGAAATCGACCATTAATAATCTGTTAATTAATGCATCATTGTGGTATAGGCAACTAAACAAACACGAATTTGAATATTATTCAAACTCCAAATCATATTACCTGTGCGCTGTCAAATTTATGTATCTTCAAATCCAAATATTGTGAGTTCCTCCTACTTGAAAAAAATAGATATCGAAAATTCCACGTTGAATTTTTTTTTAATCAGCTCGTATATTAAAATGGCGATTAATGATCTCGAACATTAACGTGCTCGCTTTGCTCTAGCATTTAAATATATCGATCAATAATCGCCAACATTAATGCACTAGTTGATTAAATAACTATTGATATTTCACTGCCTTTATTTTCATGGGTTGCCAAGCCTCATGGTATTGCCTTATATAATCCATTGAATTGAGGATACACTAACAATTAGGAATTCAAAATAACGGATACTCTCTCTGGTGTCGATTTTTGAAACTATACATAAGTACACATTAGATATATTTCTAAAGCAAAGGCACGGGATCCTTGCAAACGACTTTTTGTCCCACATAAGTTGCATACTGTTATTGCCATTTTCATTGCGGAGACAGTTTGTCTAATCAAAAAACACATTAATAAATTCAGTACGGTTAACCGTTATCCTACACGCAAGGAAAACAGTATCAACTTACACAGACCAAACTCAACTTTAGTAAAGGACTCCATTATTTACAATGGCTGCAAGATGTACAATCACTTACCTGATTACGTTAGAGAGATTAACACTGTGGATAAATTTAAAAAGGCTGTTTACTTCTTTTTTTTTTTTTTTTTTATATGTTCTGGTTCCCACGAAAAGGGATATCCTGTAATGTTCAGAGAACATCGTGGGAACCAAGGAAAAGAAGGTAGGAGTTGGTGTTCTTCTTAAATTTCTGGAGGTTGTATGCCTCGGGGAACACCTCCCTAGGCAATGAGTTCCAAAGCCTCGCAGTTCGTTGGATGAATGAGTCTTTGGAAAGTGATGTTCTGCAGGTCTCCAAAGTGACCACGAAGGGGTGTGAAGACTGAACTTGACGGGTTAATCTCGAAGAGACTGCCAAAGGAGGAACGATTGTTGATATTTCAGAAGAGCATCGCCCATGAAAATATCTATAAAATAGAGACAAATCGCCAACTTTTCTACGGTGTTCCAGACAAGTGAGCGAGTTTGTAAGCGGGGCATCACCGACGAGACGAATTGCCCTTTTTTGGACAGAATCCAATAGCTTCAGGATATGTTTAGGTGCCGCACTCCAAATATGGGAACAGTATTCCAGGACAGGTCGGATCTGTGCCTTATAGATCATAAGCAGCTGACTGGAGGTGAAATAGCTCTTGGCACGAAACAAAACCAAGTTTTGGGATGCACTTTGGCAATGGACCTCACGTGATTTTCCCAGGAAAGGTTATTGCTGATAGTAATACCAAGCATCGATATGGATGACTTCAGTGGTATGGTTACTCCTGACAAAGTTATGTTAGGCACAGTGCGATCGGCTTTTCTAGAGAAAGACATGCTTGTGTTTTGTTTGCATTGAATTCTACCAAGTTATTGGATCCCCATTCGAGAATTGTTGCTAAGTCCATATTTACATTGTTAACATTTCTTCCTCGTTCATTTCTGGTTTCACGGGCTGATATAGGGGCCCTGGAAGAGAAAGCGGTATGGAGGGTACTATCATCGGCAAAGCTGTGTACGGGACATGAAGTTGCTTTCAATAGGTCGTTGATGTGGAGTAAAAATAGTGTTGGTGCTAGAATGGATCCTTGCGGAACACCAGCATTAATGAGTAGAGTGTCAGATGAAACTCCATCGACCACTACATGGAGAGACCTGTTTGAGAGAAAACTAGCAAGCAGAGAACACAGCTGAGGGGGCAAGCCATAAGATGGAAGCTTGGCGAGGAGTCCCTGGTGCCAAACTCGATCGAACGCCTTGGAGATATCTAATGCCACAGCTAAAGTTTCTCCATACTTTTCAATAGATAGCTGCCATATATGTGAGACGTATGCGAGCAGGTCACCAGTTGATCTCTGATGGCGGAAGCCATATTGCCTATCATTGATAATTCCTGAGTCTTCCAGATATTTCATGAGCTCGATGTTGATGGCTTTTTCCATGACCTTCGAAATAATAGATAGCAGTGCGATAGGTCTGTAGTTGCTAGGTAGGGTCTTTTTGCCTTTTTTAGGGACTGGCTGTACTCTTGCAATTTTCCAATTGGACGGAAATACTCCCAAATTGTAAGAGTGGTTGAACAACTTGCAAAGAACAGGTGTTAGTTCGGGGGCACATTTCTTGAGAACAATCGGCGGGATTCCGTCAGATCCACAGGCTTTGTTGGTGTTGAGACCCAGCAAAATCTTTCTGATAGTACGTTGGCGAAAGGTGATCTCGGGTATGTGACTGTCAATAGGTGTAATGTTCGGGGGTTGTTTTCCCGAAGAATCCAGAGTGGAATTTCCAGCAAATAGGTGCGCAAAGATATTGGCTTTTTCCGACCATACTATACCTTGGAAGAATTTTATGCTGATTCCTTTCAATTCATTTTAATTTAATATATTTGTACTGCCTTGGATTATAACATCAATTAGCATATATGACAAAAAACTCTATTATTTTATTTTACATATTTTACATGTTTTACTATTGTATTTGTTTATTTATCTATATATGTAATTGACCTAGATGTAGCTCTTTAAATTTTTTATAACTTAAGTTAGTGCTTTGTCCACAAGAATGTACGTTCTTCATGACAATAAAGTATATTGATTGATTGATTGATACATTGTTTACTTTTTGAAACTATAATGTTTATATGATTTCAGCCATTGTATACCTGAAACTTGTCGAATCTCTTGTGATTATTGACATTACATGGAATTCATGTTTGCCTAGTGAATGTTCTGTTGATTATTGTACGTCCTCGAGTGACAAAATGAGGGATTCAAATTCAAATCATTATTGTTGTGTACCTCAATGTGACTCTTAGGCAAAACGATCCCGTTGTACTGGAATAAGTTTTAATCATTTTCAGTGAGTAAATAAATGTAACGTACTGGTGCAGACTAATCTAAGATTGAGTGAGTCTATAGACAGACGACAAGCTCTGGGGATCTTGAAGAATAATACAGTTCCATCCCCAAATGTTCCTGTATCGTGTGTGGCCAAGAGAAAAAAATTAAAAGATAACATTCAAAGAGAATGGAGAATAAAAAAAAGAGAGTTAATGAGAGAAAAAAAATCCGAGGATTATTCATAAGTATGGAAAAAGAGTGACTATATATGTATATCTAGGTGATAGGGACACATTTTCACACAATCTTATTTGTTTTAGATGAAATAAAAAAACAGTTTTTGTTAGTTTTATTTTCAATTCGAACATTCACAAATAATGTGTAACATTTCTTCAAAATAATTCATAACAATAATTCCTGATGACTTCACGAAGCTGTCCAGAAACTTCCAAAAAGATTTTTTTTTCAAACAAATTAGAACATACTTTGTCTCTTTCAAAGTGAGTTTTCGCAAATGATATTGTCTTTAAATATACCACTTCACTAGAGTCTTGAAATGAAAAAACTGGAAAGTAATACCAAATATTTTAACAAAAACTCCAAACACAAGTAGATAACCTCTGAGAAAACAGAAAAACAATGTACGTATGTCTGGTTTGAATTTTCGCCACTCTGGCGATGGCATCCAATTTTGAATTCCCAATAGGCAGTTGGTGAAAAATGATCAGGAACGTATTTTTTTCATAATTTCGTGTTATTTTCTCAGAAATTAAGAAATCGGTTTCTATATTATGTCAATGAGAAGACAGACCTATTGAAATGTCCTGACATTAGAAAGCAAGTCTATACACCTCTAGATATCTGGTTACCTGGTTTTCGTTTCATTGCAGAAGTGTTTTCCTACTCAAAAATTACGATTTTGAAACTGATGCAAGCCATTTGCGAAGAAAATTAAATCATGCTTGGTTAGATCGATATGCACCATAGCTAGTATATACCAAGCGACTAAAAGGTGCTCTTTGCAAGCACTGTGTGCTGTTCCCCCCTATCACTTGCACTGTTAGAGGAGTTTCGAGATCATTTATGATCAGGCCATTCACAAAATTCAAGAATGTGTACGAAGACTGCCAAAAACATGTTACCACCAACGTTCACCTAAATACAACAGCTGCAACGAAGGCTTTTCTCGAAAATATACCTGTGGACGTTCAACTGCAAAGTAATCACCAAAAAGCAATCAAAGAAAACAGGCAAATATTGTCATCGATTATTTCCTGTATAGTATAGTATTTTGCGGCACACAGGATATGCCTCTTAGGAGAAAAGAAGCAGAAGGAGGAGTGTTATTAGATTTATTGGATTTACGAATCGATTCTGGCGATAAACAATTGAAGACTCATCTAGAAAAGTGTCGCCGTAATGCAGTTTACACATCTCCGCAGATACAGAACGAATTAATAGGCTTGTGTGGCGAAGTTATCAGGGAGGATATAATGAGCGATATTAAAAAAACGATAGGTTACGCAGTCTTAGCTGATGAAACAGCGGACATAGCTGGAAAAGAACAGCTATCAATAGGCTTGCGGTTTTACGATGATAGCAAAGGGAAAATCCGAGAAGAATTTGTAGGGTTCGTTGAAGTAAGCGCACAAGATGCCTCATCAATCGCCGAAGCAATTGACAATTTTTTTGTTAGCTTTATCTTCCACCAGGATATTGCGTGAGATTTGGTTTCGATGGCGGCTCTGCAATGGCAGGAAAAGATGGCGATGTACAAGCGATTTTGAGGAATAAATATTCTCGAGCATTATATTTTCATTGCTCAAGCCACAAACTCAATCTTGTGGTGAAAAAGAAGGTATCGGAAATTAGAAATACTATTGCCACTATTAAGGATACAATACACTTTTCCAGGGAATCGGCTGTTCGTAGGAATTGTGCTCCCAATCTATCACGAATGTGTCAGACGAGATGGTCGGAGAAATATAAATTGATACGAAAATGTTCTCAACATTTTCCAGAGCTTGTAAAAGCGCTAGAAAAATTATGCACAGAATGAAATTACGCCACAAGAAAATATGCTTACCAGTTGCATTCAGCGGTTACGAAACCATTGTTCATCATTGCCTCCATAACAATAGCAAAATACTCCTTAGTATTGGAACCAGTAGTTAACGCTTCGCAAGCAAAGTCCGTAGATTTGATTGGTGTGGGAGAACACATTACAGGAATCCTGGACGTACTCGAACAAGACCGTAAGGACGCAGATCGAATCACTAACATATTACTTAAAAAAGCGCAAGGCATTGTAACCGAATTGGAAATAGTAATTTCTGTTCCACGTCTTGCTCAAAAGCAAAAACACAGGAGCAATCCTCCATCAGACAATGATAATGAATACTGGCGACGTTCACTGATTATACCATATCTTGATTCGCTTACATCATCGTTAAACATTCGAACTACATCCTTTATACATGACCAAAACTAGTAATACAAACTTACACAAGAATGCAGAATAGTTCAAAAATTTTTACGAGTCGAATATCACCGGAGAACTGGACCTTTGGTATAATATGTGGATAAAGAAGAATTTTTCCGAAGACAAATTAAGGAAAATTGAAGTTGTTGACCTGGTTGTAAAAGAAAATCGTGAGATGGTGGAAAAGGAAGTTATAGACAAATTTGGAATGAATCCGAGAAGATTATTATTGAATTAAAAATATCGTTTGGTATAGTACATTGTAAATGATATGTAATAGGTACCTATTTAAATAAAAATGAAAGTTTTGAGTTTTATTTTGTTTGTTGTTTTTCATTCACCTGTACCCATCTTCGAAACTGATTCGAGCTGCCCCTAGTTGGTGACAAGCCGGGCAAAATGCCAGGGGCCATCTACCAGAGGGGGCCCTGGCCCGTGAGGGCAAGATAAGTCCTTGCCACATGTAGACGCGACGCTGTTGCAACGCTGTCAGCTATGGAAAAAATGTTTTGTTTTGGTTAGTTCATATTTTCGCCGCGGGACTTCTTTCTGTTATTCCATTCCTGTGACTACGGCTAGTGCGGAGCAAACATTTTCGAAATAAAAATTAATATAAACTTATTTAAGAAATTCTATGAGACAGGAAAGCTATTATATCCATCGAACATTCCATGCCCCGAAATTTGAACTTTGATGTTGTCATTGACACTTTTGCTGAACAGAAAGCACGAAGAAGAAAATTGTAATACTTACAATTTTTTTAAATAAAATTGTTATTTCATTCCAATACCCAATATGCACTTAAATCAAAAGTTACTATAAAATCAACGAAAAATGCACACAATAATTATAATAGCGTTTGTACGTGCTACGTACTTTACATAGTGATTTATTAAAAAGAAACTACAACGTTGGTTGACCTTCTTTACATTGAGAGAGGGCCCCATCTCATGAATTTGCAAGTGCCTCTAATGTATAGTTACGCCACTGCTTCCAGACTTCCCCCAATATAAAAAAACTAAACAAGATTATTATCTCAATATCGTCACAATGTTCATCAATATATAGATTGAAATATTGCATAAACAACACGCTTCTACCGAATGTAAAATAAGATTGAATGTAAAGAGTGTAAAAAAAAATATTCATAAACAATTCATGTGATTATTCCTTCCTTATTACGAAAATTACGTTTTGCAGCTAAAATTTTAAATATATCATATGAAATAAAAATTCGAAAAGGATGTATCAGATTTGATACAATAAAAATAATACTAATATTTATTCATCTGAAATATTCTCATAATACATATACACAGATAAGGAATAAATAGAAAGGTTCACCATGAAAGGAGACCCATGAATGTGGCATTTCCAGTAATTTCATTCAGTGTATACACAATCAATTTTTAGTAATCTTGATATTTTTCAAGAAATTAACAGAGATATAATTATTTTCACTATAACTAGTACACACACCTACCCACAGACATTTTATAGAAAGTAATAATTGTGTAAAGTACTCTTTCTAATATTTGCTACAGGTAGTATGTATTTTTTTGTATCAATATACTGGTGAATCATTAATCTAGGTATAAGGAGGAAACAATTTTTTAAATTTACTCTTGAACATTTTGAGAGAATTCAACTGTCTTATTTCAGGGGAAACAGTATTGTATAGTTTGGGTCCCAGGTAGACATAGCACCGTTGTAAAATGTTTTTCTCAGGTTTTGGGGCGTATGAGGAGTTTGTTCTATATCTGGTGTTATATTCATGTGATATTTTGATTAGATCACTTTTATGTTTATGTGTTGTTGCTGTTGCAACGAAAAATAATTGCCGTATATCAGAATATGGTTTCATCATATAATAGATTTGAAGGGTTTTGTTATAATTTTCAGGATTTTTTGTATCTTTTCTAGGTTTTCTATATGTTTATTGACGGCAGCTTCCCACGCTATAATAGCATAATTTAAGTGGCTTTGAACAAGCGCATATAAAATCCGGTCTGGGGCAAGAATATTTGATAGATATTTGAACTTATATAGGATGGATCGAAGTTTTTTTGTTATATGATTGATATGTACATCCCACTTCAAGGTGTTATCGATGATTACACCCAAATACTTAGTATTTTCTACAATATTTATGTTTGGTAGGTATTTAGAATATGATGTGAATGGAAGAAAGTGTGGTGTTTTGTCGTAATTAACTGTCAATGGGCGGTTTTTGAGCCAATTTAGAATTTTAGTCAGATCACTTTCAACTTATTTTTAAAGAATCCCAATTGTTATCCTCTAACATGATAGCCGTATCCTCGGAAAAACTTACAACTTCTCCGTTTAGTGGTAGTTTGAACAAATCGTTTATATATAAGAAGTGGGCCAAGAACTGTCCCTTGAGGCACACCATATTCCACTAATTTCAAATCGCGCTTGATATTATTTATTTTGACTTGCTGCTTTCTGTCAGTTGAGTAATCTTTCATTAAATCAAAAGCTTGTCCTCTAATTCCTATATTGTCCAAAATTTTCAAGAGATGATTATGGCTGACTGTATCAAACGCTTTCGCGAGGTCGTTTTTTTTTCATCAATGGAGTCACTAATTTTTGACGTGAGATAAGTGATCTGTTGTGATTTTACCTGAAGCCGAATTGATTATCTCCCAGAATATCAAATTTATTAAGGAAGTTGAGGATGCGTGTTTTAATTATCATTTCGAAAATTTTGCCAGAGTTGGTAATCATGAAATCCGGCGGTTGTTTGATACATTCAGCTTATTTCCTTTCTTGAACAACGGTTTCACTACAGCCGATTTGAATGCTTTGGGGAAATTACCTGCTCCAGTTTATAATAAATTATAAAGGTGTTTATATGTCATCAGCAAGATATTTTAAGATTTCACTTTAATGTATCGTCCCCAGGTAATTTTTTATTCTTCAATTTCAAAATGCAATCTTTTATTTCGCCTTGATTAGTTTCCAGAAATAATATAGTGTTTGGAATGTAGGTCTCAGTGGTTAGTTCTATTATCTGATTTTGTTGAATTTTGTTTTGTCATATTCTTTCCGATATTCGAGAAGAAATCATTGAAAGTATCCGCAATTTGTTTGGTATTCGTTATTAAGCATCCATTGTCAGATTCAATTTTTTTTTCACAATGTTTTCCACTGATTTCATTCACCACCTTCCAAAGCCCAGCGGAATTTTTTCCGTTTATTTTAATAGGTTTGGTAACTTTCTAAATACGGCACATCAATTTCATAGCTAATTCTCAAAAGCTATTAGACACTCCCAAGAAGCGTGGTGATATATTATTTGCATTTCAAACTTTTATTGATACATATATATATATATATATATATATATATATATATATATATATATATCCATCAGAACTATCAGATCGTCTTTTCATGCAGTAATAGTTTTTATCTAAATGCTCAATATGTATGTCGCATTTAATTTCAGTACTTTTTTTCCTTTTGGTGACATAGGCAACGTCGCATATCAATAAACTTCAAGATCCAGGAGATTCGGACAAACATAACACAATCACCAACGTTTGATTTTTGACATTTCTTCTTTAAAATTTATGAAAAGTAATCGGAGAAAGTATAGAAAATTAACTGATTTTAATATTACTGAAACGTTACAGGAGTGTGCAGTTACTATTTCAGTGTAAAAAGGAATTGTTTATATCAGTTTACAATTTCCAAAAGTGATATCCCATAACCTCTTTTTATGGACCTTCGGGCCCGTATCTCATAATAATTATCTTTTCCGCGCAAAAATTTTCGATTGCTATACTGTTTCTATAAGTATAAGTTTTGAAGCACCTGTGGAAATTTCGTGAAGATACTCGGTGATCTCATATTCTTGACCTATTCCGCACCATCGGAATATAATGGACAAACTCCGAAAGGAAGAGAACCCAGCGACTTCATCAAATTCACAAATTATTACATCGACCGTAAAACAAAATATAACATAATAATTGTTCAGTTGTTAATTATTATTATTATTGCAAATAAATTAATGACTCATTTGTTCAAAATAAAATATTAATAATAAGAGTGATGACTAGTATGTTTTTGGTAAATACATTTACAACTTTTTTGATTCGTGAAATTGTCTCAATAAATTCAATTCGTGCTCACAATACTATCGAAAATTCTGACAGAAATCTTGAAGTCGATCAAATTGCTTTGAGGTAACGCTAAGATGTCTAAAAACCCTGGTGAATGAACTGATTCGATATTGTTTAGATTTTTGAGGGGACACCACCTGTTACTTCAACGGAGCTTCTCTCTCTGTGGTAGATGGCGCCGTCCAAAAATGTTTGTCTATATTCTCGCTTAATGTCAGAACCTAATTTCTGACATCTGTAGCATCTTATACGGAATTATTTTCAGTGTTATGTCGGTATCTATGCGTTTTCCATCTCTTTGATATGAAATCTTGTTTAGCTTATTCCTGAGTTTGTTCTTCAAACAACCACTCGTTAATCAGTTCATTAGTTAGTTTTTCGCGAATTTTCGCCTGTATTCAATACCAAAAGCAAGTACAAATCTTGACGAATTGACTAATAATGATATTTCCATAGTTCATTATATTGTATGCATTGAATTTTTTATTTTCTGCAATTTAATGACAATTTCATTTCCAATTCTCCGTCTGTCAAAATGAAGTTAACCTCAAATTTAAATCGTACAAAATACGAAAAACAACACGACAGTGCTTCCTTTGTACAATGTTCGGGGACTTCGAATTCTAGATTTGCTATTGGTGAAGTTTGACAGATGTCTCTTTCCAACCAATAGCAAAACCCGCGCACAGTTCGCCTCAAAAAGAAATCTGAGGAAATAAATATACCCTGTTACTGAATTGAAACTAAATCGAAATTGGCGCCATCTGACACGCTAGTAATCTCTATTATCAAGTAGGCGAAGTGTCGCCAAGTCGATCCCAAACTTCTACAGGTATAAGTGCAAGCACCAGGGTTTTTATACATCTTAGGTAACGCCAACACAATGATTTTTCATCAAGTTATCAGCGATCAAGCCGACCCTATATCATTATTTACTTTTAGTTAACCTAACCTAACCTCACTTCATCACAGGTTGATGATTGATAAAGATAAATATGTAACGGTAATATAGGTAAATGCAGAACTGACAATATTTCTGAGCTTGTGACTATGGCAACTCACGTTCTTCCTATCAAAAATCTACTTGCTGTGAAATTATCAACTTCAACAAAATGGATTAGAAGTCTACACACAGTCGGATACAAATTGGTTTTCTACGAATTCGGAAACCCTTCGGAAGTGATGCGCATGGAATGTTGTGACGTACCTGACCCCGCAAAAAACGAAGTCTTGTTAGAAATCCTAGCAGCTCCTATACAACCAGTTGATATCAATATAATTCAAGGTAAATACCCCATGAAACTAACACTTCCCGCTATACCAGGGGCGGAGGGAGTAGGGAGGGTTGTCAAAGTCGGTGACGGTGTCGAAAAATTCAAAGAAGGCGATCATGTAGTGCCGCTTTTTTCTCGAACGGGAACCTGGCAAAGTCACTTGCTTTCGTGTCAGGATCACTTGATGACCATTCCAAAAGAACTGGGTGTAGTAGAGGCAGCCGGTTTGGCCATAAATCCCAGCACGATTAACAGAATGTTGAAAGACTTCGTCCAGTTGCGACAGGGTGATACGCTCATTCAAAATGGTTCGAATTCAGCTTGTGGACAGATTGCCATACAGATGTGCAAGTTGTGGAGCATCAAGACGGTGAATATAGTAAGAGATAGGCCAGAGATATGTCAGTTGAAGGATCATCTTCTCAGTTTGGGGGCCACGATAGTTTTCACTGAAGACGAAATACGAAAGACTTCCGTCTTCAAAAAAGGTGAGAAAAGTTATTCGATATTTGGAATAAACCGCTTGAGGTGGATTTAGTCAACATTTTTTTAGCAATAGCAATTGGAATAAGAATACCTAGCAATAAGCGTAAGAATAATTATGTACTGAACCTATTTTATACAACGAATTTAGATTCAGCCATAACTTTAAGAATGACAGGACACGTAGGAAAAGTGACAGTTCGCTCAGTTCTGTATTCTAGTAAATATAAGATATTTGGCTATTTTCAATTTGAAATGTGTTTTGGGAAAAGGTGGCGTAAATGGGTACAACGAGTATATCGAAGAAACTCCCACAGATGCTTTGAAACATGATAAAATATTATCAGCTATCAAAAATTTGGTGCGGAAAGCTCTTTTTATTTTATTTTTTCAAAAAATTATCATACGATGAACTTACCCAATTTAGGGATACATTCCTTTAGATTCGGCATTTTGCGTATCAATCCAATTCAAATGCAGTATTTTCAAATGTAAACACTGGAAATTATGTATTTGTAACACTTCATTCACTGAAATTATATCAATAAGAATTTTTTTAAACCAAGTAAAAAGCATGAATTTCAAACTAGATAATCACTACTGAACTGACAGAATGAATAACAAGTTTGACAAATGACAGCCAACTTGAACTGACAAATACTTTGGAAGCAGATAATGCGATGTTGCCAATTTGTTTCTAGAATAAGGAGATTTACTTTAACTATATGAACTGTTTACGAAGTCAAGCCAGAATATTTTTTTCAACCCTTTCACTTATGGTTAATTTAATGCGTTGGTTTCCGCAATTTTTGGTATCTACTTGGTTGGTTTTTATCCTTCGCTAAATATTAAGAATGTCTATTTTAGTGGAACTAGTTTGCTGCCATCTATGACTCAGTAGCATAGGTACCAAAAAATACAGTTTACCGGCGGAGCTAATCATGGACCAGCTAGTAGAACACTGTAATGCAGATTAATTTTCTATATAATCAGATTGTCAAATGGTGTGGTTTTTTTTCTGATAAAGTGAAAGAGTGCTATTTTCCAAATTGGTTAAGACCATTACAAAAAAATAAAAAAAAATTGGGTAATAGTTCTCTGAAATAAAGTACTGAATTGTATATATAGTCTATATACAATGGTACTAATCATTGATCAGCGTGAACAGAGAGATAACTGAAAACAGGTACACATTTTACATAGTATGCTGCCATCTATGATTCAGTAGTATAGGTACCAAAAAATACAGTTTTCAGGCGGAGCTGAAAATAGATCAGCTGGTAGAATACTTTATTGCAGATTCATTTTCTATATGATCAGATTGTCAAATGGCGTGGATTTTATTTTCTGGTAAAGTAAAATAGTGCTATTTTATAAATCGATAAAGAGTATTACAAAAATAATATACGTTTTTGGCCAATATTTCTCTGAAATGAGGTACTCATAACTGACCAACATGAACAGAGAGATATAACTAAAAACAGGTGAACATAATCACATTTTTTTTTTACTTAATATTGTATAATCTTGCGGACTCATCTAAGGTAAACAGGAAGAGACCCTCAACCGATAAAGAGCTCCTTCAGCTCATGAAAGAGAGGCTGTTAGACAAAGTTATTCGGTGATGAGAATAACAAGGATTATTTGGACACTTTTCTAGAGCAGTAATGGCAACTCGTTATATAATTGTAAATAGTACCCTAATTAATCATATTATTCAGGGGAAGAACATTCAAACGAAGTCAAAGGCTAAAGTAGACCCCACTGGAAAACATAAAGTAGCAAATTTTAACTTCCTGCCCTTTTCGTGAAATATCCATACTTAGTTTGGTCAATGCCAACTCATGTGGCAACACTGTAACTAACAGAGCTCCACGGGAGTCATTGTTACTAGTATAGTATTTGATTTGTTTTCGTTGAAAGTTAAATAAATGGAGCCAAAAGTAATGAAATTGACGTTTGGACTAGTTTGGAGTGCATGAAAACTTTTTTCAAAGCTAGAAAGTGTAATGGTGTTTATATCAATGCATTTTCGAGAAGAAAAATCAGATAATTGAGTGAAATAGTGGCCAGTTATTGTGTTGCTGGAAAATGAAACAAGTAAGAGTCTCCAGGATCGTCTATATATAGTGACGTTTCCATGGACATTATTTTTTAACTTTAAATGGTCACATTTCCCGAAGATACTTTTTTTGCGCCAAATTTCCGACAGCTGAGGTGATTTTATCATGTTTTGAAGCATCTGTAAAAGTTTCATCGAAATACCGGTTGTCCCCATTTACGCCACCTTTACCTGTGTTTTGTTTAAATTGTTTATATTTATATAAAGCATCGACGGCATTGCAAGTACGTTTCAGCAGTTTAATTGTGTTTGAAAAATTTACGTGGAACTATGAAACATGTATTCGTATCTGTCAGTTGCCATGACATGCGCAATGTAGACAATATTTTAGCGATAGCCGTAAGATTCTGAAAGTTGGAATATTCAAGGTCGCATTATTGCTAAAATTAAAATAGTTGACTAAATGAAACCATTTGATTCAACAGATTCAACTCTCAACGTTATCGCTATGCTATTACTATTGCAAACAAAAGTTTACTAACTCCACAGAGAGTTGGTGTTTGTCGGTATTTCAAAAGGTTACATAATAAAGCTTACTGACGTATTTCTGAAAAATGGATTAGAAATGTTTGACACACTTAAGGTGGATTTAGTCAGATTTTTTTTAGCAATAGCAATAGGAATAACAATAGCAATAAGCATAAGAATAATTATGTACTGAACCTTTTTTATACAATGAATTTAGATTTAGCAATAACTTCAAGAATGACAGGACACGTATAACAAGTGACAATTCGCTCAGTTCCGTATTCTAGTAAATATAACTTATTTGTTTATTTTTATTTGAAATGTGTTTTGTTCATATTGCGATCATGGAGATGAAAGGCATTGCAAGCATAGACAAGAATTCTATACAAGTATATCTCAGCAGTTCTATCTCTCCCCCTCAATTTCTGTCCTTTTGCTTCCACAAAGGCGCAGTTCGGACATTTCTCCTTGCGGAGAATCCGTCGCCAGACAAGGAGTTTATATATATTTTGGGAGGCTGAGGCCCGGTTGTTCAATCGAGGATTACCAAGTGATTTGGCTTAAACCAGGATTACCAATTTTGTTTCAGTTATTCAATACGGGTTTATGAGATAAACCTAGTTTAACCATGGTTTAAGTTAATCTCATGAATTCGGGGGTTTAAGGAGATAATTTGCCGATTCTAACCTATTTGATTGTTTGACATTTCAATAGATATTGACTATTCTGAAAATTATTATTGTGTTGAATATTTTTGTTTTATACCCGACTGCAAAGATGTTCGTAGATATAACAGACGATTTTTCTGAAATTTTTGATATTATTGCCCCAAGAAGAAAGATACCCGTATTTAGACAATGTACCGTAATTTCGGGTGACTTTGGCTCATTTTCAGAAATAGACATTGATAATTATGAAAAATGTAAGCCTGTTTTTTTTATCGGATTGATTTTTCGTGATTCTATTGTATATAACCTGCAACACTATTCGATTTAGGAGTCATTTGCAACCAAATTCAACTTGCAAAAAATTTGTCTGCAACTAGCAATGTTTTTTTACTCATTTATGATGATTAAAAATGAAATAACGTTTTTATGGGCAAATTTATTTTATCCGTCGGATTACTTTTAAATCCCCCAAAATTTAAGCCATGGGTCAAAGCCAGCCCTCAATATGCGGGTGACTTTGCACACCATGTTTTTTATATATCCACATACAAAGTCTTAATCACATTAATAGCTAAAAATGGAAACATTCTCAATTAAATATTGAATAGAAAGATTTTTCTGTGAATTGAAAAATCCACGATAAAAATTAAGTTATTTTTTGTGAATGTCTAACAGAAAACAACTACTTCCCCGGCTAAAGCCACGCTGGACATTGACTATACATCTGATAGATATTCTGGAAGGATCCTAACTTGAAAGAAAAAATCTGAAATTGAAAATTTGCATTTTCATTCAGATAGTTATTATTTTTATTGATTTTCTATTCCAGTCTCAATTTGAAAGAGTGGTCAAAGATCAATATTTTGGTATATAATACCAATTTATTTTCACAAATTAATCGTAGACATTCTTTGAATTCAAGTAAGCCAAAGTCACCTGAAATTACGGTACCTAGCATTTGGAAGAATGGACAGAAGAATAATTTTTGAATAGATTTCGCTTGCCTAAAGAAATCGTCCGCAACTAACAGAAATACAAAAAATCACCCCTCAGTACAAAAGCAAAATCGTAACAAAAAATAAACTTCCAAATAAAAATCAAATCTTGATTTTTCATACCAAAAACGTTTGACATAAAAACCTAAAATTAAATCATCATAAATGCAAAATGAAAAACTACATGATCTGTTCTCAGGAATCTGAAGCAAATGTTGATTTATTGATGGTTGATTAGTTATGTTTCAAAGATAATGTTTGTTTATATATCTCAATCATATGGGTTTTCTCTAGATTCTACTCCTCCCTTTGTAGTTCCAAGGAAAGTTGGTGTTTTTCTTTCATATGTATTAATTTCAACTTGTGTTCTTCGAATGGTCGTTTTTGTAAATCTACAAAATCTGCTTTGGACAGAGCCCAAGTAGAAATTTTGTCCTTTATTGTTAAGATGCTATTCCTTTTTTTGGGACCTCCGCAGATGGTATTGTATTCATTACTTATTATAGCCCAAACTTCAATTTTTGCGAATTAGTAACTGCGTCCGTTTTTTACATTCTACAATATCTTGGAATTTTTTTACGAGTGAAATTATGAGTAATTTTTTTCTTAAGAGACGCCTAACAATTTATATAATACACTTGGCTGTTTTCGATCAATTTTTCTGTATACTTTTGACAAAATTAACGAATTCTTAGGTTAAGTTTGATTCAATGTTGATGTTTCTGAACGGTCCGAATGAAGGTACAAGCGGAAAAATGTGTTGCCAACATATGAAAACAATGAGTTAAGGAATCCAGGATTCGTTTTTCATTGAAAAATGCATAACGTTCTAATCCATAGTTAATTAATAATCCGAGTTTAGATAATCAACGGTTTAAACTCGCATTGAACCAGAGCCGGCCTTGAGGGTGGCCAAGCGGGGCGCCGGCCCCGGGCCTCGCGCCTCTAGAGGCCTCGCGCTACCGAAGGTTTCGTTTCGTTAATAAAATCACTGATTACAATTTTAAAAAAACTTTTACACATTATGAATTTTCTGCTACTACTGAAATTCTGATAAAGAATGGCCTCTTTGTGCACTCTTCAGAAATTTTAATTTCTAGTTAATGCTCGCAACGCCTGCTTTTCTTTAACAGAGAGGAACCAAGCTCCTAAGTACGGAACTGTACTCTAGGCCCTACCACTCTCCCGCCTATCTACATTTAGGATGATCACGTGTTAGAACGACATGTTATTAGTCATTAGTTGCGTTCAACATCATAGTTTCGTATTTATGTTTAACCGTTCACATGTTGAGTAAAGAGTTTTATTTGATCCAGATAATAACTGAATATTTCGTGTATAGTCCATCCAATATCAATTGCAGAAGCTGTTTCTATAGGGAGCAAATAAAAACTCACTTCGCTAACACGAGCGTATATGCGAAGAAACGGAACGAAAAATAATCTGTACTACTTGTATACAGTCTCCGTCGGCACAAAGAGCCCGCTGGTCAACGTGGACTTGAGTGACTGCTGTCTGTTCTACAACCGATTCGTCTGGGCCAATCAAGTCGGACATCAATGCTGGCAGGTGTGTCTACACGATGGGAGGCCATAAATCACGCGTTATCTTTGTGTTTTAATAGCTCTGAAAGATTAAAAACCAGTAGCGTCTGTGGTCTTGGTGTGTGCCGATCGAAATTCGTTTTAGGATATTAAAATATCTAAATAAAATTAGTTATCTCCGCCACTGCTGCTCACAGGATTTCGCCGCAAGACTTTTTTATGCTTCTGCAATTGATAATGGGAAAACTATACCTATATTGACGACATTAACGTGAACGTGTTTAGGTAGTCCTTCCTTCCTTCTTTTTTTATTTAACGTCGGCCTATTTCTGCTACCAAGACACCGACGCCGGTGAGCACACTCCTCCCAACCGGAAATTTTGCCGAATCCTGTTGTTTCAGAGGTGGGGTTCTTTAACGAGCTCAACATCAAATGAACTCGGGACCGACATCTTAACGTCCCCTCCGAAGGACGGCATATCTATCGTCTTATCTCGTGCTTATTGATAAGACGCCTGCAGCTGCGAATATGCTACTATGCTACAGTTGTTAGGATATTTAACGTGGAACTTCCTTGTCCGGTGGTGACCCATTCAAGTAATAACCACGCCCGACGTTGCTAGACTTCAGATATCGATAGGACTCTCGTCAACCTGACCAGCCATCGGTGTTTATGTAGTCGCAGACAGATTTATTATCGTTATTATGGGCCGAAACATTTCGGTTTTTTATATAATATTTCAAAATTGCGACAAATTAGATGAAGATCTGAAAAAATGCTTTTGATTTGGATTTGTATCTCAGTAGTGGGGAACATCGGGATGTAGATGGAGCAGAACTATTCATCGAACTGAGAATTTTGAGAGAAGTTTTGCCACCAGAAACACTAACTGCAATTGACTTGTTGACACGACTGAAAGAAATGGGAAATCCGTTTCCCAATACTTTCATCGCATATAGGGTACTGTTAACAATTCCTGTTACAGTTGCTAGTGCGGAAAGGTCATTTTCTCGTCTAAAATTAATCAAGACCTACATACGCACATCCATGTCTCAAGATCATTTAAGTTCATTAGCCACATCATCGATAGAGTCTGATATAAGTGCGAGGCTGGAGTTTGATGCCATTATAGATGAATTTCGAAAATTAAAGCTAGGCGTGGGATTTTTCCACAAGATCTCATGAGTCTCACATGTACGTTTCACGTTTCATTTTCACTCAGTGAAAGAATTCAAATTATTATTTTATTTTGAGTTTTACATGTTTTGTTTTTGAATATTCAGAGTTTTATTTTTGTTTTCGTTATTGGTAGGTATATTACGTAATATATTATATATTGTTTTGTTTAGATTTTGTTACCTTTCTCATACCATGTTATCTAGTATTGATTATTTATATTGTCATTGTCAAAACATTCAGAAGTGTTTTTCTCGCCAAATAAATTATTTATTTAAATTATGTGTTTTGTATTTTGAACATATATTTAGTAGGCACGTCATCCGAGAGGTAGTGAGGGGAAGGTGAATAAATGAGAACATTGAGTAGGAATTTCTTCAAAGTATAAAAATATCAATTTATTAATAAATAAAATATATAAGGGCCTCGCACAACAAGTTGGCCCCAGGTCTCGCGCTCACTAAGGCCGGCTCTGCATTGAACAACCGCGCCTGAATGTCTTGCTTTAAGCAATACTGCAGCCCCGATTATAGGCACCTCCATACCATCGGCCCTGACTGCCACCATCATTGCGCAGCTGTCCACATGATCGTACATCCTACATTTGTTAATTGTCATCTGTCATATGAATGTTTCGTTATTAGACTTCGGGTCCGATACTGTAGGTATGTACTCAAAATTGCCTATGCAAATCATACGTAGGTAGGTAAACTCATTTACAATAAATAGCACGCGTCCCCACCGTACCATGAACAAATATGAACTGAGTGATCGACGATCGTATGGGCACGCGCACTATCATGGCCGAACTTCCTTTGATGTTTGTAAGAAAAACAGACACAACGGCGATTACGCTCGATCGTCGCCGATCATGGGCAATTTCAGGCGATTATGCACTCCACACGTTCGTGCTCGCCTGTAATCGTCCATCATGGCCAATGGTGTAGAGCTGCTTTAATCATTCACACTGTGCTCTGGGTAGGCCTTGTGACTAACTCCAAACTCCGCCTAGGAGCAGCACTGTTAATTTGAACGCAACAGCGAATCGTCGGAAAACATCTTCCGCCCGGCAACAAGAATAATAATTTCAATTCTCACTATTTAAATTGAAAATTTCTGCCCTGGCTGAGAATCAACTGCGCCATCCCCCAAAGAGAGTAAATGGACACTGAGATATATGTGTCAAGCAAACATAAGTAATTCCTGTAGACCTATTTTTTTATCACAACAAATTTTACCCCTTGCCTGCCTCTTTATTTCTGAATCAGTGTGTCTAATTCATTAGAACTACAAGGAGAACATTATGCCTTATCAATCGAACTACGAAACCAGACTCGTATACATCAGTCTTCCTATTCCCTCAACTTCTCAAATCAAATCCTCCGTATTTTATAATGGAAAGAAATTATTCAACCATCTTCCTCTTCCCATCAGGAAAATAAATAATAATTACAAATTTCGTAAAGAGGTTAAAAAACTCCTTTGTCTAGGAGTCTATTACAATGCAGATGAATTCCTCATTGTCAATTTCACAACTTACAATAAAAATTCCTAAGGGGATAGTTACATTGTGGATGTTCAAATATACTTTTAGCTTTTAAATACATACATACAGTGCTTCTCAAAAGTCCCCCCCCCCCTCTTATTTTTGGAACGATTATACATAAACAAGTGAAATTTGGAAACTGAATATTAAAGGTTGTAAACTTCCCTACTAGTGATGATAGATGACGAAATCGTCAAAGCTGACGTCACAAGGCCATTGTGACCAATAATTTTTAAATGGAACCCTACGGCAAGCGACACCCCTTTTAAAAGGTATTCAAGGATACGAATTTTGTTTGTGTTTATGGCAGTTTTAATGGCTCATTAGTAAACATTAAAATTTAAATTCCATTCAGTATGATATTAATTACAGATTTGAGAATCAGTACCTACTTAAAGAAATTGCTCGAACTGGCCTCCATTCACTTCCTGACAGTGAAATATCCTATTTTTAAACTCTTCTCGTACTTTTGCAAATGTGTCTGCAGAAACAGCCTCACATTCTGCAACAATGCGTTGTTTTAAAACGTCAATATTGTCAGGTTCAGTGGCGTAAATCTTCGATTTGAGGTACCCCCACAGAAAAAAATTCAAAGGTGTGAGGTCCGGTGATCGAGCTGGCCATTCCGTTGAACCTCGTCGTCCAATCTATCTACCACGATACTCCTCATCCAAATACCGTCTTACTGCACCGTTATAGTGTGGAGGAGCACCTCCTCTTGGAATGTTATTTCCAAATTGCCAAATTCATCTGGATTATCTTCCAAAATTTCAAGGATTAACGGTTCTATTGCGTTTTGCAACAGCTCCAGATAAACCTCACCAGGTTAAATTAGTATTTGAAGGAGGAGGCCCAACGATGTGGTTTCCTAGGATACCTGCCCAAATATTCACCTTCTGGGGAAATTGGGTATGTGTTTCACGAAACAGGTGAGGATTTGCGTCACTCCAATACCTCATATTCTGTGTATTTACATCTCCATTTAGATAGAAAGTACTTTCGTCATCAGAACAAATTGTTTTGACATAGTCTGGCTGTTGGTTAATTTTAGTTTCCATATTTTCACAAAATTCTAGTATTCGGTCTGGGTCGTCGTCTGAGAGTTGATGAACCATTTTCAATTTGTATGGATGAAATTTGTTTTTTTTTTTAAACACCCTGTGTACTGTACTTCGACTGACTTCACAGGTAGATGCAACGTGAGTTGTTGAAGAAGTAGGATTACCTATTACTTCTGCCAGTATATCAATTTTTTTCTCATCAGAAATGTGTGGTCTGCCAGATCGTTTCGCATCATTAATACTACCCGTTGTTTCAAACTTACGAAGAAGCTCCCTTAAATAAGTCCTCGAAATGGGGAGATCGGGAAACCTCTAATTAAAAATGCGTTCTGCTGCATGAATATTTTGTCCAGTTTCACCAAGAATTAGGATCGCTGCTACTTTATCACCTAAAGCACGTACCATTTCGCTTCTTGAAGCACTTAAACGTTCGGTTCACAACAGTTTAACAAATTATTAAAATGTACAAATATATTAAAAGTACCAAAATCTGCTAAAACAGTTAAACGTTCGATCAACAATACACAAATTATTAAATGTACAAAAACTTGGACAAATGCAAAAACGTCGAATTAGGGAGACTAACAAAAACGTCAGCTTATTTGACAACTATCCAGAGGCGGAGCTTGAATTTGGAATTTTAGTATTAACTGATTTAATTCATCACAGCTTTGCGTTTTTTAAAAGCGAGTTGCCACAACTGCCATAAACACAAACAACATTGTATCATTGAATAGGTTTTTTCGATACCTTTTAAAAGAGGTGTCGCTTGCCGTAGGGTTCCATTCAAAATTATTGGTCACAATGGCCTTGTGACGTCATCTTTGACGATTTCGTCATCTATCATCACTAGTAGGGAAGTTTACAACCTTCAATATTCAGTTTCCAAATTTCGCTTGTTTATGTATAATCGTTCCAAAAATAAGAGGGGGGGAGGGGACTTTTGAGAAGCACTGTATATATTTTTTAATATTGTCTAAATTTTGCTACTGTATTTATATTTTTTATTTATTCAAACTTATACAGTGTGCTGTTTTTTAAAAATGTCTATGTAGTAACTTTTATCTTAGGTTTAAGTAGCTTTGTCAACAAAATTAATGTTTGTATGACAATAAAGCATTTCTGATTCTGGTTATCTGAGTAGGAGAATCTATTCCCCATAAGACAATGGTGACACTAATAGAAAGAGATGAAAGATCTTTTGTGAGTCATAGTGAAGTATATGGACATGTCATGGCCACCATTCTCACTGGACAATGGCGGACTAGCGGACTCCCCACTCTGGTATCTGAGGGTTAGAGGCTCTTGATTGTATATTGAACCACTCTGTATGTTACGCGGGCCACCTGTACTCATGTCCATGTACGTCACTATGACACGTTAATGCTACAAAATACTGATTGGCTAGAGCTTATTAGTACCTCCTATTCAGAAAACGTTTACTCTCTTTGGCCATTCCCCCCATCTCAGCAGTTTAATTGGGATGGAACATGGAACTATGAAACATGTATTCGTATCTGTCAGTTATCATGACATGCGCATTGTAGACAATATTTTATAGATAGCCGTAAGGTTCTGAAAGTTGGAATATTCAAGGTCGCGTTCTTAAAGTTATCGTATTGCTAAAATTAAAATAGTTGGCTTAATGAAACCATTTGATCCAACAGTTTCAACTCTTAACATTATTTTATTGCTATTACTATTGCAAAAAAAACGTGGTCTTAATTCACCTTCAATCGGTTATTTCATATACCAAGTACAAATTATAAGGAATCCAAAAAGATCCAAATCAGAATTGTATGCTTGATGATTCCAAAAATATTGCTGAAAATTTGTCTCAAGGTCTGTTACCCTGTTGTTGTTTCTTTCCTCTACTTCTAATTTCACCCCAGTCAACCAGTGAAGTAGCAGTAAGTCGCAGGGAATTCAATATAATACCTCATTATAGATCATCATCTCGTAGTAACATCTAAGTATAGTTCAACCAATTTCAATTGCAGAAGCTGTTTCTATAGGGAGCAAATCAAAAACTCACTCCGCTAACACGAGCGTATATGCGAAGAAACGGAACGAAAAATAAAGTGTACTACTCGTAAACATTCTCCGTCGGCGAAACGAATATCAAAGCCAATCATAATGCTTGTAGGTATGTCTATACGTTAAGACTAATAAATCACCAGTTTCAGGAGGTCTGAGTGAATGAAAGCCAGTATCGTCTCTGGTCTGGGATCGAAATAGGTTTTAAAATATTCTATAGTTGTGTTGTGTTTTGATGGAAAATGGCTTTTTTTCGACCATGGAAAAATGAAATTATGATGATCCGATTGCCTATTATTACATACTTCCTCGTTTATGACATATTTTTTTATTTTAACGTATTTTTAAAGTATTTAAATATCTAAATAAAATTAGTTATCTCTGTCTCTGCTGCTCAAAGGATTCCGCCGCAAGACTGGTAAACTTGTTTTTTATGTTTCTGCAATATATAGCATATAGTTCGTCCATTATCAATTGCAGAAGCATAAAAAACAAGTTTCCCAGTCTTGCGGCGGAATCCTTTGAGCAGCAGAGACAGAGATAACTAATTTTATTTGGAGATTAAATATTTTAAAAATACGTTATAATAAAAAATATGCCATAAACAAGGAAGTATGTATTAATAGGCAATCGGATCATCATTATTTCATTCTCCCATGGTCGAAAAAAAGCAATATTTCCATAAAAACACAACACAGCTATAGAATATTTTAAAACCTTTTTCGATCCAAGACCAGAGACGCTACTGGCTTTCATTTACTCAGACCTCCTGAAACTGGTGATTCATTAGTCTCAACGTATAGACACACCTACAAGCATTATCATTGGCTTGCGGTCACTCAAACAGCTGTCACTCAAACCCACGTTAACTATCGGCTCTTGTGATCTTCTTTTGATCTTCGGTTCGCCGACGAGGAATGTTTACGGGTAGTACACTTTATTTTTCTTTCCGTTTCTTCGCATATACGCTCATGTTAGCGAAGTGAGTTTTTGATTTGCGTCCTATAGAAACAGCTTCTGCAATTGAAAATGGTTAAACTATAACAGCGACTTCGCTTTGGGGACAATAATATGCACAAAATGTTAACCTTGTGATCTCGCAAAGCAGAGTTCGAAAGCAATTCAAATTAACGCGTTCTAGATAAGTGCTTATGACCTCCAAAATATTACAACCATGCCACATACCATTGACTATTTTATATAACGTTCAGTTTGTGATATTAATTGATTTTTCGATAATATATTTCACAGGAAGTTTTATGGATTATGATCGGACGACTTTTTCAGGAAGACCCATATTCAACCTTTTTATAATTTCTAATTAGTGGCACTTTGCGATTACTTAACGATATCATTCTGCCTTTATGTATTCTTTAAAGTTAATATTTTGACATGAATTAAATTATTTTTTATATTTTTTCAATACCGCCTTCCCTATAATATCTTGAAATGATATCATCCTGCATGATTTTTATACTTTGAGCTAGACATTGCTCTGATTTTTTTTTAGTTTGAAGTCGAATAATAGAAACACACTCTATCTTCCATTATTTCTGTCGTAGAATCATCAAATTTACAGGATCGATAGATACACTTAAAATGTGATATACACAATACACCAGCAGCGATGGAACCACCCATTTTTCCTGAACAGTATATTAGAGGGCAATATAGGCGCAAAGTTCCTTCGGATTGGTGTTCAGGATCCCCGAATTATTACTAATACACCTGTTTCCTGGAAAATTATCAGTCTTGAAAATTCTGAATTTGTACAGATGCACCCCCGTGAAATTTGTAGGACCGGTAAATACACTGGAGGTGTACTTACTGACCAAGAGGGGTCCCTCTAAGAGATATGCGAGCCGGATGCTTTGAGAAGTGAGACAAATTCGGATTTTCCTGGATTTTGAGGAAACAGGTGTATCAGTAACAATTTGGGGATCCTGAGTTCGTATTCAGGATCCCCGAGAAAATTTTGGGCCTATTTTGCTTCCTAGGCCAACTTAATTTTCAGGAAAAATGGGTGGTTCCATCGCTGCTGGCGTGCAGTGTATATCACTTAGGATGACCTTTTTTGTGGAGTGAGTTTATTTCATTCCCGGAGTTTATTGCCGCCCGAAGTTTATTGCCGTCCCGGAGTTTATTACCGCCTAAGGAGTTTTACGTGTTTCCATGCATTTCTGTAGATTTATTGATGTTTCGCTTTCGTAAGTTCAATACTCCTTAGGTGTTTATATGTATTGATTGGAAATAGTTGCTAAGACGGCGTTAGATGGCGCAACGCATTGACCGTAGTGGAATACCCATTCTCCCGTAGAGACAGTTGATGAATACTGCGAATAAAATAACTTTCAACATGGCTTCTCGGTCTTCTGGCTAAGTTGACAGCTTTACATTAAGTATCACTAAAAGAGCGAACATGTTTCGATTTTCGATTAACATGGAAATTTCAAATATCAAATTGCTTTTCCATTTATTTAGTCCCTAGAAAATTATTAACCTACATTTATTTGATTAATTTGGCAAATACCAAAGGAATGCTTTTGAAAAGTTAATATGGTAATTACAAATCTATACATCAATTTAACTTCGATGGGAAGTGCAATTAATTTCCATTTGTCTATTTGTAATATTTCTTAAAACTGTTGCTTTGTTAAATCGCGTTGTGGCTGTTTGTGAAACCCTTAAAACATACCCTTTGCGACGTCCTGGGTAATTACTGATGATGTGCGGACATTAAGCACTCGCCAATAATTACTGGTGCCTCTTTTGTCTTTTGTATCCATATTGCGAAGTCGCAGATCCCCACAGTAACTCCTTGCGATCGATTCTGGTTCACTGGGATTTTAATTTGCAGTTATCAAGTATTTTTTCTCCTACATGTTGTATGAAAATGATTGCAGGGATTCTCAAGAGGCCCAAACTGGCTCTGAACTGTGTAGGTGGGCAAGGTGCTACGGAACTAGTGCGACACCTTGACCATGGTGGTGTCATGGTAACATACGGCGGGATGTCCATGGAACCAGTTCGTCTCTCAACTTCATCACTAATTTTCAACGACGTTCGTTTGTATGGGTTTAGCCAATTCCGTTGGTCAAAAGAGTCAGATAACAGAGTAGTGATGAAAACTTACGAAGACCTAATATCTATGTATGTTAAAGGTGATTTGAAGAAAACTCCGTACGATTTTATAAGCTTTGAGAACTATAAAATTGCGCTGAAAAATACTTTGTCACGTGAGGATAAGGTTGGAAAGAAGTATCTTCTGAAGTTTGGAGAGTTTTCGTAAGGGAGAAACATGTTTCTACTTATTGTCATTTCTTCTGAATGTGAATAGTTCAAGCGGCGACGCTACGATTATTCCCTCCGTCAGTGAGGACAAGAAAATATTCATTTTATTTTTGAGGAACTTGTGATTATGTTTACACGACAAGATTTTGAATATGTTTATGACTGATATAAGAACAGAATATCTTTCGTCACACTT
The DNA here is from genome assembly GCA_018342105.1 of Gonioctena quinquepunctata. Lineage (NCBI taxonomy): Eukaryota > Metazoa > Arthropoda > Insecta > Coleoptera > Chrysomelidae > Gonioctena > Gonioctena quinquepunctata. The sequence goes on along the minus strand of JAFIRS010000757.1, from coordinate 493,356 downwards.
CTTCCTATTTTCAATTTGTAAGTGCGTTTGAATAAAAACTTTAGTTTGGTTTATATTTATTTCCCAGAACGAGAGTCATGAAATTCAGACAGTGGTGAGGACATATCAATATTTGCACATATCAGATTGTATTAGTAAATCGTAGAACGTGGAAATAAATTCATACATACGAGGTATGCGCTAAACGAGAAAAGGTTAGAATAATCAAAGTTCTTCTAAGCTGTTATCAAAGTAGTGAACTTTGATTTTATCGGAAGTTAGAGTTAGTTCGGTTCGGGAGATGAATCAGTGATCAGTTGTCGTTCTGAAGTGCGCAAATACCTATCATTGTGTCTGTCAGTTCGGAGTGGTAATTCCAAATAAGAATTTGTGTTGAGTGAAGTGTTTTGACCGTCAGTGTGTGGAAGGCAAGTATTTTGTGGTTAGCTAACAGTGTAATGTTTTATAGTTGTTTCATTAAATTCGGTTTTTGGATTTTAGGACTTTATGTCCGAAACCATTAGTGCACTTGGATCTGAGTCCATTGCCCAGATGATTGAACAACTTTGAGTTGGCTTTCACATAGGAGCACTTAGCCATACGCTAAGAGTATTTTTGCCGATTTAGAATTCTACATGTGGGGAAATCAGCCCGGAGACGATGAATTATCTCGTACTGTGAAGAAAAAAATTGACTTCAGACCGAATTCAGTTCACAGGGGACAGTAAAGTAAAATTCAGGGGAATTTTGTTCCTATTTGTGTTTCTCTGACGCGTAGACAGAAGAGTCTGCGGGTGGACCGAGGATTCCATTCAGGAGTTTATAGTTCGTTATGAAATTTAATATCTTTTGCGAAGCGCAGAATAAGAGGTTTTAATTTTTGCGAACAGTAATTTATGAGCCCAACTCCTACAAGACACAATTTTCCAGTACAAGCCTGTTGTTAGGCAAGTGTCAAAATCCTTGCACCTACCTTCAATTAACGTGAAAAGGCTTGTTCTGTCTTTGCTGTAATAAGGGACCACTGAACAAAAAACCCATATACAGGGTGATTCGAAAGTACTCTGGCAAACTTCAGGAAGTGATTCCTCACAATATTCTCACAATTGGCTGAATAAATATATGTCCGGAAACGCTTCGTTTCCAAGATACAGGGTGTTGAAGTTTTATTTTCGTTTTTTTTTTAATAACTTTCGAAATACTGACCTTAATTGAACGAAAATTGGTACTGAGAGGTTTTTTGAGGTGTCGAATTCGAACCTGCTCTTACTCGTGGGGGGCGCCACGTACACGTCTTTCTCTTTTTTGAAAATTCATAACTTTTTTGAGCTACTTCTAGCACATTTTTCATATCTATGTAAAAAAGCTACCCCTGTTACAAGTCGCTATGAGCAACCGTTTTCTAGATATTCAGACTTGAAAATTTCGTCGATTATTTGATAATCGATGCGTGTTGAAGTTATTACCATTATTTTTCATTTTTCACGGAATGCTTGGGATATGAATTTGACGTTTAAATAAGTAGTTTTGGTAATTACATATTATGTGACAGTTAAACGTTTTGTTGTTTTGTTGTTTTGTTGAAGTTTCTCTAAGTTTTAAAACACTAATTTCGAAAAATTGATTATTTAAACAATAATGCTCATTTAGCGGATATGCATTTCGTTTATGGCCTTGCGGATGGCAATGCGCGCGAAGCAAGACGTATTTACCAGGAGCGATTTCCTAATCGAGTACTACCTTCAGCTCCAACATTTATCAGTCTCCACCGTCGTTTGGCAGAAACAGGTAGCTTTAAGAAGGCAGCTGATATTATTGGAAGACCACGAGCAGTCCGAACCCCAGAATTGGAAGAAGCTGTTTTGAACGCTCTCTAGGAGAATCCAGAAAAAAGTACAAGAATAATTGCTGAGGCTCTCAATCCTACTCAGTCCACAGTTTGGACAATTATCCACGATCAACAATTTTATCCATACCATATTCAAAGGGTTCAAGCTCTTTTGCCACGAGACTTTTTGAGAAAATTGGCTGGAAATCCTCAATTTTCAAGATATGTACTCTTCACGGACGAGGCAAACTTCTCCCGAAATGCTATCACAAACTTTCATAACGACCATGTTTGGGCTCTGGAAAATCCGCACGCAGTTAGGTTAGTGAAAGACATTATCAGTATCAGTTTTCTGTAAATGTATGGGCGGCAATAATTGATAATTACTTGATAGGTCCTTTCTTTCTTACGTTCCGGCTGAATGGCGCAAGTTACAGATACTTTTTAGGAAATGAATTGACGGGACTACTTCAGAATGTACCATTAGAAATTCGTATCCGCATGTGGTTTATGCCTGATGGATCGGTAGGGGTGTAGAAGAATATTACCAGGCGTGGGCACTAAGGTCCCCAGATCCAAACCCGCTAGATTTTTATTTTTGGGGACATTTGAAGTCACTAGTTTATAAAACTCCAGTAGCGAACGAGGAAGATCTAAGAAACCGAATAGTAGACGCCTGTGAAACAATAAGAAACACACCAATAATTTTTGAGCGAGTACGACATTCTAGGACTAGAAGACTGAATGCCTGTATTTTCGCTGAAGGTGGACACTTTGAACAATTTATTTGAATACAATTTAGTTTCCTTTATTTTATGTTATTCTACATATTAAAAATTTCTTGAAATAAAATGTTGATATTTCTTGCAAATTTTATTAAAACAAATACAGATTTTGCACCCTTGACACAAAAATAACTATTTTAAACGAGTAAAAATAAATAGAATAGGTGGCGTCCCCTACAAAAAAACAAAACTACTTACTCAAACGTCAAATTCATTTCCTAAGCATTCTTGTGAAAAATGCAAAATAATGGTGATAACTTCAACACGCATCGATTATCAAATAATCGACTTGAAATCCAAATATCTAGAAAACGGTTGCTTATAGCGACTTGTAACAGGGGTAGCGTTTTTACGTAGATATGATAGAGGAGTAGATTTTTATACTGAATAGAAGTAGGCTCAAAAAAGTTATGAATCTTCAAAAAAGACGTGTAGGTGGCGCCCCCTACGAGTAAGAGCAATAAAAACATCAGGTTCGAATTCGACACCTCAAAAAACCTATCAATACCAATTTTCGTTCAATTAAGATCAGTATTTCGAAAGTTATTTAAAAAAAAAAAAAAATATCTGTATCTTGAAAACGAAACATTTCCGGACATATATTTATTTGGACAATTCATACTAGAATATTGTGAGGAATCACCTCCTGAAGTTTGTTGTTTTAATCCCCCTGTAGTTCGTAATTTGCAGGCTAAGAGAGTGAGGAGTCGATCTGAAGTAAAATCTGCTGCTGATCAAAAGTTGCGCTTACGGTAAGGGAATATGGGATTGTATACAATACACATACAAGTAAGTGAGTACTCGATCTGCAATGGAGCTTTGAATATGTCCCTTAGCGCTCATGATGTTGGATTTAACGATTCCTCCTAACCAGAACGTCCATTCAAAGCCCATGGAAGCTCATAATCCCCCAACACTTGCTTGAAATGATGCTGAACTGATCAAATCTCCAAACTGACTCAACTTTCCACGGGCACCAATAAAGTTAGTTCCTGCGTCTGACAAGAGCAGAGAGCACGGCCCCCTAATAAAAAACAAGCTTTCTAGTATTTGGTTTCATTCAATTCTCCCATTTTCATGTTAGATGATCATAAACACCTCCATGTAATTTTCCTCCGACTAAATGTCTCGAACAAATTTTATGAATTGCATTTCAATCTTCATTGCCGGCATAACGAATCTTGACATATTTAGTCTAGGGATTTTTTCCATTCTGCGCGTTCGACATGCTAATATTGTTATTGGCAACATAATACAAAATTTTCCCGGTTATTACTCCAGCGGTTCGCATGCTGAATCTTAAAACCCTGTTTTCTCAAGTAGTTATCCGATTTTCATATAAAAGGAGAGACGCCTCCTATGAGCAGTTCATTCGTAGTTTGTTATTGGTGAGTACTCATTTTCATACGACACACACTCTAGGCCAGTAGATATAGACAATCAATTGACATTAATTCCAAAAGTTTTCAAACTTCAATGGTATGTTACCGCATTAATAAAAACAAACTATAAAATTTTGCAGAAGTCTGCGATGAACGAAACATTGTTTTAATTGCAAAAATCGTTTTCATGCTTTAGAATAGAATAGAATAGAAAATTTCTTTATTTCAAATCATGCCTAACAATAATTAACAATCTTTGATACATATAAAATGAAATGACGTCAGTACAACTTATGAATTATCACCATTACATACAGTAAGATATATAACATTATCGGTAGATGTAGTTATAGTATTCCTGTAGACTATAAGGTTCAATTTCAGTCAATAGTTTTTTCACATTAATTTTGAATATCTCCTTCTTACTAATCGCCTTTATTTCTACTGGTAATTTATTGAACAATTTGATGCATGTGTAATGAGGACTCTTTTCAAACAGACTTAGTCGATGAGTAGGTAATGTTAACAAGAGATTCTTGATCTAGGTTCTTGAATCGTATTGTTCGTGAACTCTTCATTATTGCTGAATAAAAAGGTTAGGCATTCGTATATATACAACCCATATATTGTTAGCATATTTCCTGATTTGAACACTCCTCTGCATGTCTGTCTGAAGTTCATATTTTTTATGATTCTTAATACTCGTTTTTGTGAAGTGAATACATCATTTACATTTGAATTGTTTCCCCAAAATATCAGGCCATATCGCATAATCGATTCACAGTTTGAGTGGTAGATGGTTTTCATTGTATGGTAATTTAGGTACTTCTTTATAACCCTTATGGCATAGGTTACTTTGCTCAATTTGGAACATAATGCTATTATGTGACTTGACCAGTCTAGGTGTTCATTAATTGTGACACCCAGAAACTTAGCTTCATTGACAAATTTTATGTTGTCACTGAAAATTGCGAAAGTTCTGCAAACTAGGCATACCTATACTAATGGTGTTTTAATACATGCATTAAGTTTGCAACCTTCTAAAAGTTACGGAACCTTGTTTTTTGTCATTTGCTCAAGTTTTTAATTGTAATTTTTTTTGAAAAATTACAAAAGTTCTGCAAATTGAATAAGTACACGGAAAAAAGTTTAAAATATTCACGTACATTTGCAACCATTTCTGAAAAACGCATCATTTATTCATCAATTTTTTTTATCGACGCTTCCATTTTCAATACACACAAGCATTGAAATAATTACAAAAGTTTTTTATTGTGGTTGCAAATAAAGGAATTTCGGTCTTAGTGGATATGTATCCACCAATTTTTTTGTTGTTTCATTTTTACAACTTCTGAAATAATTGCTAAAGTTCTGCAAATTGCAATTAAAATTACGACTACGACAAAAAGATTAAAGATATATATGTGACCGACATATCTACAGTGGTCCAGTTAAATACTTTATTATCCATCGCATATATCTGTTATATTTTGTACTGGTTGATTGAAATTGCATCCGAAGAATAATACGGTAACGTAGTTTACCATTACAAAATTTGAAACTGAATAAAAGCTGAATAAATTCAATCTAATATTTTCGAATGCAACAATCGAAAGAATACAAAATTTTGTAGAATTCTGTTAAAAGGCTATTGGAAGACATTAATTTTTTATCGCATTAGAAATGACATACAATTATTCTTCATTTAAAATTTTCACTTGTCACAACATGACTTTATAGCGATCGACGAGATTTCAAAATGAATAATCGATGCTCTATGAAAGTAAGGATATCAAAACGTTATCGATTATACAGTGTGTCCGTAAAGTATGGAACAAATTCATTTTTAGGTAAACAGGTCATTTTAAGGAATAATCCTGAAACACGTCGATTTTTGATGTTAATTTACCGTATTTTAAAATAATAATCTAATATACAGGGTGAATTACGTTTGAGTAATGACGTCACCGTCATTTTTTTTAAATGGAACACCCCCATTTTGTCTCAATTTTCGGATTACTCTAGCTGAGCTGATTCCAAAAATGTATCACATGTTGATTCCAATTGGTACAGGGTGGACACAAATACAATAGTTTTGTGTGTGCTCATAAAGTAACGCGTAACATTCTTTATTAGGTAAATTAACAATATTATCAAAAATACTTATTGTCTAGCGGCAATTGGTTTAAATGTAACACCCCGTAGTTTGCTACATGTTTAGAGTAATAAAAATGAGCTGTTTCCAAACATGTTTGGTACTTGTGGTCTAGCAGACAGAATATGACAAAAAATATTTCTTATCTATTTATAAAAAACATAGTCGTCTACTTTTTTGGGAAATGTCATTATTTGTTTAGTAATTTATTGATGTTCAGTGACAGTTTAGTACTACAATATTTTTGGTATTCGTGAATATTCGAATGATTGCTTAGATTTAATTGGAAGTAGAAATGGAGTTAAGTGTAAAACAAAGAATTGAAATACTTATGATGATTGGGTATGGAGACAGATCGCGAACTCAGATGGAAGTGTGCAATTTGTTTAATGATAAATATCCAGAAAGACCTATAACGCGTTCGACAGTCAGTAAGATTGAAACGAAATTTCGAGAAATTGGTAATGTTGAAAATGTACGCAAATCAGGTCGTCCCCCTGCAAATGCTGATACAGCATTAGATGTTTGACTGAGTTTTGAAGAAGATGCGCACACTTCTGTTCGTAAAGTTAGTCGCTATATCGGTGTTAGCAAAACAACGGTACACAAACTATTGAAGCTTGAAATATGGCATCCTTATAAAATCAAACTTGTGCAAGAATTAAACGAAGATGATCCCGATAGAAGACTCCAATTTTGCGAAGAAATGATGGATAAATGTCACCGAGACCCTCTCTTGATACAAAACATTACTTTTTCTGATGAGTCCACTTTCATGTTAAATGGTGAGGTTAACCGTCAGAATTGTAGATACTGGGCAAAAGAAAACCCCCACTGGATGCGTGAGCATCATACACAATACCCTCAAAAGGTAAATGTATGGGCTGGAATTGTACGAAATCGAATCATCGGACCCTACTTTTTCGAAGGTAATTTAAACGGGGCAACGTACCTTGAGTTTTTAAGGGGGTATCTCGTACCTACTTTACGTAATTTGTTTCCCAGCAGACGTAATCCCGGAGGTTTTGATGAAAGTTTATGGTTTCAACAGGATGGTGCACCTCCACATTATGCTGTAGATGATAGAAGGTACCTAGATGAAATTTTTCCGAACAGGTGGATTGGTAGACGTGGACCCACTGAATGGCCAGCGAGGTCACCAGATTTAAATCCTTTGGATTATTTTCTGTGGGGCCATCTGAAGAATGTCATTTATAAAACGAAACCAGCAAATATTGCAGATGTACAAGAGAAAATTCGAACAGAAATAAACAATATTACGCAAGAAACCATACACAAGGTTCAACAAGAATTTGTACACCGTTTGGGTTACTGTCAAATACAGCAAGGGCTGCAGTTCGAACATTTATAAAGTCATGTATTCCAGCATATTCTGTCCGCTAGACAATAAGTATTTTTGATAATATTGTTAATTTACCTAATAAAGAATGTTACGCGTTACTCTATGAGCACACACAAAACTATTGTATTTTTGTCCACCCTGTACCAATTGGAATCAACATGTGATACATTTTTGGAATCAGCTCAGCTAGAGTAATCCGAAAATTGAGACAAAATGGGGGTGTTCCATTTAAAAAAAATGACGGTGACGTCATTACTCGAACGTAATTCACCCTGTATATTAGATTATTATTTTAAAATACGATAAATTAACATCCAAAATCGACGTGTTTCAGGATTATTTCTTAAAATGACCTGTTTAGCTAAAAATGAATTTGTTCCATACTTTACGGACACACTGTATATCTCGCATGTACATAATTTTCATCATCAAACAGAAGCGTTGCTGACTAATAAAAATTTGTGAAATGTTGGTAGGCAATTCTATTTCAGTTGTAGCTCCAGAACTATCGGATGAATGTGCATTGTTTTTGGTTAGTTATATAGTTGTCTGTCATAAAATACAATTGTCAGTCTTCTTGTTATTCTGGTAATAAATCATGTTACTAAACTGCTGTGCATTCATTACTCTGTTAACAGAACACTGTGCCGTAACATAGTTGTAGGTTAATCGTACTAATGTACAACTGTACGAGTGTTTTTCAAATCTCAATATTTCCTCCATTTTTTAATGAAACAAGAAAATTATGGAAACTTGTCGAGACATTCTCGATCCTCCATCAAGAGTATTTTTATATGCAAATTCCTAATTGTAATATAATGTTTTGAATTCATATCGAAAATGTTAGCTTTCAACATTGAATGATTTCCCCTACCGTTGACGAGCTTCTTCTTGGTCGATAGTTAACTTGGAATTATTAGGTATATAAAAATCTTCATTATTCTGATAACGCAGGTGTTGCAAAAATAAATATTTTTTAGATTCCTAATGTTCCGCATTGTAACATAGTTGGCAAATTATTATACTGCCACCTATTGGTAAAATGAGTTGTCTGCCGGATTCGCAAAACTTTTGCTTTTTTTGGTATAGTACAAATACGAAAATATTTTTCTTTTGATTTTAACCTCATTTCCGTGTTGCAGATGGGGTTGCAAATTGATGAAAACATTCTACGTCAGGACATCTCCACTTGCAACCATTATTTGAAACTTTTGTAATAATTCCGATACTTATTTCAATAAAAAAAACAATTTAATGAAAAAATATTTTTTTCGTTTGACTGTAGAGGTTGCAAATTAAAACTCTTGTCAAGAACATTATTTAGTTATTTTTCCAATTTGCAGAACGTTTGTAATTTCATCGGAAAATTAGGACCAACAACATTTTTTTTTTCGATAAAACAACATTTCCGTTTTGTATGAGTGGTTGCAAATTTATCAGAGGATGTAAATTGCTATTTTTCAAAACTTCGAAAGTTTGCAGAACTTTTGCAAATTTTTCCTCCCTAATAATCCTGATTTTGAACATCTTTCGTTCAAAAAAAAGGGTTGCAAAATCAGACTACATATCATATGAAAGTCCTCTTCACTCTACTGAATTTTGAAACATTTTTATTATTAAATCATGTCTATCTCTACTGCCCTACTCTTGGAATGCGGGAAAAAACAATAAATCTCTGTTGAAAATTATATCATGGAAATTACGAGAACTATGAATGAACACTATGAATAGGAGAAATATTTGCTTTCGTTTGAATCGGAATTGGGGAGGTATTAGAATATTGCTCTCCATATTTTTCATTTTTCTACCTGGAAGTAAAATCCAAGTTTTTGGAGGATTATCACAAGTTTTAATCGTACTTGAAGTTCTGGTGTTTAACCACACAGCTCCACAGGATGTTCAATTCCGCATGATCTGTTTGTTGAGGTCCTTGGTGTTATTTTTCAATTTCAATGTATTGGAATGTCTATCGACAGATTTGTTTCTATATGCATTAGTAATATTTTTTTTACAAGCAAATCTTATCTCCGAAATCTTGTGGACCTTTTTTTTATTCTCATTTGGTGATTTGAATTGAAAATGGGGTATGTAATAGTGTGTCTTTTCCTGAAAACAGTAGTTTAAAAAAATGTCTGGATATTTTTTTATTGATACATCCAGAACAGATATTTGATGTTTTTTTTTCTTTGGTAAATTTTCGTGGTTTCTTTTTATTTGATATAACTGAGAATGTTTATGATTTTTCTCTGTTATGTGGTCAAATTATGTAATGCCATCGACGTATCACCACCAAACTTAATTACATTTAAAGTAGGTATCTACAGTGCGTCAATAAAGTAACGCATAAATTCATGATTAGCTAAATAAACAATATTATTAAAAATTCCCGAAACACATCGATTTTTTATTTTAAATTTCTGTTTTTTAAATAATAATTCAATATACAGGGTGACCTACCTTCGAGTAATCACGTCATCACCGGTTTTTAAAATGGAACATCCCATTTTTTTTATTTCCGGAGTTACCTTGTTGAGCTGATTCCAAATATGTATCACAAGTTGCGTCAAATTGGTACAGGGTAGGCAAAAATACCAAAATTACAAGTTATTTACAAAATAATGAATAAAGATAAACGTTATACAAAAATTAAATGAATTACAAATTGTTATACAACTACTGTAATAAAGTAATCAAAAAACCGCCGTATATTTTTGACCTGATCTAACCTGTTTTATTAGCGATCTTTGCCCCCCAACTAAACTAATTTTTATTTTTTGAGGATATTTTTTGCCATTTGTGTTTTTATTTGACGTTAAAAACTGTCATAAACATGAAAGTTCAATTATGTATTGTTAACGCTCCAAAATAGGTACGTTTACGTGAAATCTAATCTGAATTTATCATATTAAAACTGTTTTTTGGGTAAATATCTAGTTACATCACACATGCACTCTGAATATGGGGAAAATACTTTTCATACGTGTTTTTGGTTCCTGAACACGAATCCGGAAGAAAAATGCGGCGGTCTCATAACGTTCCCGAGTTACAGCACTTTAAAAAAACTAACCTCATTTTCAAGCACCGTTTTCTTGCACAAAAATCACTCAAAATGCCTCCTTCTTTTTACCAGCATAAACAATACACCCCAAATCGCTTATTTTCGGCACAACTTTGCACAGAATATCGTCGTTTTTATCGAAAAAATCCTCCTTCTTACACAGTTGCAAATGAACAATTTTCGTTCCTTTGACAAAAGTCATTCTAAATGTCTTCTGTCAAAGGAACAATGAACAATTTTCGTTCCTTTGACAAAAGTCATTCTAAATGTCTTCTGTCAAAGGAACGAAAATTGTTCATTCGCAACTGTGTAAGAAGGAGGATTTTTCGATAAACGACGATATTTGTGCAAAGTTTGCCATAATGATTTAGGAGTGTATTGTTTATGCTGTAAAAAGAGGCATTTTGAGTTATTTTTGTGCGAGAAAACGGTGCTTGAAAATGAGGTTAGTTTTTTTTTAAAGTGCTGTAACTCGGAAACGGTATGAGACCGCCGCATTCGTGTTCAGGAGGCAAAAACACGTAAGAAAAGTATTTTACCCATATTCAGAGTGTGATGTAACTAGATATTGACCGTTTTTTGTAAATGCCTTCATCTGAAAGGGAGAGGATTGAAATTTTAATCTTGATTGGTGTTGGCGATATGATGCGCACTCAATAAGAGATCTGCAGATTATTCCATGAAATGCACCCAGATAGTGAACCTATTTCACAACCTACTATAAGCAGGATAGAGCGAAAATACAGAGAACTAGGACATGTGAGGGATGCACCAGGGCAAGGTAGACCTATAGTTAATGAAAATATTCAACAAGACGTAACTTTGTCGGCAGTTGAAAATCCACACTTTACAGTGCTAGGACTATATAACAATTTGAATATTGGAAAGTCTTCAGAATCGAACATTTTTGAAGAGGTAAAATACCATCCTTTAAAGTACGTCTCGTCCATGAATTAGCTGAAGACGACTTCTACCGAAGAACTGAATTCCGGGAGTATATGATGGACCAATTTTATTGCTAATTTCAGACGAGGCAACGTTTTATTTGAACGGCCATGTTAATCGACAAAACTCCCATTATTGGTATGATGAAGATCCACACTGGATACAAGAATAGCATACGCAACGACCACAAGAGGTAAATGTGTGGGTTGGTATTGTGAGAAATACAATTATTGGTCCTTATTTTTTTTGGTGAAAATTTTGTCATGGCATTGTATCTGGATTTCTTACAAAATACATAATAATAATACGTTTATTGTTCATTATTCTGAGTTTACAGTTTATAAGTTGGTATACGTACTTTATGACAAACAATTGGCATTATTGGTTCAGGATGTGGAACGTATCCACTTCTGATCTTCCACCACTGATTCCTGATTTGACCCAGCTTTTTCCTAATATTCAAAGAGCCAATAATTCAGACCACAGAATCTGGTTTCAACATTTTGCTGCAACTGTGAGTTTTCAAACAGAACCTTTCCAGATTGGTGGATAGGAAGAAAGGGACCAGTGGAATGGCCCGCACTGGAACATATCCATGATTTTTTCGGGAATAAAAAATATTTTCCAAGAAAATGAGATCGATTTCTCATGAATGTGTCCCGTGATGAAAATTCGTTTTATAAAATAATATTCTTTCAAAAATTTGGAATAAAAAAAAACGTTTTTGAATTAAAATAGTTTTCCAACAGTCTTTCCTGTGATATATAAAATAATCTTTTTTCGGAATTTGATATTTTTTCTGAATAAAAAACTGTGTCAATAGGTATGGTATGTTTAACATTGTTTCATCTATTAATCTCAAACTGCCGAAATTACACTTTTCGCCTAACTTCATAGCATGACCAACTTGATCCTCTCAACCTCATTATTATTTTTATATCTTGTTCACGTCCTCTCCCAGAATCTAACGAACAGAACCTCCATATTCCAAAACATATTTCCAGCTATTATCATGATTAGAGTACCCTGTAAGAGTCTCTTCAATCTAGTGACCTTATTACCATGATATTTGTCTGTTACTTTCCATAATAACAACTCAAATAAAATGGTGACATCAGGCATTTCATGATTGCTGGTTGGCTAGGCCGCCAGCAGCTTCCGGTGTTTGGCTAGTCCACCTTTTGGGGGTACAATCCATGAATATCCTGGAGAATACTCGCAGGCTTGCTTTCCTGCATTTGTCTCGAAATCGTTATATCTCTCACCACGAATACATCTCGAGATTTCAAAAACAATTCAATACATATTCATCATCGAAGTTTCATCATTATTTTCCCATTATACACAATAATATCTTCCTGAAGGTAGGTTTTCATGTCACTTCATTGGCCCTCCTGCCAAGCCTCCCTTCGTGTATTCATCTTCGAATACATAGAGATAATTCTCATAATACTCGAGCTTTTTACTCGAAACACATTATTCTGCACGAAAATTTAACATATATAATCAATAATAAGATATTAAACGAATGTCAGTCAGTTTGTCGAGCAATTCTTATTTTTTCTATAATCATAAATACAAAAAAAATCCAAAAAAACTACAACGTATGCTTGTATTTTTCTACCAGAAATTTGCCATGTACTAACTAACCCACGAGAAACTATTTTGACTTTCAATGTGCTTCTCATATAAATTTGAAGATCAAGAGTCAACTGAGATAATTTATATTTTTCTGAATTCCCCCACCAGTTTTTTCAAAAGATATATCAAGTCAAAATATATTTGAATTCTTATTTCAAGAAAAAATAATGAAATCATCAAATCAAATGATTCCAGTCTGCGAAATAATTAATTATCATACTAATGTCTGTCTGTATCTAATCTTATCATGCCCCAAAAATGCCAAATTGAATTTACTTGAACTTTACTATAATGAAAAACCCAAAAATAATACTGTGTAAAAACATAACCTACTCATATTACTCAGAATATCTCCAATCGCTATTCTGAATTCATACCAAAGTGTTATTGTTCTGGAATCAAATCCCATCATTGAAATAAATTGTGGAATACTGTATTTTTTTCCAACAACAATTCCAGAAAAGTGAAACCACAAAAAGAGGATTTCACAAACTTGCAGTTTTATGCTTTTTCGAATGAAAAATCATCCATATTATAATTTTCAATCCACATAAAATGAAATCTCCAAATGCTTATTGAAGTTTCCCAAATAAAGTATATGTCCAACTTACTAGAGTTAACTTATTGTCGAATCTCAAAAAATTCTTACTTTTTTGTAAAAAATTTTTTTTAAGGCATTCCATGAAAACGAATAATCTGCAAATTATTAACCCATAAATAAAACTCAATTCAGTAATTTTGCACTCGATGAATAGAAAATTGCAGAAATCCTCGAAAAAATTAACCGTCGAAACACATGTACTCAATTCACCATAAACATACTTTCATACTTTCATACTTTTCATCATCTTTTCAAATTTGAATCAAACTGTAAACACATTTCACAAAATTTTAAAGACTAGCTCGAGGTACTCAAATGAGATTCACTATGAAGAATGAACCTCAGACTTCGAAAACTAGGCGCCTCCACCATATGTCATAAATATATGAGAGAGATGGTCTCTCCATATGACTTAACTGTTTGGCCTTAGGGCCTTGAAGGGGTTTGGTAGCTCAGGATAACTTTTGTGATAATCAGATTATGAACTCTGAATCCAAAAACAAACATACAACATTTATTAAGATAATAAATATATACAACAATAACGATACTTACACCTAGGACTATCAATACAGCTCACTAGTTATATTCATTATAAAACAATGTTAATATATATATATATATATATATATATATATATATATATATACAGTGTGACCCATTTAAAATGGAACCACCCCTGTAGAATACGCATTTTTCAGTCAATCCCAAAAATATTTTTTTCTAATATTAAGCATTAAAAACTGTATCTTGACACAAATTTTCATAACTTTAGTTTCATTTCCAAGGCACTCTATGGTTTTTTTTCTTTGTCAAAAACGGCAAAAATTCATTAGGCAATTTTTTTCTTCCAAATTTGACTACACCACTGAATTCGTAGTCGTTATAAATGAAAACCATCAAAATTTCATAAAAAATATTGGTTAACAACGAAGTTACAACAACTTTAATTTTGGACAACAAAGTACCTATTTGATTATAATTTTTATTTAGATTGCAGACATATTTGAAATCTGGCAACACTGCCGCTACAAAGTAGAGCACATGTGAATTTGTACAGCAAAAATCCGAAGTCAATAGCTCATTCCGTTCAACAGTTATAACTACTGAAAGTATGGTAATGTGAGCGATTTGTGGTGTACTAAATCACAGCCACAGCTTTCCTCAAATTATTGATACCTTCTCTAAAAGCTTGTTTCAGTTGAGTTTTGCAGAATAAAAAAGGAAAATTTTTTTATCCTGCTTTCTGTTTTATTATTGAATAAATAATTTTGATACTATAAAACTTGATTCGGTTCATTTCGTTTTTATCGGCTATTGAAAACTGCATAACTTGAAAATGAATTTTTAATTTTCTGTTATTTTTGAATATACTTATAACCTAAAGTTAAATAAATGATTTTAAGGGAATATAATTCACAAATCCAGTGGCGTAGTTAGATTTTTATTACAAAATCGCTTCCACCAGAAATCGCTCACATTACCATACTTTCAGGAGTTATAACTGTAGAACGGAATGAGCTATTGACTTCGGATTTTCGCTGTACAAATGCACTGGTGTTCTACTTTGTATCGGCAGTGGTGCCAGATTTTAAATATGTCTATAATCTAAATGAAAATTAATATCAAATACTTTGTTTCCAAAATTAAAGTTGTTGTAACTTCGTTGTTAACCAATATTTTTTCATGTAATTCTCATGGTCTCCATTCATTACGACTACGAATCCAGTGGTGTAGTCAAATTTCAAAACAAAAGTTGCCTAATAAACTTTTGCCGTTTTTAGCGAAGAAAAAAAACCATTGAGTGCCTTGGAAATGAAACTAAAGTTATGAAAATTTGTGTCAAGATACAGTTTTTGATGCTTAATTTTCAAAAAAAAAATATTTGAGAATGACTGAAAAATGCGTATTTTACAGGGGTGGTTCCATTTTAAATGGGTCACACTGTATATATATATATATATATATATATATTATATATATATATATAAACATTTGAACTGATGGTATTTTTGGGTTTTGGGGACCATGATCAGTGAAGATATATGAAAATATCGATGCAGAGATTTGAGTGTGATTTTTACATAAAAAATAGCAAATGTTATAACGCTCGCTACAATCCTAGTACGCTGTTGCCTCGTAACCAATAAGTGCGACTCCTAAAATTACCACCAAAATAGTTGAAAACAGTATCCACCAAAGAACCATCCGGAAATAGTACAAATGTTTGACGTCAGTTCATTCCTTATGTACATAAGATGTCTACCGAACAAAAACCGAATGTCCCTTTCGAATTGAACTAAATATTCTACTTTATCATGGATTTAGGTTAATATGGTCTTGAGAAGTTTTTCCACTGGCGTCTTCATCATCACCAGCCTCTACCTTCTGCTGACATATCAATTCGGAATCGCATTAGGAGCACCTGGAAGTAGTAGTCAAGAAAGCCACCGATCAAGGAATGGGGGCTTTGGACGATATCGGCCTCCCCAGTACGCCCGAATAAAAAATGAACCATTTATAAACGACTTCATAGGTAATTTGAATCTCATATTTTTTTCTATTCATGAATAATTTGATTCGAGTGATTTATGCACCCTTTGAAGATAAATGCACTGAAATTAGATGTTATGATTTTTGAGAATAACAAACAACATATCAAATCTGATGAAAATTAAAATTCAAAATGAAGATCTATATTTTGTGGATAATTCAAAGAGTATAGGTTCGTATTTGGTTTTTTACGTCAAATAACACATGCATTTCTGGTCCAAACTTGGAAACTAGCAAAAGTAGAGTAAAAACCAGTCCCCTCATAAGGGTACTTCAGAAACTTTGTTGATCAAGGGTTTCCAGTGAATATATTTCATTGAAACAGTAGAAAATTATTGTATAAAACATATTATGTGTGTCATCATAAAAAATTCAAATCAGTTTCCTCATGGGGCTAGTTTTACTTGTGATTTTTGGAAGAACTTTGCTGACGGGGTTATCCAATGAATATATTTTATCGAAACGGTGGAATATGATGGTCCAAAACATATTATTCGTGCCAATATAGGGAAAATTCATATCAGCTACCTTGTAAGGGTAGTTTACACAATTTTTGAGAATAACGAACAGCATATCAAATCTGACGAAAATATAAATTTCAAATGGAGAACTATATTTTGTGCGTAATGTAAAGAATATAGGTTCGTATCTGGACTTTTACGTCAAATAACACATGTATTTCTGGTCCAAACTTGGAAACTCGCAAAAGTAGAGTAAAATTATGACAGGACTAGGCACATATATAAGAGGGTTTCTAGGCATCGATCGAATTTGCTGAAATTTTAGAATGTCACACCTAAGGTATATTAGATTAATTCTACGCCACCACGATAGCAATTGCATTAGTTGATACAGGTGTAATCGAAACTTTCTATTTCTTGTCATGTAATGAGTGAATTTAATATAATAACTTGTAATGCGATTGTCAAGATCATATTTGAAAATTGACATCTATGAAGGAATGCCTTCGTGCCACCATATTAAAAATTCCAATCCACCCCATTTAGGGGTAGTTTGTACTTGTAGTAGTAGTAGTAGTAATTTTATTTAGCCTTTCGCTATACATTCCAACAATACATATATAATATGTCACTACACAATTATAATATTACATTAATATGTTCACTTCTGATAAAATCCTTGACATGATTCTTAAACATATTCAGTGGACTCATCTTCAGTTCGTTTCCTAGTTTATTATATTCCACCACACCTTTGTAGAATACTGAACGCTGTGTCTGTGTTTTCTTTGCTTGCTTCACAACAAAATTATCTTTACCTCTAGTATCATAGTCATGAACAGTTTTGAATTTTACTAATATATTTTTTAAATATTGAGGACATGTGTTTATGTTGATCTTGTGGATGAATACCATAACATTGTACTTTATGAATGATTTGACATCCAACCAGTTCAGGGTGTGTAACATAGATTGAACCGAAGTTCTATAATCACACCGTAATATAACTCTAATGGCTCTATTTTGCATTTTCTGCAATCTCTCTATTTCACTCTGACTTGCCATGTATACAATTGTGGGGCAATAATTGAAATGAGGTAGAATAATTGTGTTATAAATCAACTTCCTAGAATACAATGTCAAATATTTACTCACCCTACGCAAAACACCAATTTTTTTAGCTATTTTACCACAAGTATAATCTATGTGTTTATCGAACTTCAGTTTACAATCAACTATTACCCCCAAATATTTAATTTCATCCACAAGTTCAATTTCTTCATTATAAATTTCAAAATTCAAATTGTTTTCTTCGAATTGTGTGCGGACATTGCCGTTTGCTATCAGCATTGCTTTCGTTTTTTTGACATTTTGTGATTTTTCTTATAACACTGCTGACCGGGGATTTCCAGCTAAGATATCCCATTGGAACGCTGAAATGTAGATTTCACAGAACATATTTTTTTTGTCACCATGAAAAAATTCAAACCTGTCCCTTCATAAGGGTAGTTTATACCTGCGATTTTTCGAGAAACTTTGTTGACCGAGGGTTTTCATTGAACATATTTCATTGAAAATTATTTTATAAAACATTTGTGTTACCATAAAAAATTTAAAGCAGTTCCCTCATGGGGGTAGTTTATACTTGAGATTTTTTAAGGAACTTTTCTGACCGGGGGTATCCAATGAATATATTTTATTGAAACGGTGGAATGTGATGGCCCAAAACATATTATTCGTCCCACTATAGGAAAAATTAACATCAGCTACTTTGTAAGGGTAGTTTCCACGATTTTTCGAAAAACTGCTGACCGAAGAAACAAATAGAAAATAAACATATAAACATTTCAGTTTCATAATTAATATATTTAAAAAATTAAATAGAAATTGAATTTCAATATATACATCTGATTGAATCTTATCAATATTCAAAAAATATATGAATGTAATGCAAATTGAACAAACAATGGTCAATCTCGATGACGATAGTCACATTTATGAGGGGACTAATGCGAATTCCTTTCCATGGTGGCAATCATATTCCAGCGTTTCATTGAAATATCTTCACTGGATACCTCCGGTCAGCAAAGTTCTTCGAAAAATCTCAAGTAATAAGTAACCCCATGAGAGGAGTGATTAGATTTTTTTTATGGTGGCATAAATAAAAAAAACCCGGAAAAATTTAAAACTCGCAGGTATAAACTACCCTTATAAGGGAACTGATTTAAAAAAAAATATGGTGACAAAAAAAATGTGTTTTGTGCAATCTAAATTTCAGCGTTTTAATGTAATATCTTGGCTGGAAATCCCCGGTCAGCAGAGTTATTAGAAAAATCACAACTACAAATTACCCCTAAATGGGGGGTGGATTGGAATTTTAATGAAGTGGCATGAAGGCATTCCTCCATATATGTCAATTTTGTATGATGACCTTGATAATCGCATTACAAGTTATTATATTAAAATCGTTTATTACATGACAATGAATAGAAAGTTTCGATTACACCCTGTATCAACTAATGCAATTGCTATCGTGGTCGCGTAGAATTAATCTAATATACCTTAGGGGAATCATACTAAAATTTCAGCAAATTCTTTAGAAACCCCCTTATATCTGTGCCTAGTCCTGTCCATATTTTCGAACAATCAATTCTCAAATCACTTGTAATGACGATAAAATTTGAAAGTATAAAAAACTTCAACATCGGTACTTCAGTCATATATTCATAATTTACAAAATATTTGATAATTTCAGTGGACGATGATGACATCTTTGAATTCTCCAAGCGACAAGGCAATTCGGACGACTACGGCCACATGCGTTTTGGAAGGAAAGGAGAAGAAGTTTCTGATGATTACGGGCATATGAGATTCGGAAGGAGTAACGCAGAAAATAAATGACTGAAGAGGCATCAAGTGATGTAAAGTTCATACCAAAATAAAATGTAATTTATACGAATAAAAACTTGTGGATGGCTGGAATTTCACAAATGTTTACAATTGTTTTCCTTCATTGTCTTCTCTCATGTATATACAGTGCTTCTCAAAAGTCCTTCCCCCCCTCTTATTTTTGGAACGATTATACATAAACAAGTGAAATTTGGAAACTGAATATTAAAGGTTGTAAACTTCCCTACTAGTGATGATAGATGACGAAATCGTCAAAGATGACGTCACAAGGTCATTGTGACCAATAATTTTAAATGGAATGGCTCATTAGTAAACATTGAAATTTAAATTCCATTCAGTATGATATAAATTAGAGATTTAAGAATCAGTATCTACTTAAAGAAATTGCTCGAAGTGACCTCCATTTACTTCCTGACAGTGAAATATCCTACTTTTGCAAATGTGTCTGCGGAAACAGCCTCACATTATGCAACAATACGTTGTTTTAAAACGTCAATTTTGTCAGGTTCAGTGACGTAAACCTTCGATTTGAGGTACCCCACAGAAAAAAATCCAAAGGTGGAAGGTCCGGTGATCGAGCTGGCCATTCCGTTGAACCTCGTCGTCCAATCCATCTACCACGATACTCCTCATCCAAATACCGTCTTACTGCACCGTGATAGTGTGGAGGAGCACCATCCTGTTGGAATGTTATTTCCAAATTGCCGAATTCATCTGGATTATCTTCTAAAATTTCAAGGATTAACGGTTCTATTGCGTTTTGCAACAGCTCCAGATAAACCTCACCAGTTAAATTAGTATTGAAAAAAATAGGCCCAACGATGTGGTTTCCATTTAGATAGAAAGTATTTTCGTCACTAAAACAAATTGTATTGACATAGTCTGGCTGTTGGTTAAATTTAGTTTCCATATTTTCACAAAATTCTAGTCTTCGGTCTGGGTCGTCGTCTGAGAGTTGATGAACCATTTTTAATTTGTATGGATGAAATTTGTTTTTTTTTCAACACTGTGTACTGTACTTCGACTGACTTCACAGGTAGATGCAACGAGAGTTGTTGAAGAAGTAGGATTAACTATTACTTCTGCCAGTGTATCAATTTTTTTCTCATCAGAAATTTGTGGTCTGCCAGATCGTTTCGCATCATTAATACTACCCATTGTTTCAAACTTACGAAGAAGCTCCCTCAAATAAGTCCCTGAAACGGGGCGATCGGGAAACCTCTCATTAAAAATGCGTTCTGCTGCATGAATATTTTGTCCAGTCTCACCAAGAATTAGGATCGCTGCTACTTTATCATCTAAAGCACGTACCATTTCGCTTCTTGAAGCACTCAAACGGTCGGCTCACAACAGTTTAACAAATTATTAAAATGTACAAAAATATTAAAAGTACCAAAAGCTGCTAAAACAGCTAAACGTTCGATCAACACTACACAAATTATTGAATGTACAAAAACTTGGACAATTACAAAAACGTCGAATTAGGGAGACTAACAAAAACGTCAGCTTATTTGACAACTATCCAGAGGCGGAGCTTGAATTTGGAATTTTAGTATTAACTGATTTAATTGATCACAGCTTTGCATTTTTTAAAAGCGAGTTGCCAAAACTGCCATAAACACAAACAAAATTAGTATTATTGAATAGGTTTTTTCGATACCTTTTAAAAGAGGTGTCGCTTACCGTAGGGTTCCATTTAAAATTATTGGTCACAATGGCCTTGTGACGTCATCTTTGAGGATTTCGTCATCTATCATCACTAGTAGGGAAGTTTACAACCTTTAATATTCAATTTCCAAATTTTACTTGTTTTATGTATAATCGTTCCAAAAATAAGAGGGGGGGGAGGGGACTTTTGAGAAGCACTATATAGAGTCACCCACGGTCGATGGTAGGGACATAGGACTATTTTTAAATTTTATTTTCCTGGGTGGTTAGTACTGCTTTATCGATATAAAATATTTTCAGCGCTGCTCATATTGAAAAGTAGCAACAACTTTGATATTTTAAATGAGATACCTACATATTATTGCATTTTTCGCTTTCCAATTATTTCCGTATGATACTTTCATATACCTATCTCCAGCGGTTTTCGAGAAATCATTTGATTTCCATATTTCTTGTGCAAAACATAGCTTCAATTATATTTATTACTGCCGTATTTGGATTCGTAGGAAGCTGAAATTTCGGGTATAGTTTACCAATGTCCTCTGTTATGTCTAGGAGAATTTGTTTCCTATTATACAGGGTAGTTCAAAATTTGTGATTTTAGCCATAGATACAAAAATGGTGAAAAGTGATTATCGATTATCTTGAAAGACAATTGAAGCTCCTTTCAAATAATGTATCATGTTCCTATCTAAATAGTCAGGTAAAAGCAAGTTTCTATAAAAAAAATTAACAAAAAAATAAACCGACTAAAAAGAAAGAAAGAATCTGGAAAGCAAAAAATAAAATGAACCTTTTTAGTTTTAATAACTGAGCACCAAAACTAAGTAACTAATTTTAAGTCAGCACCAAATAAACAAACAAGCAAATTGATTACGTAGGGGGGGGGGGTGTGTGCGAGGCATGACGGGGCCACCCACACATACAAGTAACTACGCACACTAGCCGTGTTGTGTTTTCGCCAATAAGAGGGCATTTCGCCATTTCGCATCGGCCTTCAGTGCGGCAGTGACCGGCGATCAGAGTGCACGCGTTTATTTTTGACGACCAATTCTTTGTTCCGGCGACATTTCATCTAATTTTGAGTGGTTACCAAAACGCGTCTAAAAAGGTAAGTGTTTAGATAACTACTATAGTTTTTTTTAATGTGTATTACTACTAACATCAACTATTGATATGTTTTGAGCAAAATCACTCTGACCTTGAATTCATTTTTTTGTTCGTTATTTAAAATTCTGTTAGACATGGGGGCATAACGGGGACATGGCTGTGGGGCACAATGGGATACCCCGTTGTGTGGGCAAATGCGAACAACTTAAAACGGACGAAGAAGTGTTCAAATCCAAATGATCCCCGGTTGAAAAAAAACTCAAAAAAACAGAAGACTCAAAAAGCTCCCTCTGATGGAGAAAATGTTAAACAGGATGTCTTATGCATCTATTGTGTTGACTCGAACCACACTTATTTGAAGTCTTCGGAGCGTTGGGTGGCCTGCCAGCTATGTGGACAGTGGGCCCATACAGCCTGTGAAGGAGTTGATGACGTAGATTTAGAAGAAATCCACATCTGCTTATTCTGTGACAAATAAAATAGTGTACCCCGTACTGCCCCGCAATGGTTACCCCATACTGCCCCTACCACGGGGCACGATGGAGTTTCCATGAAGGTTTTGTGAAATTAAAATTTAAAATATTATTAGATTTCTTACTTCACCAAATTCGGTGCCAAATGATAAATTAATAAGTAACCAAAGAGTTGTCATTAGTGTTCATTGAAAAATATTTTATGTTTATTTTTTTTATTGTTTATTTCCCTTAACGTCCCTGTTATGCCCCTCCCCCCCTCCCTAAAGCGTAAAATTATGGTAGCGGGATGCGCGGCGGCGCGACCCTTAACTGGAAATTGCCGAGCGTTCTCGAAGTCAATATCAGCGAGATAGCTTACCGAACAGGCATACAAATCAGGGCACACGTCGTTGCGAGAGCGCATTTTTGGGATGTTATTGTTTATCGCTGGAGATTTCATTTTGCATTTTTATGTTATTTTGTTTTGATCATTCCTTTAAAGTATTTTCATGATCTTCGTTGATTGTTTGTTTGGCTCCAACTCAAAATTTAGTTACTTACATAAGTTTAGGAGATCAGTTATCAAGACTAAAAAGGTTTATTTTATTTTTTGCTCCTCAGTCAGTTTCTTTCTTTTTCGTCGGATTAATTTTTAGATGAAAAGTTTTTTTTTTTTGTAGCTGAAATCTACTAATTGCTATACACTTTAACTAGCTGGTATATACTGAAACTAGCTGGTACCAGCGACTTGAATTTTGTATTTTTTGTGTCGACTATTACAAATTCACTCACCTCTTTAGGGACACGTATTTCTTTATCTGTATTAAAGAACTCAAATACCAATTTTTATGACACTAAATCAAAAACTAACGGAATCCCCACTCAAATGTTCACCCCTTTAGGGGTTACATTTCTAAAAACACTGAAATACATATTTCTTCTATTTGTAACAAAGACTTCAAATGCCAATTTTTATGACCACAACTTGAAAACTAACGGAATTCCTATACAAACTTCCAATTTTTTTTTTAAAAATTAAATTTTTTTTAGTAACAAAGACCAATTGTCATGATCCTAACTTCAAAACTAACTATACAAACTTTCAACCCCCTTTTACCCCTTTATGGTTGAATTTTCAAAAACCCTGAAACACACTTTGAACCCCCTTCTCACCCACATTTTCACCCATTTAGGGATGGAATATCGAAAAACTATGCTGTAAATTTTTTAGCTATTGGGTCCACTGGTTTGTTCTGGGTGTTGATCGTATATCAGTCAATCAGTGAGACAGGAAGGACATGTACATATTACCCCAAACACGAGGTAGTGTCATCAGAACTACAGACAGACAGAATCGGTTCACAGGTTTTTTTTTTATGTTCTGGTTCCCACGAAAAGGGATATCCTGTAATGTTCAGAGAACATCGTGGGAACCTAGGGAAAGAAGGTAGGGGTTGGTGTTCTTCTTAAATTTCTGAAGGTTGTATGCCTCGGGGAACACCTCCCTAGGCAATGAGTTCCAAAGCCTCGCTGTTCGTTGGATGAACGAGTCTTTGGAAAGTGATGTTCTGCAGGTCTCCAAAGTGACCACGAAGGGGTGTTATGACTGAACTTGACGGGTTAATCTCGAAGAGACTGCCAAAGCAGGAACGATTGTTGATATTTCAGAAGAGCATCGCCCATGAAATTATCTATAAAATAGAGACAAATCGCCATCTTTTCTACGGTGTTCCAGACAAGTGAGCGAGTTTGTAAGCGAGGCATCACCGACGATACGAATTGCCCTTTTTTGGACAGAATCCAATAGCCTCAGGATATGTTTAGGTGCCGCACTCCAAATATGGGAACAGTATTCCAGGACAGGTCGGATCTGTGCCTTATAGATCATAAGCAGCTGACTGGGGGTGAAATAGCTCTTGGCACGAAACAGAAAACCAAGTTTTTGGGATGCACTTTTGGCAATGGACCTCACGTGATTTTCCCAGGAAAGGTTATTGCTGATAGTAATACCAAGCATCGATATGGATGGCTTCAGTGGTATGGTTATTCCTGACAAAGTTATGTTAGGCACAGTGAGATCGGCTTTTCTAGAGAAAAGACATGCTTGTGTTTTGTTTGCATTGAATTCTACCAAGTTATTAGATCTCCATTCGAGAATTGTTGCTAAGTCCATATTTATATTATTAACATTTCTTCCTCGTTCATTTCTGGTTTCACGGGCTGATATAGGGGCCCTGGAAGAGAAAGCGGTATGGAGGGTACTATCATCGGCAAAGCTGTGTACTGGACATGAAATTGCTTTCAACAGGTCGTTGATGTGAAGTAGAAATAGTGTTGGTGCGAGAATGGATCCTTGCGGAACACCAGCATTTATGAGTAGAGTGTCAGATGAAACTTCATCGACCACTACATGGAGAGACCTGTTTGAGAGAAAACTAGCAAGCAGAGAACACAGCTGAGGGGGCAAGCCATAAGACGGAAGCTTGGCGAGGAGTCCCTGGTGCCAAACTCGATCGAACGCCTTGGAGATATCTAATGCCACAGCTAAAGTTTCTCCATACTTTTCAATAGATAGCTGCCATATATGTGAGACGTAAGCGAGCAGGTCACCAGTTGATCTCTGATGGCGGAAGCCATATTGCCTATCGTTGACAATTCCTGAGTCTTCCAGATATTTCATGAGCTCGATGTTGATGGCTTTTTCCATGACCTTTGAAATAATAGATAGCAGTGCGATAGGTCTGTAGTTGCTGGGTAGGGCCTTTCTGCCTTTTAGGACTGGCTGTACTCTTGCAATTTTCCAATTGGACGGAAATACCCCAAATTGTAAGAGTGGTTGAACAACTTGCAAAGAACAGGTGTTAGTTCGGGGCACATTTCTTGAGAACAATCGGCGGAATTCCGTCAGATCCACAGGCTTTGTTGGTGTTGAGACCCAGCAAAATCTTTCTGATAGTACGTTGGCGAAAGGTGATCTCGGGCATGTGACTGTCAATAGGTGTAATGTTCGGGGTTGTTTTCCGATGAATCCAGAGTGGAATTTCCAGCAAATAGGTGCGCAAAGATATTGGCTTTTCCTGGGCAGTCGTTGCTAGTGTTCCATCTTCTTTGGTTAGGGAGGAAATGAGCTGGAAGTGAAGTTTCTTCCCACAGCTTTATGAAAGACCAAAATGAACGGGATCCGTTAGGACATTCAGCAAGTTTTGATCTTATTTTGGCTTTGTGGGCATCTTTGAGCATTCTATTGTCTCTTTACATATGCCTCTAGCCTCGACATATGCTGCTCTGGTCTCAGGGCCCGGATTTTTAGCCATCGATGGTATGCTGCCTGTTTGGAAGCCACAGCTCTAGAGCAGTTTCTGTTAAACCAGGTCTTATCGGATGATGTTCTTCTTTCGGTATTCGGTATGTAAGTTTGCATCCCCAACATGATGATTTCAGAAATTGTCTCAGCACATCGTGTTGGATCTACTGAAGAGAAACAAACTCTCTTCCATGGAAACGCTGAGAAAAACATACGAAGACCTTCCCAGTCGGCCGAATTGTAATGCCACATGAGACGGGGTGGTATTGTGCAGCTCGATGGTAAATGGAAAGAGCATGTTGTGGAGATGAGGGTGTGGTCAGAGTTTCCAAGTGGGGCACAAACTTCTATTCTATACGGGTCAGGATTGGTGGTGAGGAAAAGATCTAGTGTATTGGCAGACTGGTTGTTGACATCAGGGATGCGGGTTGGTAGCTCGACCAGTTGTTCTAGACCATGAGTGATGGCGAAGGCCTCGGCTTGACGACCTGCATCATCTGTTTTGTTAGAGAATTTGAGCCAGGCAGCGTTATGTACATTAAAGTCTCCCATGATTATGGTTTCAGCTGTTGGATGGTTCTCCTGAATGTAGTCCAGTTTGAGTGATAAAAACTCAAAGAGGTCGTTATATGAAGGTTCATTAGGTGATAGGTAAAGGCAGCAGAGGAACTTAGTCAGTTTGGTATCAGGTGTAAAATCAATGAATCATCCCCTATTTTTCTACCCTTAGGGGTGATTTTTAATTATACGTGGTCATACATAAAATAATTATATACGCGTCGACTAGAGAACCTCCTCCTTTCCTTCGTCAGTTAGAAAATCGGATTAATTTGTATGAGTTAGCTATGAAACGTCATTGAACATGTCATTATGAAAATTCGACAATCAGTGCATCAAAAATGAACAATTTGTGCTTTCATTAACGGAAATTTTGTCTCAAAAGAATCAAAATGGAAGGCAATAACCATTCATATGAAGTTTTGATGACATTGTTCATTCTTCATGGTCAATGTGTTCAAATTCTAACAAGAACACGCAGAAGGTCGAATGAAATGTATCCCGATTTACAACCAATGGACGAGAGAAAATTTGTACGAGTACAAAATAATTTCTTCAGTTATGGGTCAAAACTGAAAGCAAAACGAAATTTACTTCAAAAGGATCAAAATTTACCGCACCCGGTGATTTCAAAAGAACACAACATCATAAATGTGTTATCCTATTTTCACGCATATTCCCAAACTTCCATCAAAAGTTCAGAACATGCCAATTCTGAATAAAATATGACAAAAAATAAAAAGTTGAGAGGTGTCAAGGGACACCCGGATGGAACGAAGTTCCTTTCGATTAATTAGTGAAAGAATTGTAATAATTTTTTTTTTTCAAGTTATAATTTTTTTTTTTTTTATTATTAACAAATATAATGTAATATAAACTTAATCAGTAGGCTCAATTTTAGTACATACGCATTGATATTGTAATATTAAAATATAATTTGCTTTTAAATTTATTAAAGTTATGACGCGTACACTTGCTAAACACACAATAATGGAGAGATTATAACGCGTATGACTTGGTTAGCACAATAGTAAAGAGAGGTTATAATGCGTACTTGCTAAAAATACATAAGCATTTATTATTGGTTTATGCAAATCACTTAAGGATTTATATGTATTTTTTTTATTATTATTCATTATGTACAAAAACCTGTATACACTCAACAAAAATAATCGTCGTGACACCACACTGTTCAATGCGAAATAGAAAGACGAAACGAAAATAACTGGCTTGCTTTCTATGAGAGAGAGAGAGAGAGAGAGAAGACAGACAGAGAAACACGCGCACGCCGCACGGCTTACAACTACAGCAAAAAGTGTCGTTACAACTTTTGGTCTTGATGTATTCCGTCTAGCCCCCTTTCGCAACGCGCGATAAGGAACTTCGTTCCAAAAATTCATAATCTCCGACTTCGAAAACCCCGACATACCAATTTTGAATCGAATCGGACCATAATCACAAAACTCGTCCGCCATCTTGGAACCGCCATCTTGAATTTATGAATTTTTGACAAAAAATTCATGATCTCCGGCCCCGAAAACCCCCACATACCAGTTTCGAATCAAATCGGACCATAATTACAAATGTCGTCCGCCATTTTGAAGCCGCCATTTTGTTTTGTCCTCTCACAAAAATTCTATAATTCATTGTCACCGGAACTATGAACACTTGCCAAATTTCAAATCAATCGGACGACTAGAAGTGGGTCAAAATTCACTTGGAAGATTTGATCCAAACTAACTAACGAACGATCGGGGGATCCCCGTCAGGAACGAAGTTCCTTTACGCAGCTTGCGTGTTGACTGGTAGAAATCGTCACGTAATACCAAGCAACACTATACCATTTTTCTTACGTTACATTTCCTACCAGTCAACACCTACCGCAAGGTACGTAAAGGAACATGGTTCCAATAATATTTTTCACAATTAACAAAGGCTGCATGTTGAAAAGTTCTGTCGTTATCTCACTCTGAAATTATTTTGTAGGTTTTCCAAATCCTAACTTCCAGTCACCTGATAACTCGACTTCCAATGCTCAAACTTTCTGTTGCATAATCAATTCATCAAATAGTTAATGATATTGCCATAAAAAATTCGATGCCATCCCTGGCAGAACTGAAACCCTCCAAACAAATTAATAGCCAGCTCAAATTCAACTGGGTTAATTCAATTATCTCATTATTACATCACTCAAACAGAGAATGAATATATCCAATGCATCACTACTAGTTGAAGCCTACCATACAAATGGAGAATTGGATAAGAACCCAGCGAGACATTTATTATTACAAACCACATTGCAAATTCAACATAACATCTACCATAAAGTCAATATTCAAAGGCGTGCCCGAGAAAGATGATCAGAACAATAATCTGCTGGAAAAAACGAACAGGAAAGTGTCGATCACCAGGTGTAAAAGTGAAAATGAGTGTGAGGAGAACCGTAATATCACGAGTGCAGAAAGTGACGGCAAGATCTGGCGACGACTGAGTATCAAAAACTACAGAAAAAGAAAGCAGCAAAGACAAGATGAAAAACATAAACCTGTGATAGCTGCAGTGATGCGTACTTATGACAAGGGGACAATAAGAAGAGAAAATTCGCTTTGGGTTTGAGAAGACTGTTCATTTTTAGATGTATATATTATTAAATGATTTTTGTAAATATATGTAAATTAGTTTAGACCACTTCCAAGGTCTCAAGTGGGTTGGATCCAAAATTCCTCACAGGAATACAATGGATATTTTGACATCAGTAGCGAGTTTCTACATAATCAAATGAAAACTAATCCAGCCAAAATAAACAAAAAGATAATTAATAAAAAACCTTTGTAAAGACAAGCTGTTAGTCAAATGCACTAATTGCTTTGGATGTGTGACGTAGGTAATTCCGTGAGTTATGGATTCAAAAGCTTGTCGCGCAAAGTTTTCAATTCGAATACTTATATCGAGTATACTATCAAACTTCTTAACAGATTTTTTTTCAGTTGCAAAAAGGGTTGTAGTGCAAACTGTGGCTGTGAAAAAGTCTGATTATTCTGTTCACCAGTATGTACCAATTGTTTTGCTGCAATGTTGAATCAAATGCAACAGATGAGGATTCTTATTATATCAATGAGGAGACAACTGCATCTTTCTCAGAACAATTTACAGATCTCCAGCAAAAAGAAGACCAAGAAGTAGTAGAAAGCGAAGAAGATTATCAGTCAGAATAAAGTTTTCCCAAAATCAACAATAATTTATCCCAATGATAATAAAGTTTATTCATAATTCATAAATTTACATACATACATAAGGTCATGAAGACATGATAAGTGATATGAGTGGCTGTGGACCAGAGACAAAATTTTATATAAATATGAACAAACAACGAACCCACTAAGGCATTGCTAGAGCGTGGGTGTTCTTTCCCTTTTAAATGGTGTGAATTGTCATATAATGTGTAAATATAAAATATGTTGGAACGTACATATAAAATGTACAATTTTTCGATCAATAAAATATTGTCTAATAAAACAATAGATAGTGGAGTATGCCTACCGGGAAAACCACTTTAAAAAATGCGCCAAGTACACAACCTCACAGGTGGTGCGGAAATTTGTGCATATTATGTAGAATACTTCTTCAACTTTTGAAATCGCGATATCTCAGGATTGGTGATTTGCAGGAAAAAAAGTGTGCATACAATTTTTGTAGAGAATTGCATGATCTATTATTACGATAACATTTACCGTTTACGAGAAAAATATAAAAAACTATGCTTTGACCTTGAATATTCTTTTTAGCAGACGTAGGATCAGTGATATTTTATTTATAATAGTGTACCTTAGACCTGTACCAATTTACAGCTCTATGCGAATTATTGTTAATTGATTTTTTTTATTTTGACCGAGATAAACTGCTCGTCAAACAGATACTGAAGCAAAAATAATAAGTACCTTTCCTGCGAGTTTTGAAAACCTCTATGACCACGGATCACCTCGAACGTACAGCTTCTTTCCAATGCAAAAAAACCCACAACATAAACTACGACCCCGATTTCACTTATTATGTAACTTATTATTCATTATTGTTATTGAGTCAATCAGAATGCAGAAGAAGAACATGAATGTGAGTTATATTAGATTTGATATTTTGAAGAATCACATCATTCAATTCAATTAAAAAATTGCTTCATTGTCATAAGTAATATAACAATTGTCAACAAAGCTTGTCAGGCGTATTAAAAAACTTAAGTACCTAATACAGTCAAACTATATGTATAAAAGGTTTCTAATTGATAAATTGAAATTTCAGATTACCTGATAGATTAATTAAACTTATGAATAAAATATTCTTCCAAGTTATAAAATTGCATTTCTATTTAATTTTTGGTCGGAAAGTTTGATTGCATGTAATTATTTCAATTTTGTTTGGCAGATGATAATATATTAGGAGATTTCAATAGAAATACTACATATTGATCCCGTCATCACAAGACATTCAATAATTTTTTATATATCTTCCAGAACCCAATATATATATATACATATATATATATATATATATATGGAAGATATATATATATATATATATATATATATAAGAAAAACGAAGGTAATTTAATCTAAAATGAAACACGTGGTAGATTTTAAGCGGAAAACAACTGATTTCCTTGCAAATACCACGCAGAATATTGAATGATATCCGTTTTTCTAGTATTACACTTCACATTTTGGCGTTCTTGAATAGTGTTTCTTTCTGTAACTAGGTACCGCCATTTCAAAATGCGTACCTACAGGTGATTAAGCTTAGTTTTGTTTTCATTTCTCCGTTTTTCTAATATTACACTTCACATGTTTGGCTTCCTTGTATATATATATATATATATATATATATATATATATATATATATATATATATATATATATATATATATATATATATATATACAGTGTGACCCATTTAAAATGGAACCACCCCTGGAGAATACGCATTTTTCAATCATTCTCCCAAAATCTTTTTTTTTAATATTGAGCATCAAAAACTGTATCTTGACACAAATTTTCATAACTTTAGTTTCATTTCCAAGGCACTCTATGGTTTTTTTTCTTCGTCAAAAACGGCAAAAGTTTATTAAACAATTTTTGTTTTGAAATTTGATAACACCACTGGATTCGTAGTCGTTATAAATGAAATCCATGAAAATTTCATAAAAAAATATTAGTTAACAACGAAGTTACAACAACTTTAATTTTGGAAACAAAGTATTTGATTATAATTTTTATTTAGATTATAGACATATTTAAAATCTGGCAACACTGCACATACAAAATGAAACACCAGTGAATTTGTACAGCAAAAATCCGAAGTTAATAGCTCATTCCGTTCTACAGTTATAACTCCTGAAAGTATGGTAATGTGAGCGATTTGTGGTGGAAGCGATTTTGTAATAAAAATCTGACTACGCCACTGGATTTGTAAATTATATTCCCTTAAAATAATTTATTTAAGTTTAGGTTATAAGTGTATTCGAAAATAACAGAAAATTAAAAATTCATTTTCAAGTTATGCAGTCTTTCATAGCCGATAAAAACGAAATGAACCGAATCAAGTTTTAAACTATCAAAATTATTTATTGAATAATAAAACAGAAAGCAGGACAAAAAATGTTCGTTTTAAATTCTGCAAAACTCAATTGAAATAAGCTTTTGGAGAAGGAATCAATAATTTGAGGAAAGCTGAACTAATACATTAGGCATAGGTATTGTACTAAATCAATAGTAGGCTGTGATTTAGTACACCACAAATCGCTCACATTACCCTACTTTCAGGAGTTATAACTGTAGAACGGTATGCGCTATTGACTTCGGATTTTCGCTGTACAAATTCACTGGTGTTCTACTTTGTATCGGCATCGTTACCAGATTTTAAATATGTCTATAATCTAAATAAAAATTATAATCAAATACTTTGTTTCCAAAATTAAAGTTGTTGTAACTTCGTTGTTAACCAATATTTTTCTATGAAATTTTGATGGTTTTCATTTATAACGACTACGAATCCAGTGGTGTAGTCAAATTACAAAACAAAAATTGCCTAATAAACTTTTGCCGTGTTTGACAAAGAAAAAAAACCATAAGAGTGCCTTGGAAATGAAACTAAAGTTATGAAAATGTGTGTCAAGATACAGTTTTTGATGCTTAATATTGAAAAAAAAAATTGTTGAGATTGACTGAAAAATGCGTATTCTACAGGGGCGGTTCCATTTTAAATGGGTCACACTGTATATATATATATATATATAAATTATAAATAGTGATACCTATAATCTGTGCGGCGAAGCTTAGACCCAATATCGTGGAATTTTAATGGCACGAAATTTCGTGCACATTAACAGGTCACCAACAGATGTCAGCATAGGCCATCCCACGACACCAATAGTCGTATTCCTAGTGCGTTCAGAGTAACGCAAAACAAATAACGATAATAAGAGAAATCTGTTACGAATCCAAGAGAGCCCACCATCCGTCTACAGCCTGTTTCATGGTTTCCCAATCATCAGGACGGCCTGTGGTCTCTTTCAAATTCGTATCAGATATCTCGTAGAGTTAATACCTATCGGCAAGTACAAAATTGTGAAAAGCATCAAATTATAGATAGTGACACCACAGGTCGTCCTGATGATTGGGAAACCATGAAACAGGCTGTAGACGGATGGTGGGCTATCTTGGATTCGTAACAGATTTGTCTTATTCTCTATATATATATATATATATATATATATATATATATTATTCATATATTCATATATATATATGTTTCCATCCGCGTTCTGTGTTCTTGGTCCTCAAAAGGTCCGATTTCACGACGTTTCGGCAAATTCACATTTGCCATCTTCAGGTGATATCTAATTCATTCGATTGTTTCGAACTCGACTGATGTTTTCGTGTTGTGGTCCTCAATTCGTAATGGTGGTTAGTCGATTGCGAACGATCGTCACGATCGATTTCCTTTGTTCGTGCCCTGTTGCGTGTAGAACCAGAAGACGTCGTTGTTGGATGCGTTGTTGCTAGATCGCCACCGGTGTTGCTCAATTGTATACGATCGTCACGATCGGTCTCCTTCGTTCGTGCTCTGCTCTGTATGGGGCCGGAAGAGGTCGCTGTTGGACGCGCCGTTGCCAGGTCGCCATGAACGTTGCTGGGTGAACTCTCTGCCGGAGGCGTCGATATTCCATCTCTGTTGACGTTATGTTGTTGATTAATTTGTCGGTGGGCAAAGATAGATCGCCATATGGTTGGTAGTCTCTGACTGTCATCCCTTTTGTTCATATTATGTGCTCGTTTTTTTATTTCGATGGCTCCTCTCGTTGTTCTTGAGTGGAAATTCTCATCATTTACCAATGTCCGAGTGTCATTAGAGTGTATGCTGGAATAGTGACGATGTGGTCTCTTTGTTTCGTATAGAAATCGTGTGTTCCTCTTTGCGGATGTTGATTCTTCTGTTTGTTTGGCCTATGTACGTCTTTTAACAATTTCCACATGGTATTTCATAGACTCCTTGGCACTCTAGTGGTATACGGTCCCTGGGAATTCTGAGGGTAGATTTTATTGTACGGTCTGTTGTAAACGTTGTAAGGATATTGTGTCGGTGAAGAATTCTACTGATCCTCCCCGTTATACCCTTTATGTATGGTAATAATGTTTTGCCAATCGGTGGTTCCTAATCTTCTCGTTGTTTCTTTTTGACTCTAGATGCTGCTTTGATAGTTCTCTTGGAGTATCCATTCATCCCTAGGGTCGTTTCGATATTATCCAACTCCTCTTTTATGTGGTCGTTGTCCGCCAATCTTCTTGATCGAGTTATTAGTGTCTTCGCCTCTAAGTGGATTTGTTTTGGATGGTGATGGGAATATGCGTTCAAGTATCGATTGGTATGAATTTTCTTGCGATATACTGTGTGGCCTAGGGTGCCGTAGGGCTTCTTCATGATCATAACATCTAGAAAGGCCAGTTTGTTTTCTTCTTCTGCTTCCATAGTGAATTTTATCTGCGTATGAATTTCATTAAGGTGGTTGAAGAATGTCAATAGTTTTTGATGTCCATGGGGCCAAATCACAAGTATGTCATCAACATATCTTAGCCAAAGTTTTGGTTTCAAGCTCGATGTTGTGAGTGCTTTTGTTTTTACTATTTCCATAAAAAGGTTTGCGATGGCCGGAGATGGTGGTGATCCCATTGGTGCTCCCTCTACTTTGTCTGTATCGTTGGTTATCATAAATGAAATAGGTATTTTTGATGCAGTGATTATGTGTTTCTCGAGCTTGTACTTGTTTCTGATTATTTCTTGAGTGGGTACCTGTGTGAATAATGATGTTACGTCGAAGCTTACTAGGATGTTATCTGGTTGGATGGTTTGTGACTTCAAAATTTCTATCAAGTGATCCGAATTTTGCACGTATGATTTGAACTTCTCTGTATGAGGTTGCAGTGCTTTAGCAAAAAATCTCGCAAGTTGATGTACTGGTGATCGTATAGAACTGACAATCGGCCTGGCTTATGTATCTTGGGAAAGCCATATAGTTTGGGACATTTTGATGATTTCTCTCTTAAGATGAGTTGTTCTCTAATTTCCTTATCGATAGGTGACTTTCTGACTATGTTTAATGTTTCTGGTTGTCTTTTCCAGGTAGGTCGTTGGGTCTGTCGATATTTTCTTGTAGGCTATCAGAAAACATTAGTAGAATTTAACAAACTTTCATTCATAGACACCTTTGTTAACCGTGCATGCGAGGATCTTGCTTGGCAACAGTGTCTGAATCACTACAATGGTCGTGATACTATTTTTCAAAACAATATTCAATTGCGAATGTTTCCCTTTCCAATACTGTTCGTGTCTTTTTTTTCTTAAGTAACTGTGATGATTATGATAAGGGCCTCAAAGCAGAGTCAACTAGTTCTGACTTTATAATAAGTTTGAATATAACAAGGTTAGTTATTTTCTTCACTTTGAAATTGAATACCTATCTCAGGCAGCCTGCAATGTGTACATTTCAACATTCTACCTGTGTACAGTTCAACATTCTACCTTATTCAAATGTCGAGTTAAATGTTTATTGTATTCGGCAATTGCCGAAGTTTTTCCTTTAAGCAGGTCACCTGAAATTAGGCGGGAGACGTTACCCAAAATTTTCCCGAATTTTACAAAAAATAAAACATTTTCATTTTTTTTTTTTAGATTCTTAACGACTGTTATTCGTTATAAAGTGGCATTATACACTCGTCATTTACGGGTGTGCAAGAGTTTAGATTACACCCTGTATATATTGTTATGTTTAGAAGTACGTTAAATATTGAAAGAGTTGAAATAAAAATTATAAAAAAAAAACACAAATAAAAAAATGTTCGTATTTAGTAATCTGTGCTATGTTATTTTACAGTTTTTCTGACGATTCTACCGTTTTTTCTGAAACCTCATATAATATAAATCGATACCTATGTTTGAAATAAACATGTTTTCAACATTACAAGCAATTGGCATAATTTTAAAATTTTTAGAAATCAATATTTACGAATATATTTTTGAGCCCAAGCAGATAACAAAATATTAAAAGTTCGAACATCCTGTAAATGAAATTGGATCTGAACACAACAGCCAATGAGATGCCAGGAAATATCTTGATGAAAAATTAGGAAATTTTAAAATATAGAAAAGCATAAACGTCAAAAGAATGATTTTTACATGTCTTGTAAATAGTGTGTAAGGTAGTTAGAAATGTCAACTGTCAAAAAGGTGAAAATAATGAAAAGTGCCACAAAAGGTGCGTGAAAATCGAAAATTTGAGAAGGAAAACAAAATGTGTTGGTATCAAGGGAAAAGAATCAACAAGCTAGAAAGATTGAAAAAAAATATTTTTGAAGAACCCATGATAAATTCACATCCTGAAATACTATCAATTTATATAAAAAAAACAGCTGTTTTGTCAAGACAACATGGGAAATGATATAAAGAACCATAGCAGATAAAAAGATCCCAGATGGAAAATTAAACTTACCTTTTTCATTGGAGATTTGCCAATACGAGGAGAAGTCACAACCAACAAAAGGATCAGCAGTTTCCAGGAACCGGAGAAAATTCGAAACATTGACATTCTCGTTACCAGATGTCCCAAGGTATTTTTTTTTAAACCATAAAAGTCACCACAGTGCTAGTAAAAACAAAACATTCAAAGGATTTGATAGAACTTTTCACGAATTACTATAAAGAACACATAACCTACAAAACTAGGTTAAAATTTCACTTTATCATCACATGATTTCACATTTGCTGTATATATTTGCTATGAAGCACTAATTAGGTTATTTATCGCAGACTAGGTAGTAATAAGTTTTTCCTGAAGGAAATTATTATTTTGATGAATCTGCATTATTTTCAATGTTTGATCAACAATGAATTGCTAATTTCTGAAATTGACATCAAGAGGGCTCCACAGTAGAACCAACTTCTGAGATTCCATAGGCGTACTGATTGAGTTACCTGAGGGGAAGGAAATAAGGTAAAAGAAAGGAGGTAAAGTACATAGCCGGAGATATTGAATATTTATATGGCTATTTATTTATCAATAGATATTAAATAAATCTTCAAAAAGGGAATTAGTTCAAAGTTTTTGAAAATAGCAAAACAAAAGTAAAACAAAAACAAAATATATATTTTGTTATGATGTCTGGTTGTGGAAAGTAAATAAATAAACAAATATAATATAAAATAAAAACAAACCGCAATCAACGCATCATAACAATATATATAAATATATATATATATATATATATATATATACAAATAACAAAATTTGCCAAAAAAATGAAGGCCACATTTTTCAACTGAATGGAACGAAATTGGGCACAAAAATATTTTCTATCAATGCCTTGGATGAGTCCGAAGATGGGCCAAATCGGCCCAGTAGTTTCAAAATGGCGGCTGTTGATTGATTTGAAAAAATTGTCAATCTTCCATTTTTATACCAATATTAGCAAATTATAGGTCTTTAGATAGAGCTCTATGAGCTCTACAACTTTCATCCTTTATTTCTAATTAATAATGTTTGTTCACCCTGTACACGCTCCTTTCATTTGAAGTTCATTCGCTCGTGCAATCAGATCCTATTTGAGTTTTCCTTCCGCCGACAAACAGAACATCATTGTATTCGGAATTTCTTGGATTTCAAAGTTAAATATTAGATATTATTTTTAACCGACGAAATAAAAAAGGAGGAGGTTCTCTAGTGGACGCGTATATTTTTTTTATGTATGACCACGCATAACTTTTTACAGAGTAGTTCGATTTTGATGATTATTTTTTCATTGGATAAGGTGTACTTCGAAGTTGGTCATTAAATTACTTCAAAAAACTTATCAAAATGTTACCGCGCATCTCATTTTACGCTTTACCTAACTAATTTGCTTGTTTGTTTGGCGCCGACTCAAAATTAGTTACTTACATCAGTTTAGGAGCTCAGTTATTAAGACTAAGAAGGTTCATTTTATTTTTTGCTTTTCAGTTCCGTTTTTTGTCGGTTTAATTTTTTGTTAAAAAGTTTTTATTCTGAGTGATATTAGGATTGAAACCCCAGTCAGTCAGATTACATAGAAATATTAGGAATAATTTAGGGAAATGTTGATCCTTCACCAACTTTTGATTGAAAAGTTTATACAAAAATACATTTCTGTTTTTTTTATTCGATCCAGATTACATAAAAATATCAAAAGCGTTCAGCGAGATTTGCATTCTTCTCCAATTTTTGATTGTAGAGTGGTTTATAGAAAAATAGAAATGCTGTGTACATTTTCCACAGAATAAATATCCTATTCTTTTCTGACATGATTCGTTAGTAAGGATACACATTTCCTAAATGAATCCTCTGGCGGATGCATACCTTAACTCAGCGGCAATGATTCTGACGGCATGGCATTTTTTTATTACTAAACATCAGCATGGTATCGATCTGTCAACCGAAAAACCTGGCTGTTTCATTTACAGTCACATCATTACCAAATTTGGGGATATTACAGTGAAGAGACAAGATATTTTTTTTTATTGGGGGAAAGGAGGTTTGGTTCATACCAATATTTATTCACTTGGATAAACTACATTACGTTTGAGTTAAACCTGGAATGATGATTATCTCGCTGACATCAGCAAATAATGTGATTGGACCTTTAATATCGAGATAAATCATATCATTCACATAAAGTAAGAATAGAAGAGCTCCAATGACTGATCCCTGTGGCACTCCATTTCTCAAAGGGGTGGGGTTCCGAGATATTTCGTAAAACGTTAAAGTGAAACAATTTATTAATACATTACATATATATCATATAAGTATACAAAATTTATAGATATGCAAGAATAACAATTCAGTAAAATACGAAAGATTGTAATATACAATCCAAATTTTCTCTTATGTACAATTTCCATTGAAAAAATACTTGTATATCTGCTTCTAGTCTTTTAATAAATAGTCTGTGACTAAAAACACGACGTATAAAAATAGAAAATTCTTCGAATTGGGTCATCCAGTTTGGATCTCTAAATATTAGTGGTCTGGAGCTGGTGGAAATGGGGCATTTTCCTCATAAATCATCACGAGAGAACTGTAAGACCTCCTCTTTTTCTTTCGCTGAAAAAAAAACAGAGTTCTATTTTTTTCCAACAAAATAATTGGGATGCATTTAAGAGAAATAATTTTCCAGTAAGTTTTTGGTGAAAAAAGGATGACGAATAAAATATGGAAGGTAGAGAATCAATTTTCGAAGGAAAATTCTACAACTTCTGCTCGGGGCATTGCTTCAACAACATTTTTCGTTTTATTTCTATTTTTGTTTATATCTTTGAAAATGATCAATGAAAACTCTTTCATTTTTTTCTGAAAAATGTGTATTCCAAGAGTTGATCGTAAAAATCGCAAAAACAACCGGTCTTCTCTAGATTCGCAAGGGAAAAGTTGGCCCTTGCTCCCCATAAATTATTACGTGTATGTAACATATTAATTATACTTGTTAAATTATGTTTTTCAATTTTCACCAACTTTCAAATAACGGAACTCCCTATCAACTCGTATTAATGAATTTTTTCCAGAATACCAACCTTCGACAGTCTACCGGAAGTTTCCTCGCTGCTGCTACTCGAAGTAGTTATCCCTTCCTCCAACGATAATTTTTTCGAAAGTCCCTCCAATTCCATATCTATGTAGAGCTGGTTCAACTGATCGTTCACTAACATTGGCTGAAATTAGAACATGGTATCATAGAACGATTGCTCCAAATTCATTAGTGAGTGAGAAGAAGAAGGAAATGGGTCGCTTTGGCCATCCCCCTCCCCTCATTTATTCAAAATGCATATGAATATATGTGAAGCCATAAGAAAAAAATTGCAGCAAATGCGTCTTTGGGGTTTGGAAAATGGTCGCAGATAATAAATATATGAATTCCACACGGAAAATGAATAGTTCTTCCATTTTTCTCACCTGACTAACTTCCTTAAGCGTATTAAGATCTGCTTGTAGGATATCTTCGAGATCTTTAAAAGTCATTTGGTACCTATAGATTAAGTCTGGAGATGCTATGACGGTCTCCAACCATGGGGGTTCTTTCTTTCGTATTGGATAGTTTCTTCTACCCTTCCAGGTATTCTGTAGAAAAAAAAGTATATTTCAAATGTGTCTATTTGCATGATCGACTATGGAACGGACTATTTTCTATTGATTTGAAACGCGGAAAATAAAATGGTGTTATCATGATAATGTGATATGAGTATTACATATGATGCAGTGAATGAAGGTCTTGCAGAATATTTAAAAGAATACGCGAGAAAATTCAATAGTTGAAACCCGAAAAAACAATTATGGGCGCAGTTCAACGGCTTCCTGACACCCGGTCTTGTTCACCAGGCCACGAGAACGTGAAACGAATACTATTGCAGTTGTTGAAGAGTCCTGAACCTACCGTGAGTACCCATTTTCGGCGCTTAAAATAGTGAATTGAATGTAATGACAGAACATTTTCCGTGACAATTGTCGTGTTATGATTTATTGACTAAAACCACAACCTTTTCTTGGGTTTCTCTCCACGTATTGTGGTATTGGTTCTAAGAATCTAAGAAGATCCGATTTCACGACGTTTCGGAAAAATTACATTTGTCATCCTCAAGTTATGTCCAGTTGATTCGAAATGAACTGGACTTTATTGTTCGCTTTGTTATAAACATAATTTGAATATTATACCAGCGAAGAGATCTACTAATTCTCTATCTGGTTCCCGTCATATATGGTAATAATGTTTTTCCAATCGGTGGTTCCTGAACCTGTTGTCATTTCTGTCTGATTTGGGATGCTGCTCTTATATAAGGATTAGCAGAGTTCTACTTCGGGATAATATTCACATTACGTTTATAACAGACCAAACAATGAAGTTCACCCTTCGAAATCCCAAGGACTATATACCGGTGGAGTTCATAGGGGTCTACGGAATACTGTATGGAGACTGTGAAGACGTAAAATGGCCAAACAAATAGCAGAATCAACATTGGCGTTCCAACACGTACTAACAAAAGAACTCACCATCAATTTTAAAGATAGACGAAATGACAAAGTCTTATTTTCAAGGACAACTAGAAAAGCTTCGAAATTGAAAAGCCACGATATAGGACAAATGGAAGGCTAGTAACAATGAACAATCTGGAAATTCACAAAGCGTGACGTACAGAAGTGTGGTCAGGAGTTACGGAAGAGATCAGTCGAGTTCGAATCAACTCTACATCATCTGAGAAGAGAAACCAGACAAAGCAGTCAACACATTACATCTACGAAAATGATATGGTTATAAGGAATATAAAGGGTCAGTTATAGAAACGTATGCGATGTGGATTCAGGCCGTACTATCGGTGATTATTTTGAGGCTCCAAGGTAGTTTCGTTTCGTCATTGAGCAGGGAGGGGAGGTTGAAAAAGAGGCCTCAAAATTTATTCTGCACGACCAAAGAGTTAGTTATAACTCCGCAACGGAAAGGGTTACACTAGTTATTTGTACGTCGTCGTGTGGATATTGAGATGCTCTGAAGGGTTAGCTAAGCAAAAAAAATTGTTGTGGAGTGAAAAGTCACACAATACGTTCTAAAATTGCTTGTAGAGCTGGACGCTGTTATAGAGTCACCGATCGCGTCAACCTGTACAGAGGCTAAGATGGTTGAAATCATTTCTCTCCTCTCAAATTATACCTAATGGAGCACGAAAGACGTTTTCACGCAAAAAATATACGGTAGTAAAATTGTAAAATTGTTTTTAACCGCTTTCTTAGCTGTTTGACCAACCCTCAAGAGTTAATGAAAACTTGTACGAGTTAAGATCACGGGGACCGTACCTTTTATAGTGGGATCCGAAACCACTCTTGGGACCTTGAAAAAATTTTTCACCAGCTGCGGGAAACGAACCCGCGCCAAGTGGAAACAGTTGACACAAGACCGACGCTCGTGCCACTGAGCCACAGGCCCCGTTAGTGTAGTAGTGTAGCGATACTATAGCTCGTCCAGTATTGAAACGACCACTTTGGCCTTCCCCTACCTAACAACCAATTTTTCTCGAAGATGCCAGAGCCATTGTCTAACTGTGGCTATTAATAGAAATTCCATAGGCGTACCAAATTATTTGGTATAGGCGAAACACGAGACGTAGTTTTTGGCGGACGAGTTTTGTGATTATGGTCCAATTTTTATAAAAAATTGATATGCGTGGGTTCTCGGGGTGGGAGATTGTGAATTTTTTGTCAGAGTTGAATAAATAACTGCACCACCTATTTACTAATCAAACAAACCTAACCTTTCAAACGCTGCATGACAAGCCACTGGTGAAGACTCGCCGTAGCATAAGCAGCCACATCAAATCGTGTCCACTCGTGTTTTCCCCCCGCTACCTACCAAACGGTCGTTTCAATACTGGACGAGCTCTACCCACCCCGAAATGTTTATTATAATAATTTTGCGGTATTTTGAAAGATTAGGATGGTACACAAATTTAACAATCCACGTATAAAATTAACCCGCTTACAGGTGGATACTGAATTAGTCGCTCAATTTGGTTTTCAAGGGAAATATAACTTCTGGATTTAATGTAGAATATAGAAGAGGGAGATTTGCAATAATTGTTTTTTACTCTGCATTTTATTGTAACAGGTTGGTAATTGGTAATTATATCAAAAATCCTAACCATGTTATCTAGTGTTAGTTCAAATTGGAAAATATATATATAACTAGTGTGAAAATAAATAATACGACGGATTTTACTAAGGCAAAATATTTGCTTACCTCATTGTC
This sequence comes from Gonioctena quinquepunctata, assembly GCA_018342105.1. NCBI lineage: Eukaryota > Metazoa > Arthropoda > Insecta > Coleoptera > Chrysomelidae > Gonioctena > Gonioctena quinquepunctata. The sequence goes on along the minus strand of JAFIRS010000757.1, from coordinate 450,257 downwards.
ACTTTCGTTAATCTTATTATCCATGGTATTGAATTCGTCGTTGGATCCAGATCCGCCATCCGTTTTGAAAAATGAAGAATAAGAAGATGAGTAACAGCTGCTAGACTCGTCCATGGTACTATTATTATTCCTATAGATGTTTTCTCTCTTAATGTCAATCGGTTTGGGTAACTGAAAACGAAAATGCCCATCGAAAATATTAAAATTCTTCAAGTTTCCTCAGGTGTACACATACAGAAATGAATTGAACTGAAAACAACAAACATGGTCATACATGACAAATACACACAGTGAAAGCTATTGAGTATACATATGCAATAGTGATAAAAAAATTGAGATACTGTTTGGTTAAAAATCTTTGGAACGTAATGAACAAAAAGCAGTGCGAACAAAAATTTCTCAATAATTTGACGTCCGCGTATCTATCAGGAAATATTTCACACTGAAATACTGAAAGATATCTTACCTCTTGATAGAAGGATGTGAAAAAAAGGTTCATTAGATATTTTCTTTTGATTCTATTATCAAGCAATGACATTTTTGTTTTTTGCCAGAATAAAGGAAAAGAAAAGTGGAGGAGTCCACTAATATTTCTATATTATATATCTGAGTTGGGTAATGTTATGAATTGGATACGATACAAACACACAATCAGTTATATTGCCACAATATGTCACAACATAGAAAAATATTTTTTCAAGAGTTGGAAAAGGATCTTTCGTGGAAACATAAAGGTGCACAAATCGTAGAAGTCATAAGAGCTCTAGTCCGATATTACTGAGAAGCGTTGTTGGTCTCAATGAATCAATCAGACCTATGAAATGAGTACCTCTACACTCAAAACGATATGCCAACTGTAACTACGGCTTTGCTCCTTTACTGAGCCAAATAAAAAAGGACCAAATTTTCGTGAACAGAAATTATGTTTCTATTCATTTTTTCAGTCAGTCAATTGAGTCAAATCAATCTTAGTGTGTTGTGCTTATGATAGTCAAAAATAAAACGTCAATCATGAGTAGATAAAGAACGAATGTGATGGTGTGCGCATGAGGTATGAATAAAGATCGTCTGCAGAGGGGTGTTAGTAAAACGGCATTAACTTATTCTATAATAAAAAATTTGCACAAGTAACCCTTCACCACACTTACGCATTTCGATAACTATGTTATCATCATCAGTAGGTTAACTACACTAAATAAATTGTAACATTTTCTTACAATTTATACCTGGTGATTCTAATTGAGCTATTTTATACTAATTACTGGTTCTCAAGTCGCTAATGGGATCTTGATGGTTCTATGGGGATCAAAGTAAACAAAGTGGAATACATAGGCCCATTATCCTCATTAAATACATGTTTATTATGATTTTTGTGAATAACTATACTCTCCATGCAGTCTAATTTTCTAGTGTCGTTGACCGATTCGATCATTTTCAAATTATGAATATTAATTTTGTTAGCAGATTCCATTATATGGTTCACCACACTTGACTTATTCTACCTTCGGTAGGTAGCATGGGCCGAATGTTCGTGGAACCTTTTGGAAATTGAACATATTGTCTGACTATAATAGACTTTGGGAACTAATTTCATAAATTTCCGACTTATCTAACATGTCAGTTTTGTCTCTCGGGTTTCCTAATAACGTTTGCAAGTTATTTCTATCGCTATAAACTGCTTGGAGATTTACATCCCGAAACATAGTATTGAGGTTTGGATAGAGAGTCGTGGTTTCATTCACTAAACGTGTGAAACGCTTCTCTCTCAAGAGGTTATCAATAATGTCTGGTGTATATCCATTGATTATTGCTATTTCCTTGATCTTTTCGATTTCATTTTGAGATCATCATTCAATGGGAAGTTGTGAATTAGAAACTAGCCATTTTGTGTTGAATGTGGTGTTTTCAGTCGGTTCAGATGAACCTGTTCGTGTGAGTGGGCTTTCTGTTCGTGTGAGTGGGCTTTCTGTTCGTGTGAGTGGGCTTTCTGTTCGTGTGAGTGGGCTTTCTGTAGATGTCCATTTCTGATGACCAGAGTGTCAAGGAAAGGTCCGTCAACTTCCATTTCTACCGTAGAGTTAATTTCAAACTTGGGCCAAATGTTCCACGAACATGTGTCCCATGCTACCTACTGAAGGGAGAATAAGTCAAGTGTGGCGGATCATATGATGGAATCTGGCCACAAAATTAATATCAATAATTTGAAAATGATCAAATCGGTCAACGACAGTAGAAAATTAGACTGCCTGGAGTGTATAATCATCCACAAAAATTATAATGGAAATTTCACGCATGTGTTTAAATGTCCATAAGAGGTGTGGAATTATCGCTGAATTAAGCGGTAATCCACCTACTATATGGATTATCGCTGTAATTCAGCGCGCTAGGTAACAACTCAATTGCAGTGACGCGATTTAAAAATCGGGAGTGTATGTTTTTCGTTTGCCATGGAAGTAACAGAGAGGCTTACGACCATAGCAACGCGTTCCTGAAGTAAACAGATACTATAATTTAGTAAGTGTTTCATATTCAACGTCTGAAATGAACCGTTCCGGGACTTTCAAAGAAGCTGAAATCGACACGCAAATCGAAAAAACGACTCCAGCGAATACAAAGAAGAACTAGAAGTTTGTCTGGAATCAGTTCATGGATTTTTGTGCAACAAGTGTGTATAAATTGGAACAAAAAACGCCAGTACGCGGAATTGCGAAAATCTTGAAGCACTGGGCTCATAACATAAAGAAAAGTAACGGTGAGGAGTATAAAGAAAGCACCGTGAAAACTATATGGAATGTCACCGCCAAAGTGATTATGGTAGAATACTTCCAGAAATATGGTATAAAAATTCACCCATTCCAAGATGTCGTGTTTAAATCTGCACGGGGCACAAAAAATGCAAAGAGAAGAGACCTTCAGGCTCAAGATAGTAGAAAAGTGAGCTTAACTGCTCTGAAATTCGAAGAACTGAAAAAACTAGTAAACAGTTGTGACGAAGGAACCCCAGAGGGACTACAAAAGAAGGTGTTCTTTGTTTTGTCGTATGAATTGACGTGGAGAGGAGGCGAAGGATGCAGAGCAAAGCTACAGTTTTTCAAGGAAGAACTCAATAACTCAGGCCAAAAAACAAACAGAATTGAATACAATCAGATTTACGGAAAAACTACCCAAGGCGGATCCTCATCTAAGTGGTTAGTAATGAATAGAAATAACTATAATTTTTGTCCAGTTCGATTATTTTACGCATTTAAATCGAAAAGAGAACACATAGAAAGTGACCGTTTATTTTCAAATGTCAATCTGGAAAGTAAGAAATCAATGGTTCAAAAACATACCTGTGGGGCAAAACGACATAACAAAGTGGTCTAAGAAACAAGCAAACCAGGTGGGACTAGACGTGGAAAGAAAAAAATTCACAATCACTTATTGAGGGCAACAGCGGTGTCAAATTTGTCAAAGAGCGGAGTTGCTGAGCAAGAACTTATCAAAATAACAGGACATGCCAACTCCAAATCTATTGCGAGCTATCTACAGATAGATGAAGAACACCATCAGGCTATCGTTGAAAAAATGCGTGGCAATGAAAATCTACAACCATGCGAGCCAAGAGGAGGTACAAGATCAACTTCAGTTATGGAGAAGACAAATACAGATGTTTACAATATTACTTACAATAATTGTATCAACTATAACAATAAATAATATGATACTTTTTGTATTCTTGAAATTTTCTACCGAATACCAATCGTGCTTTTAAAATTAACCATATAATTCTGAAAAAAACGTGTTTTTTTGAAAAACTGCACTCGGTTATTTTTTCGTTGTTTCAAAAAATTGCCCTCCTCCTTCGGAGTCGAGCAATTTATGCTTTAAAACAACGAAAAAATAAACTCGTGCAGTTTTTAAAAAACACGTTTTTTCAGATTTATCGGTAATTTTTAAAGCACTTATGTTATTATCCCCAAAAATTTACTTAATGAGGATAATGGGCCTTTGTTTACTTTGATCCCCATAGAACCATCAAGATCCCATTAGCGACTTGAGGACCAGTAATTAGTATAAGATAACCCAATTGGAATCACCAGGTATAAATTGTAAAAAAAAATACAATTTATTTAGTGTAGTTAACCTACCGATGATACCATAGATACCGAAATGCGCATATAGGTGGGAAGTGAGTAAGTGTGGTGAAGGGGTTTGTTTTGCAATTTTTTTATTGTGTGACACCACGACGTCCACCTAGTCTTAATTTTTACTATACTTGTTCGATTGATTTGATCTTCATAATTGTTCTTAGGTAATTTTTCTTTTTTATTCCGTTGTAGATATACAGAGAGTAAATAAAGAAGATAGCAATATTCAAATATGTATAAAACTGATAGGACCACGTTTATTGAATTGAAGCTTTACAGTTTTGACCTCTCTTTCAACAAGGATCTCAAAATCATTGGCAAAGCAATATATTGTTCTATTGAGAGGTTAGTGCCAAAGTTGAATCTGCTTCAAATCTTCCTTGATGAAACTGGTTTTTTTAATACAACGTGGGCCCAAAAGTGTTTTTCCATTCAAACCTAATCGTTTCTCTAATCCACTTTGTGTTTTGAATTGAAAGTTCGAAATCTTCATTCATTCTTGGAGGGATTCTCACATCTGAAATTGAAATATGGTGATGAAAAAATTAAATTTCTACTTGATCAGCGCATTCATAACTGACCGGCCCATGTATAAACTGAAAGACACACATACAACAAGGACAACATGAAAGCGAAAAAAATAACCTTATTGGGGTTCTGCGTGAACAACTGCAATCCGCCGTCAGGCGAACTAACCAGTGGCGAGCCAGGGGAACAAACTGACGGCAGCGTCAAGTCCTTTCGAGAACATTCCGATAAAGCCTAAAACAATTGACATTCAATGATTTGAGGGCGAAAAACTCATTTGTCAGTGTAACAATTCATTAATTTCAAATCTATTGTGATAACATGTGTAAGTTACGAAGGCGTAGAAGAGCCAAAAACAAAATATATTTTTTAAACATTTGGAATTGCCACTTTGAACTGACAATTGTCAGTTCGAAGTGACAATTGTCAGTTCGAAGTGACAATTGTCAGTTCGAAATGATAATTGTCAGTTCAAACTGACAATTGTCACTTAAAGTGACAATTGTCAATTCAAAGTGGCAATTCCAAATGTTTAAAAAATATATTTTGTTTTTCCCTTCTAGCCTTTGTATAAGTTGGTCTTGGATGTCAAAATTTAAACTCAATGCTGTCTATAGTAATATAGTTCAATGTGAATGAGTGTTATGTAGGAAGAAAGGAGGGGAAGGAATTTGTTCGCATTTCTGAAATGATAACTATATAATATAGATTTTTTTTAAATGGTATATTAATTTCTCGAATTCAGTTTATTAGTATGTCTGCAAATTTTGTATTGTCATATTTTATTATTTGTTCAATTTTTTTTTATATCTATATAACTATGAAAAATTGTTTTTATTCCATTTATTAATCGACAAATTATGCCCTTTTGTTTCTGACTAGGAGATAACCATATAGTTATGAAATATTTCATGTGAGAAAGAATATAAGAACAAAGTTGGAATATGAGCATGTTTTGCTCATTTTATTTCATTTACTAAAAATCTAAAAAGTTGTTTTCTAAATAGTTTGCAGTTTTGTCCAAATAGTACAATTTTTTTTCTACATTTATTTGAGTTGTGCTATTTCTATAAATTAAATAGAAGTTTGAGATCTGCGATTGTAGATTGTTTTCCAAAATTTTTATATTTCTTTGCAGTAGTGTATTGTATACGATCTTCGAAATAATTTTCGAAAATTTTATAAACATGACCCCCAAATCATTTGAAAATCGTATGATTAACAATATCAAAGGCTTCGTTTATTGATTTTGAAATTTGTATTTCTTTTGATGGTTTGTTAAAAATTATTATGGAGCTCCAAACTGATTTTTCCCTTCATCGATTAATATTGTTTGGGTGAATGTTTAATGCTTCGTTTCTTTTCCTTTTTCAATATGCTCTTCAATCCATCTACGATTTGGTTAGCCTAATCAGATCAATTGATCGATGTTGAAATTTTAGTATAATTCTCACTGTGTATGCTCGTTTGTTGTTATGCAATGCATTCTAAACATTCTTTTTATACTAAAAGAAATTCAATATTCAAATGTTACTTTTTCCACTCTCGGCCTGCTCATCCTATAGAGTTGCAAAGTTTATCTACGAACGAAATCATTTTCCTCGACGTATTAAACCTTTCAAATATTTTTCAAAATCTGATAAGTATGGATCCTGAGAATTTCTTCTTCATTTATACCTAGGAACTTTTAATATTATCATTGTTCAAAGTCAGAAGTTATCCGAATGTTGTCATTTCATAGACAGTTCATTTCTTCTGTGATATAATAGCGAAATTAATTTTGAACTAAGATTTATATTCAAATTTACATTGGAAGGCTATATTAGATGACTGCATAAACATACATTCTGTGACAGTCATTCCGTTCCATTTTTATTTATCCCTTCAACCCGACTCAGTCACAAATGAACATTAACTTAAACAACGATAGTTCCACGACAGTCGGTTGTTATGTTATCTTCATGCAGCTATGTCCAATTGTAGTCGATAATTCGCAGTCATTTGCAGTCTGTCGCCTGTAGCCTGTAATCGCGAAATTAATCCTCAACTTTCAACCGCACTACCGGCTGTACGATTCTGACCAATCAGAGTTCATCTCGTTACATCATGAACAAATTACCATCACTGTATTGCCAATTACTGAGAAATTTCCCAAATTTCGCCCTGCCGTTTTTGCTCCCCTTTTGACCGCTGGCCGTGAATGTAGTATATTGTCTTTTTCCGTGTATACAGAAAGGAGGATTGATAAACTATATTTCTTTCATTGAAATGACAAATATCGGTGAAGGTTTTGAAACTCCGAACAACTGTGCAAAACATTTCTCCACTTTGACTGCAGTTCGTTGACGACCAATTGTGGAGGGGTCTTCCTAAGCAGCCGACTGCCAACGACCAACTACCGACTGCCGAAGACCAACTACCGACTGCCGAAGACCGACTGCCGATTACCGATGGCCTATTGTGGATGCAAATTTACATTTCATCAAATTTGCAATTGTATCCAGGATAATTAATCAATTACCTACTTCTGCATATCAATCAACGTTAAGGCTTGTATCCTGTTGAACATGATATGCCTCAGTAGTAATATTTCTGTTTTCTAATAATTATTTCATTATCCATTAATTTATTTTGCAGAATTAGACCCAAGTAGCACAGAGTCATAAACTTAACATAATGACTCCTTATACCGTCTTAAAGACCATGTATTTGTATGTTTTAGAACCAAAAAGCTAATGTGCGTTTTATAACCTTCAGGCGTTGCTATGACGTCGTGTAGTAGATATAACGAGAGTACAATAAAGAATTCTCGAGATGAAGTTGTACTGTGGTTTGTATGTAAATAAATTGTATGTGTCGTTAAGTAGAACTTACGAGCAGTTGCTGTGAGGTTATTATGACAATGACATATGTGGTTCTAATGAATAGATTTTTGAAACGTTTCTACGACTACATATTGTACTCATGTAATGTAGTTTTATCAACTGATGAACTTTGGTCGTAATGATTACATTATGTATCTATGGTTAGATTATTTTTGTTGGTTATGTTATTTTTGTTGGATAGGTATATTGTGTTATGTATGTATGTAGAATATTCAGTTCCGCATGAATGATTAAAATGCCAACACAAAAATCCAATCTGCCTTACAAGAGAACTGGAGCGTATAGAAAAATATAAAGAGGAAGGATGTGTGCCTACCCCAAAATTAACATCTGAAATAATTAATCAGTCTATCGGGACACTGAAAAAAATGAAGTTCATGCAGTTCCTTCAATTGTTTTCACAACAAGACATAAATAATATGAATGTGCACTGCGAGTGATAAATAAAAAATATCCAAATATAACTGTTCAACATCAACATAACCTCTATTGTAAATGTCAGTTATTTTTAGCGTTTTCCATTAGGCGGAACTAGCGGAATGCTTGTGCACTCAGTGTATATCTTTTTCTGTTTTGATAGCGTTACGACGTTAATTCAACAAAACTATCACGGTCACAGAGTATCATGAACATGTAAAGGAAGGCTGACTTATATATTATATTGATATTATATAAAATCTTTTGATATGGTATACATATTGTAATACTATATTAGAAGGATTATGACCTTCATGCATAATGATATAATGACTACACTAAGACCACATAACGACCCTTTTGCGACTGGCAAGTCATCACCACTACTTTATAACGTCGATGTGACGTCGCAAGAGTGTGCCTTTTTGTCGTATTGGCATACATAGCGACGTCTTAGCATATTACAAGACATAAGTCATGGACTTTTGCAAAAGGTCTAGTAGACGTCTGTTCAACCGAATTATGACCTCTGTGTGCTACTTGGGGAATTTTTGGGAAAGACTGAGTCTGAATATTTTTTCAACACTATGCAGCAGATATTTCTATCTATGTTTACAGTACGCTTCACCACACTTCCTTGCAGGAAGGCTTTATGTGTTTCCCAGTATATCACTTAGCAAGCGAACTGTTTCGTTTTTTTTTAATTTGGAGCTTGATCGAAGGAGGATGTTATTTTTGAGTGTGCCACGACAGACGTGACAATGTGTAACTGAAATGGATTCACAAAAACTCACCTTATTTGCTACACTAGCTGAAGCTATGGAACCCATGGCACTCCCCGGTTCGGCTTTGACAGAAGTAGCTTGGGAAGCTGGCCTTTGGAATTGAGGGGTATGTGGGGCGTGAGGGGTGTTAGATTTGTGTTCGAGCTGAATATGGACGTTACTGCCGGCACTGTTCGTTTGCTGCAGGCTGCTGATCTGTCGAGTATCGGATGGATTCATAGGAGGGATGGAGGTGATGGGTGGTACCATTGGTACCGGAAGAATCGGAAGTGTGGAACAAATCATGGGCGAGGGAGAGTAGAAGGGGTTGCTGTAGTTGTACACCATGCCGGGAGGCATATACTGGACTGAAATGAACGTATTTATATTTTTTCGGAAATATGTCTAAAAGAATACTTCAGAAAATCAGAATGTAAATATCTTGAAATGACTTGTATGCTTCAATAGGGGAAATGAAAAATGTATATTCTATTTCGAGTGAATAAGAATCGTTTGATCTATTCTTCAACTCCTTTGAAATCAAATCTTGAAAATAAATGGAATTCCATAGAATGCCGTTCGGTTTCATAAATGGGATGTTGACTTGGCAACGCATGATAATCATGTTTGATACATAAATGAATACATTGTTTGGGAATGAAAGGCAGGTAGAAAAAGTTCCTTTCTCACCTTGATAGGCGCTTGAATTCAATCCAGCATCGAAGAATTGTCCTGTGATAGGTCTTTGGGGGGTTGGGACATAGTAGACTGGAAACATCCCACCGGCGAATCCACCAGGTCTGTCTTGGGACGCATTAATATTACAAGGCTGTGTATTGTTCATTGGAGTCACTGTTACGGAGAATGGTGGCCAGAGATTGACATCGTTCATCTGGAATACCGATATCACCATTACTATCACAATCGGAATACTTGAAAAATTATCTTTAAACGAAACGAGATAACGACAAAAGTTTTATATTTTTTTACTTATTTCATCGAAATAAACTACCAATGTGAGCGGCAACGGGAGCGACAGTTCTGCAGGAATGTGTTTTCCTACATATTGACTTAAAGCGTGTGGCGTACGATTGAATATTTTAAACTTCTGTATAGGTCACTATGGGAATTGTCTGATATACTTTATTCTATTTTCAATTTGTAACTTTGATCATTCTACATTCATAGACCCGTTTCATTACAAGGCAACCATTCATTAAACCGAAACTAAAAAAAAATCCTCCTGGTGATTACTTCAAAAGAGTTTTTCTAATTTTGATATTTAAAGTGACACTTTTCAAAACTCGTTGACGTTATCAAATGTTTTCATCACCAGTTGCAAAAAGTAAAAAAATAAAATGTTTCGCAACTGATGATGAAAAGTAAATTTCACCACCAGTTGCAAAAAATACAGGAATAAAATTTGTTATAATTTTAAGGCTGAACTACTACTTGAAGTACTTCTTCACTGCACTAAAAAGTGAAAAATAATTTTAATATTCAACGACTATGCCAAAAAGCGTGGGGTGCTTTGTCGAAATCAATTAAAATAGTCTATGATTCCAGAGCCGGCAAACCTTCGTCATTTTAGCAAAACTGAAATTTTTGAGTAGTGTGATATGTAGTTGAGAACGTATGCGTACTCGTCAGCTTGAAAGCGTACATAAAAAGAACATAAAAAAACTTTCTTATTTACGTTAAAGTATGGTAATGCTTTTCAAAATTAATGTGTTAGCATGGGTTCGAATCCCCACGCCTGACGATTTTTTTTTAGTTTTAACTTTGAAATGTAGAAATGGTTTTTTTTTATTTGAATATTCATCGTCGTTGAATATTAAAATAATTTTTTAATTTTTCTGCGTTAAAAGCGTGTTCCTTAAATTAAATTTTTCCTTTTTTTAAATATATATTTTCTATATTTCTAACATGACCTAAAAAGGATCATTGTGTGAAACACGTTGGAAAACACTATTTTTCGTAACTCGCACATTACGAAAAATAGTGCTTTTCCCAACTGGTTGCACAAATAGCAATTATATTTGTCGCAGGTCACAGCGATGTAATAAAGTGATATCGCAAAGGTACCTCTCTGCGGTTCATATGCGTTTGCTTGGCAGAAGTATTATAATATTTTTCGTCACTGTAAATTCAAACTCCAAATACTCACCCCAGATCGATAAATCGTATCATTAATGGTCATATTGGTTGGCTGAATGTTCGGCTGCCTCGTGGACTGTGGAGGGTGATTGACGTCCTCTTTTTGATTGGAAAAGCCAGTTTGGTGTTTGTGTTTCGATACCTTATGATTGTCCCCGTCACCGGTGTGAGAGCCACTTCGTTTAACGCCGTGCGAGAATCCCGCAAGTATTTGCTACGAATAAAGCATAGGAAATCAAAATCTAGTTTTGAGAAAATTGATATCAAATTTAAAAAAATAGGTCCCTGAAGCATGCCTAAATACTCTTTAGTCTATGAAACTAGCAAAATATCGAAAAGTGTATAGTATATCCATTCTTAGTATGAATAATGAAATTTGGAATTAGAGGAAACTCTTCCAGATGTAGAATTAATTTATTTTGTTCCTTATTGCAGTTTTTAACGAGCAAATATCTTACAATGGGAATTTTCCACAAAATTTCTTTCAAATCCAAAGCAATACTGCTTTCACATTCAAGAATGAATCATGAAACAGTTGCTGATTGCTACTGAAGTCCGCTGAAATGGTTTCTTAGCAGTGAAACCAAGGTATGGCTTCATATTTAGAAGAACTCCGTTGAGTAGAAGCCCATTTTCTATGAACTGTGTAAAATTCCCAATGTAAGTAAAAAATTTGTGTTGAAAACAAAATGAGATAGTTTTGCAACCCAACGCATTTGTGATTTCCACATCTGAGAAACTTTTTTCTGAATGAAAATTTAATTTGTCACAGAAAATCGAATTATAGAAATATTTTTTCTCAAATCAATGAGAATTGGTTGGACTACTTTTTCTCAATTTCAAATATGTTACTCATGTTCATGTGAATCACTGATTTGGAATAAGTTTGGATTTATCAAAAAATGGCTTCGATAAACACAATGCAGTCACTTTTTCGCGTAAAGAAACCTGGGTTTTTCCACTTCGTCAATGTCTCATGTTTTCTTCTTCGTCACAATTGTCATTTTTGAACATTGAAAAAGAGTTTTCCGAACTTTAGCAAGCAAAAGACCTTTACTTTTAATCTTCGGTGGAACAAATTCAACAAATAATTATTATTTAAGTTAATCTAAGCAAGTATTCCGACTTTTTGTTTAATATTGATCTCCAAACTTTCTAGAAGGTCGAGTTTACAAGTATACATATATATATATATATATATATATATAATATTTCAAACTATGTGGCCTATTAAATAATAAATTATTAGTATTAAACACTTTCATTGGTTGTTGTACAAATTCAAAGCAGATTTGCTTGAGGCAGAAATGTTATGTGGATGGTACTGCAGAAAATTTTTCTTGCAGTTGTTCAACATACATGGCTGCCCCTGCCCAGACACACACCACACTACTAATAGATTCTATTATCTATACTCCAAACCCGATTAAGTATAATCTGTAGTGGTTTATGGTAATGTATGCTGTAAGCGGTCAGCGAAGTTATCGACTGGATTTTACGCGGGAATAGTTTTCACTCAATTTGACCTAATATTTAGTTTATACGGGGAATCTATTCATTTCTCTTTCCAGATTTCTTCATAATTTACCATCATAATATGTACGATTTTGAACGAACCGTATATTTTGAGTCGAAGGTGACTTTATTCCACTGAGAATGGATATACTACCGACGTTGTATGGTTTTTTGAAATTATAATAATAATAATATATTCAAGGATGTTTTGGAAAGATGACTGATTCTACTTCTGCAATGAATTATTAAAAATATCGATTCCACAATTGATAAACACTGTATAATACCTACGAGTTATTTTCCTCACCTCATTTTTCGAGAATGCGTTCTTTTCTGCAACTTTCATCTTTTCGATTTTGTTATGAGACTTTTTGCTTTCCTTGATATTTGATCTCAGCTCTCGGTGTTTTTTTATTAGGTTTTTTTCCATATCCTCGTTATGTCTAGAATAAAGTTTTCGAATTTTTGTTATCCTAACCCCAGTTTATTTCCCATTGATAAATTTTCTATCAGAGTTTGGTGTGGAAAATTTTCACTTACCGGAATAAAATAGATTCGGTTAAATGTGGGGGCTTATATGAATCATTAGAATTGATTGTGATGCTTGCTGTACCAATCTCTATGTTCGGATTACTGACAGAACTCAAATTTCCAGCACTCCCACTTCCAGAAGCACCGCTGTTTTGTACTGGTGACATACATTTCCTAAAAAATAATTCATATGATATTTTTGTAGGCTTAAAAATAAGATTAATTGCGACAAAAAGACCATTATTTGTTATAATGGGTCTAATGACTCATGGTTAAAAATGTATGATGTATTGATCAAAAAAAGTTAAATGCTCCATAAACAATTACCCACCCTTAAACAGTTTTTTTTTTACTCTGACAACTTACTGATTATTGGAGCAATCCTGAACCGTCTTCCCCTCCTGATCATTCTCCCCTTGCATAGCTCCGTGACTTCCATCGGAACCGGTAGTTTTCGGTTTGCTATGGAAGAACCTCTGGATATTTTCGTTGTAGTTCAGCTGATTATAACTAGGGGGGGTTTCGGAAGACGATTTGCTATCGTAGTAATCGTGATGGGGGGAAATCTCGCCAAGCATCACAGAGCCACGTTCCTGAAAAAAGTCCTGTTCAAGAAATATTTCAATGAGGCGTTCTGATTCAGACCATTAACATCACATGATATTCAGCAGCAAAATATTTTTACAATACGGGGGTTTAATTGAAATATAGAAAATCTATCAGCAAATGTTTATTCATTCAGCTATTATGGAATGTTTTTCTTTGCACACGTCACAAGGAGCAGATATTTGTTGAAAAGGGAAACATTCTCAATTGAATATTGATAGAAAGATTTTTCTGTGAATTGAAAAATCCACGATTAAAATGAAGTTATTTTTTGTGAATGTCTAACAGAAAACAACTACTTCCGACGATGGAAGATAGTGACTAAGGTTTATCTTTCAGTCGCAGATGATTCCACATCTGATTTTATGAACATCCTGTTTATATTTTCAACAAATCAGATAATGTCATTTAAGAACTGGTGTAAATCCGCAATTTAGTGATGATTTAACCGCTATATCATGTGATGTTTCTAGTCTATTTTGATGAAAAAGGATGGTAAATAAAAATAATAATGATAAATATTAAAATGTGCACTAAGCTCGTCAGTCAAGTTAGTTGAATTAGTGATATTTAGTTAACATAAGAATGTTTGGAAAATGTGTGATGGCTGCGCAAATTGAAAAGCATTTACTTTTAATATACTGCAAGGATTATTCATATCCGAATGCAAAGGAAGGTTTGAATATAGTGACATCAATATTGGCACAATAACTTTTGGAAGGTCGTTCTTCACATCATACATGACGATTTAACGTTTGTTTTCCACTCACTTTATATTAAAAAACAATGTTAAAAGAGTATTATCTTTGAATTGATGACAGTCCAAAATTACTTCAGATATATTTTCATTTTCCAAACATCCTCAAAAAGAAAAATCAAATGAAGTACTGCCAATTGCAGATGAGAATCCTCTAATATTTTTCATCAAGAAGGTGTATTTCCTGAATATATTTGACGACGAAAGCATTCACGGGGCAGTATTTCATTGGGTTTTCCCAGTTAATAAAATATCATCATTACCTGGACCCACTAGTTACTTTCAAAGAAACTAGAACCCAACCCAAGCTGGAAAAGTCTAAACCAGGCAAGGTACAAAGACTTGCCTGTGTAGGTATTACAGGGGCAATGAGATCAGTCATGAAGATACTACTGGATTGTCTCCCCTTCACTTGATGGTGCAAGGAGAGGCAATAGGGCCTTCAAACTGAGAAACACACTGGACAACATAAATGTTGAGACAGAACACATGAGCATCATAAGCATTGTAAAGAGAGACAAGCTAGACATGAGATCAGATCACACTCCTTTGACAAATCATATAGGGTATCTATAGCAGACAGAACTGTAGGAATGACATAGAACTCCACACCATTCTGAAGGGTAAGATCTGGTATACAGACGGGTCTAAGATTGGGAATGGTGCTGGAGCAGTAGCCACAAAAGGCTCTGAGTAGCCAGGAAGTGACGTTTCAACTGGTATGGACCTACAAAGAGGAACTGACAACACTGGCAGAACAAAACCGCGTCAAGCTGATTTGGGTGCAGGTAACAAAAAAGCTGAAGAGCTCACTAAAACGGGATCGAAAAATTAACCTGTTCCAGAACGCGTAGAAGACTGGATCCGGGAGAAACGCAACATGCAGAATGTGCGGTAAGGAACCGGAAACAATATCACACATACTGCGGAGCTTTGGATCGCAGAAGCCAGTACATTGTTTGGCAATCAATTGTATCACTTTATTAATTAATTGAAAGGAGAAGTAAACTCTCTCTAAAAAATAAAGTAAAGCTCTACAAAATGGTGTTCAGACTTGTTATTCTGTATGCCCCAGCCTCCTGGGGCCAAACCTGCGAAACAGGCATTCGCGTCCTGGAACGGGCGCAAATGAAGGTTCTGCAGATGATAACCGACGCTCCGAAGTACGTGCGGATACTTGATGACTTAAATCCTCCTTCCAGCAGAAGCATCAATAGAGAACGCAATCAGAGAGTATTTGATTGTGCATTGGCCCACGAGTCTCCTCTCGTGAGGGAGGCCGCTGATTATAACATAGATGACCCCTTCAAACGTCCCGGGCGCTCTCTGGAATGATAGGCTACCTATTAATCCATACAGGGTAGTGAAAGCTGCATCCTCTCTCAAAATTCATTATTTTCAAAATTTGCTATAGATCAAAATTCTTTCTCGGTCATTTTTGAGGAGCATTACCATGGCAAGGACTGGGGATTTTTCCTTCAGTCAAAATTACAAATTCATTGCCCACTTGTTTTTATTTCGGAAGAGTAAGAGCCTTCGGGTTATAACAGTGATAGAAGATCCAGACTCAATTGTTAAACCAAAACTATACAGCACACACCATGTAAAGGACTGGTTAGAAATTACTGGATTGGGTACTGTAAGAGAAAGCAACAGGCAAGATACAATGGGCCAAAAGGCCCAAGGGTCATAGGAAGTCACGACCAGACGAGCCTACAGGGTGGAGTTCTTAGTGGGTACATCTGAGGTGCAGGAGCAAGGACTCCAGGACTCAGGTGTCCATAAAGAATTTTCTACACCTTTCAAAAGAAGCTGAAAAAGTTAGAAGCGTCATTTATAAAAAAGGATAGGTTATGGTTTGAACAAGCATCATACTTAATTTTCCAATAGTTTCTGCTATCCTCCACCTTTCAAACTAGTCGATTAATTCCAATGGTAGTAGCCCAAAGCGTGGTAAAATAAAAACAAAAAAATGACACTCACCCTTTTTTTCAAACTTACCGAAATGGTAGGATCTATTTCTTGTGGTAAGTCTAATTCTAGGTTAGATTTCTTCACCTCGTCCATGAGTGATTCCATGAAGTTGGCCAAGTCTTTGCAGCGTTTTGAAACTTCGAGTTTGGCTACTTCCGTAGTACGAGGCAATTCCTGAAAAAAAAAGTTATCTACGTTATACAACGAATAACATTCTCTTTGATTTTGATCCAATTGATGCTGTATAAACGTACCTTGTTTAGCAGAAGTAAGATTTCTCCTCGAATGTTTTTACTTTCTTTCAGTACTTCCTCCGAAATATTCTTGTTATTGTCTTCTTTTCTTGGTTCAAATATATCTGAATTCGGAGGACCCTAGAAAATAATAGAAGTGAATATTATATCTCTCATATTCTCTAATAGTAATAATGATGAAGTCTCCTAGAGTAAAACACTCCGGAAGCAAAATACCTCTCCATTCGGATTTCCGGGCGAGAGGTACTCGAGGGGACTCAACATTAAAAATTAATTTTTGCAACATCCGCGGACTCAACAAGAACATCAATGACGTCCACCATCACCTACAGACGAAAAAACCGGATATTCTGGCTCTAACAGAAACACAAGTAAACTCGTCCACCAACAAGGTCCATATGCTTTGTCCTGGTTACGAACTCCATTCTCGATTCAGGTTCAAAGGTGGAGTCTGCCTTTACGCTAAGGCTAACCTTTCATGCCAGCGTGAAGAGAGTTTGGAACCGAAAGACTTTGATGTGATGTGGTTCAAGCTATCTGATACCAAACTGACTAAGTTCCTCTGCTACCTTTACCTATCACCTAATGAACCTTCATATAACGACCTCTTTGAGTTTTTATCACTCAAACTGGACTACATTCAGGAGAACCATCCAACAGCTGAAACCATAATCATGGGAGACTTTAATGTACATAACGCTGCCTGGCTCAAATTCTCTAACAAAACAGATGATGCAGGTCGTCAAGCCGAGGCCTTCGCCATCACTCATGGTCTAGAACAACTGGTCGAGCTACCAACCCGCATCCCTGATGTCAACAACCAGTCTGCCAATACACTAGATCTTTTCCTCACCACCAATCCTGACCCGTATAGAATAGAAGTTTGTGCCCCACTTGGAAACTCTGATCACACCCTCATCTCCACAACATGCTCTTTCCATCTACCATCGAGCTGCACAATACCACCCCGTCTCATGTGGCATTACAATTCGGCCGACTGGGAAGGTCTTCGTATGTTTTTCTCAGCGTTTCCATGGAAGAGAGTTTGTTTCTCTTCAGTAGATCCAACACGATGTGCTGAGATAATTTCTGAAATCATCATGTTGGGGATGCAAACTTACATACCGAATACCGAAAGAAGAACATCATCCGATAAGACTTGGTTTAACAGAAACTGCTCTAGAGCTGTGGCTTCCAAACAGGCAGCATACCATCGATGGCTAAAAAATCCGGGCCCTGAGACCAGAGCATCATATGTCGAGGCTAGAAGCATATGCAAAGAGACAATAGAATGCTCAAAAGATGCCCATAATGCCAAAATAAGATCAAAACTTGCTGAATGTCCTAACGGATCCCGTTCATTTTGGTCTTTCGCTGTGGGAAGAAATTCACTTCCAGCTCATTTCCTCCTCTAACCAAAGAAGATGGAACACTAGCAACGACTGCCCAGGAAAAAGCCAATATCTTTGCGCACCTATTTGCTGGAAATTCCACTCTGAATTCATCGGGAAAACAACCCCCGAACATTACACCTATTGACAGTCACATGCCCGAGATCACCTTTCGCCAACGTACTATCAGAAAGATTATGCTGGGTCTCAACACCAACAAAGCCTGTGGATCTGACGGAATCCCGCCGATTGTTCTCAAGAAATGTGCCCCCGAACTAACACCTGTTCTTTGCAAGTTGTTCAACCACTCTTACAATTTGGGGGTATTTCCGTCCAATTGGAAAATTGCAAGAGTACAGCCAGTCCCTAAAAAAGGCAAAAGGCCCTACCTAGCAACTACAGACCTATCGCACTGCTATCTATTATTTCAAAGGTCATGGAAAAAGCCATCAACATCGAGCTCATGAAATATCTGGAAGACTCAGGAATTGTCAACGATAGGCAATATGGCTTCCGCCATCAGAGATCAACTGGTGACCTGCTCGCTTACGTCTCACATATATGGCAGCTATCTATTGAAAAGTATGGAGAAACTTTAGCTGTGGCATTAGATATCTCCAAGGCGTTCGATCGAGTTTGGCACCAGGGACTCCTCGCCAAGCTCCGTCTTATGGCTTGCCCCCTCAGCTGTGTTCTCTGCTTGCTAGTTTTCTCTCAAACAGGTCTCTCCATGTAGTGGTCGATGGAGTTTCATCTGACACTCTACTCATAAATGCTGGTGTTCCGCAAGGATCTATTCTCGCACCAACACTATTTCTACTTCACATCAACGACCTGTTGAAAGCAACTTCATGTCCAGTACACAGCTTTGCCGATGATAGTACCCTCCATACCGCTTTCTCTTCCAGGGCCCCTATATCAGCCCGTGAAACCAGAAATGAACGAGGAAGAAATGTTAATAATATAAATATGGACTTAGCAACAATTCTCGAATGGGGATCTAATAACTTGGTAGAATTCAATGCAAACAAAACACAAGCATGTCTTTTCTCTAGAAAAGCCGATCTCACTGTGCCTAACATAACTTTGTCAGGAGTAACCATACCACTGAAGCCATCCATATCGATGCTTGGTATTACTATCAGCAATAACCTTTCCTGGGAAAATCACGTGAGGTCCATTGCCAAAAGTGCATCCCAAAAACTTGGTTTTCTGTTTCGTGCCAAGAGCTATTTCACCCCCAGTCAGCTGCTTATGATCTATAAGGCACAGATCCGACCTGTCCTGGAATACTGTTCCCATATTTGGAGTGCGGCACCTAAACATATCCTGAGGCTATTGGATTCTGTCCAAAAAAGGGCAATTCGTCTCGTCGGTGATGCCTCGCTTACAAACTCGCTCACTTGTCTGGAACACCGTAGAAAAGTTGGCGGTTTGTCTCTATTTTATAGATATTTTCATGGGCGATGCTCTTCTGAAATATCAACAATCGTTCCTGCTTTGGCAGTCTCTTCGAGATTAACCCGTCAAGTTCAGTCATCACACCCCTTCGTGGTCACTTTGGAGACCTGCAGAACATCACTTTCCAAAGACTCGTTCATCCAACGAACAGCGAGGCTTTGGAACTCATTGCCTAGGGAGGTGTTCCCCGAGGCATACAACCTTCAGAAATTTAAGAAGAACACCAACTCCTACCTTCTTTCCCTAGGTTCCCACGATGTTCTCTGAACATTACAGGATATCCCTTTTCGTGGGAACCAGAACATAAAAAAAAAAAAAAAAAACTGAGGAATCGGCAATTTTCTGTTGACTTTTGTCAAAATAATTACTTCATTTTTGTGATGTACCCTACGTGATATTGTTTTGAGTATATATAAAATATCAAAGAGTTGATGTAAATATGAAAAAAGTATACGTTCATTACTTGAGGAAGTAGAACTGTAGAACTCGCTTCACAGCATGGGCTAAAATTGTATTATTCCGTACAGTGTTGCCAATCGTTTTCTATTCTATAGGTATTTATCAATTATACCCCCCCGATAACTTTTCAACGGCTCGACGTAGAACAAAAACCGTTTTCAATTATATCACCGATACTACTTTTTGAAAGAGATTGTGATTGAGGTTAGGTTAGGTTATTAAATTTTACTTTCAACCATGGTTCTTCTACGGAATCACAATTGCGATGAGTAACATGAAATACGGTCAATAGAGGAAGATTCATGACAATATGAAGTTGTATTATTTTGTCGATGTTCAAGACCTTCTAATGTATAAATGATTATAACACTACTTATCTGCTCTTCATATTGAATTGTCGCAACTGAAATAACGAATAACACAAGTGTGTGCTGGTTACATAATGTTCGGAAAGAATTTTCGAATCAAATATTTTATTGTCAATCAATTAAAATCCTACATAATAGTTCTGTTTATTGTTATACATTAAAATGCATATTGTGAAAATATTTACAAACGAAAAAACAGTTAAATGGTTGAAAAGAGAATTGAATTAACTTTTTTAGCGATATATTATTTGACACCCCACGCTATTTGAAATTTTTAAGTTGACGTGCTCCCCGCACCATCTATCGACCAATCACAATGTCTTTCATTTCAAAAAGTAGTATGGGTGATATAATTCAAAACGGTTCCTGTCCCATTGTTCTACGTCGAATCTTTCAAAAGTTAACAGGGGGTTGACTATAAAAAACCGCACTGTATGTTATTCTCATTATTATTGATTCAGTGTGATATCGTACAAATCTTCCTTTTGTACATTTGATGACAAGAAGAGAAACAAAAACTAACTTCAAATCAACAGAAAAAGATTTCAATGTCGTACCTGCAGAACCCTGTGGAACCCTATAACGAATTCCAATCTCCTCGACCAAGGATTCACAAAACTCGACCATTCCGTTTCAATCATGGCAAAACCGCCATTTTGTACAGCAAATCTATAAGGTTTACTGCGAAAAACTGATCCAGCAATTTGGCACATTTGCATCACTATAAAAAAAACAAATGATGAAATCAAATCTCGGAAAAGGCATGTAAGTGTGAAAAAAACATAAAAAATTCTCGGTGAGATGAATTCATTTCCAACTGTAGGTTCAGAGTGTTGAAGATGAAAAAATTAAGTTTCGAAACGTCGACATTTCAATAGGTAGTTTACTTCAATACACGAACTCTGAAAAAATTATCAACATAGAGTTACTCACCAGATTCGTAAATTTCTTTCAGAAAAGGCATATCCTCCGGATGATAAAAATCAAAAACAGATTTTCCCAGCATATCTTGAGGCAGAAATCCGAAATTGGTAACAACGTCTGGATCCACATGACTGAAAATGCATGCGGCAGTATGACGCATCCCAAACTTGGGGGATTTTCTCCGTTCATCTGGAACTGATGAAAAAACTATAAGGAAACCGGTCTCTATTCTCAATATATTATCAATTTCCACTTCCAAAGAAGAATTTTTAATTTTCTTATTATTTTCATTTCATTGAAATAAATGTAAGAGTGGGAATCTAAAAGTCCTCCGTGAATTCACATATTCCCCATAAAAAACTATTTTTCACATTTTTAATGGTAAAAACATACCTTATTGAGAGGAAATTGTAAAGAAAAGTACTAGTTTCGTGGTTAGCAACACTTTTATTATAGATAATTTTAATCGCCCCTCGTATACTACATCCGTCAGATAGACTATTCGAACCATAAAACTAGTACTTTTCTTTGCGATTTTTTCTCAATAAAGTATGCCCTTTTCCATAAAGAATACAATAGAATAATTGTTTGTTTACTCGTCGTTATGATGTTTTGTTGTTAGTAACGTAAAAATATTTTATTAATCTATCTGACATATGTAGTATATGAGGGGCGACTATAATGTTTTTTTTCATCAAAAATACGGCAAAAAAGCGTGTTCAATGCGTAATAAAATTATATCTTGTGGAAATTTGATTCAAGATATTTCCACTCAATAGAAAACTAACAATTTTCTTCACTTATAGAACAATTTACTATTCTTCAGTGATATGGATATTATTATAATTTCATTACATCGATTTATCAAATTTTCAGTTTGTTATATATGACCTGGATGAATAAATACATTTGTACATATAAAATTTCTCTTTGATTTCATGAAAGGCAAATTTATATAAATGGTGACCAGAAAGTATGACAGTACTTTCAACTCAAATGAAATTGTGTCCGTTAGAAATGAAGGCTAATAGGATTGTAGGATGAGGACAAGTAAACTAACTCTCTAATTATTGGCCAACATTCAGTTTATTCAATGCATAAACTTCATCAGAGTCTAAAAGGAAAACTAGTTGAAAAAATGTTAGAGATAGAAATTTAAAAAACAGAAAAGTTGAAAGGAAGGCAAGTTAGTTAGTTAGACCTTCCTTGCATCCTATGCAGATTTTCTAGTCAATATATACACCTCTTTAATTGAACGATGAACTGAGAACGCTAAGAGACACTGAAGTAAAATCTATCAATATTTGTCAACTAAATTTGAAAATCATAATGGGTTTTTCTCACGAAGCGTCATTATACTTGTGTAAGGAACTTTTGGTTTAAATGTTGCTTGAGAATAAATAATGAAGAACGCATTCATGCTTTTTCTGGAATAAATACCAAAAATGACCGTCACTATTATAATGATACAAAAATGTATTGAAATAACACTTACCTTTATAGGAAGTATAAACAGGTACCGCCATAACAACCAAAAACATCCCCGTATTCTTTTCTGAATATTTAGCTTCAGAAACATTTGTCACCTGCTTGAATTGCACGGTCAACTGGAAAGCTTGATACGAAACCGCTTTTTCAACCACTCTGAAACCTGAGGATTTTAGTCCTCTGTACTTCCTAAGGCACACGTGAAGGCAGTTCTTATAATCTGAAAACGATAAAGATGTTCGATCCTATCGAATGATTCAGTGGTGAACAACTCACCTTTGCATTTTCCTTCAGAATCAACCAATGGAAACGCAATTCCTGTAGTGACTTGACTAGAAAATGTTTCTCTGTCTTTCGGATGTACAAAGTCAATAAAAGACCGTCCCAGCCACATGTCCTTGGGAAAACCCAAAACGGCAGTCAAGCTGGGGGTTGTATATAATACTACTCCATCGTACATAGATATCACACAACAAAAACCGTCCTGAAATGGAAGCATATTTAATATTATAATTCGGTTCAATGCTGAAGAAATCATGTGCCCCATGTTGGGCGCCATAATGAAAACATACTGGCAAAGAGTTAAATTGGTGACAAATGAATTTGGGACAACTCTTCTGATCATAATCAATGTGGAACTTGATGAATTTAATCAGTCACCAACAGAGAATATGGGATGATTTATACAAGAATTTATCGCTTCTAGTTTTATAGCTGACCAGCTAGCTTCTAATTGCTGGAGAAATTCAATGAAGAACCACCGATCAGATTCAAAAATGAGACTGTATCATTAGAATTATCCTGAAATTTCTAAAAACGAAACTACGGTTAGGTAATTTATTCAGAGAGACTGTCGACCAATAGGCGAGATCACAAACTCACAAATTTGCTTCATATGTGCTTGAAGTTGGGATATAGTGATAAAATATTATGTATGCATAGTTTTTCCTAGAAGATATTGTGTAATATTCGAATAAACGCTGCTTTAAACCCTCAAATTCAGTCATACATTCAAACACAGCGTTATTAGCGCTTCTTTTGACGTCACAATTCCATTGATTAGGCATTTTTCCGAGTTGCCAGTCTCACTTTTTTGCGGAACTTCTGAGAAAATGTTATTCTGTTTCATCCCCCATGAATAAAACAGAACTTGTGTCAGCATGTGTTATATTGAAATAAAGACTTAGTATTTGATAGCTGTTCTTGATTTTGTTATTCTTGAATAATATGTATGTATACCGAGTGCTATGTCATTATTTTTTCGGCCTGCTCACATTGCAACTCTGTAATTATGTTACCCTCTCTGCGATTGGCGATAGATCTGAACTTCTAACGTGACATTCTGTCGCGGTTTCCGCATTGTTCAAACAGGAACATTTCTTTGGGATTTTTTTTGAAAAACAAAAACAAAATTGAAAAAAAATCCAACCACTTTTCTCGTTGTTCTGGACATTGTGGTATTTTTTCCAGAAATTAGTGATCTCGCCTAGTGTACAATGTGAAAAATAAGGGTATGTTTTGTAGAATGGACAAAATTAATTCATTACAGAGTTTGTTATATAAGTCTTTGTTTATTCTTATATCAACGAAATATTGTCATCAATCGTTTATTTGAGTGGGAGAAATCATACACCATACAGTATTATGAACACAAACAAAGAGTCACCGCAGCAATCGCCTGGCAGTTTTCGCAAGCGCCGTGGATCGATTGAAAGTTCAACACTGAATAACTAGTAGTATAACAAAAATACTTTAGTGTCTGGAATCCCATTCTCACTCTCTCTCCCACTCACGGTAACGCTTATGAAGATATTGCGTTACTGATCTGTGTTGGAATCATGAATTTATGCGTGCTTCTCTTATTTATAATTTTTTGTTTAGCGGAAGCCTTTCATGCACTCACCTCAGACTTATGTGAAGGTTCTTTGATGGTTTCCGTATTGGGCACCACTTCTTCTTCCTGCTTTCCGACATCCAATTCCTGCTGGTTCTTCTCGTTCCAGTAGTAGGCGAGATCTTCCTCGGGAGGCGGGGTTTCCGCTGGCGTGAAAAAATGGCAAATACCACACACAACGTGTATATCCAGAACCTCGCACCAGAAGCAAAGTGAGTGCGAGGGATCAGATAAGCGTTACATTAGGAAGACATGCTCTTTCTGTACAGTGTCACCTGCTATTTCCGTTGGATAGTGTTAACTTCTTCCGTTTGACTGTTTATATTATTCAGCATTTGGTAAAGGAAATTTCTACTTCGCAAATGTTTTCCATAGAAGTATTTTAATATTGAGGTTCGAGCACAAGCTGACGACAGAGTTATAACATAAGGAAGTTCGGAGAGGAGATATCGGACATTCTCCAAGCTGCTCTAAGGACTATCATTAGGTAGTATAAAAAAGAACTTCTGGTCAACCCCAGCAAGACAGTGATAGTATTATTCACCAGAAGGAGGAAACTCAATTCACTAAGAAAGTCGGCCCTCTATGGGGAAACAGTTCCATTCAAGGAAGAGCCAAATACCGAGGGGTAATTCTAGATAATAAACTCACGTGGAATGCTCATCTAGAAAAAATATCCAAAAAAGCAAGACAAGCCATATGGACTTGTAGAAGAATCTGGGGAAAAACAGGGAGAATGCAATCCAAACGTACTGGCTTTTCTTCACAGAAAGACCTATGTCACCGATAAAGCGGTCGTCTGGTGGAGCAAAGGGGTACAGAAAAGTGAAAAAGAAAAGCTTAACAAACTCCAGAAGCAGGCGTGTCTTATCCTAACAGGGACAGCAATGAAAGCTCCTCGACATCCCTCCGTTGAATATTTGCATAGAGAGGGAGGCAAAAGTGAGTGTATACAGAAACCTGTCGAGGTCAACGAGTAATAGGGGGGGAAGTTGTCACAAGATCGAGAACAAGATAAAATCCCATCTGAATCTAGCAATGTCATCAATACAGTGATCCCCCTATACAACTTTCATAGACCTTATGAGATTTTCCTTCAGGAAAGAGATGAATGGTAGACAAAAGGAGAACTCATAGACGGCTCCAAACTAGAAGACGGAGTTAGGGCTGAAGTACATGGAGTACAACCAGAATTTAACCATAGTGTTAACCTGAGACAATATTCCTTGCAATCGAACTCTGCCTGCAAGAAATGCTGAGCAGAAACAGTTAAAATCAATCGATCAAAATCATGTCGGACTGCCAAGCAGCACTGAAAGCTTTGACATCAAGTCGAATAGAATCCAGATCAGTTTGGAACTGCATTAAGGTCCTTCAAAGCATAGACAGGGCCAACAGAATGATGTTGTGGACCCCTGGACACACAGGCTTTGAAGGTAATGAGAAAGCCTACCTTCTGGCAAAAGAAAGCACTATAAAGGAGTTCTACTACCAGAGCCCTTCTTCGGAATATCAAAGAGCATAACAAGAGAAGTGTTCTCAGAATGGACCACTTCGAAAAGAAGAACAGAGGTCCTGTTAGAACTGAATAGGAAAAACCTGGGGATCATAACAGGACAACTAACAGGTCACTATAGACCGCGAAAGCATCTTAAAAACATTGGACTTGCAGAGAGCGCAGAGTGTCGCTTTTGCCAAGACGAGGAAGAAACATCAGAGCACATCTTGTGCAGATACGAGAGTCTGGAACGAACAAGATTATATCATAAGGATACAGCTAGAGCCCAAAGACCTGGAAAAAGTATCACCGTGCGTCATCATCCACTCCATCAGAAGCGCGGAATTTGAAGCTAAATAATGTTGGAATTCTCCTGATTGAGATTCATATATTTAGGCAGAGATATTTATATTCATTGTAGAATTATATTATCAATTAAGGATAAAAGAAAAGGATTCTCCTGAAATTAGCACGCTACATTATTTTTTTTGTTATACTCAATTTCAATGTATAATGGATTTGTTTTATGGAATAAAGATGTCAGATAAAAAAATCATATGATACGGATTTCATCGGTGACACTGTATTCAGAAAATCAAAATCGGCAACTGGGAAGTTATAAAAAGCTAAATTGCACCCGGGAATACCAAGAAATAATTACCCACAAGCTCACAAAGCACTGATAAATCTATGTTTTATGCTTGACAGATATGTGATTGAAATATGAATCCATGGTGTGACGAAGAAACTGGAAATCATTTGCTATTCATGTTAATGTTAGAGTTCATCGATAAAAATGTAGTATCGATTTTTTTATTTTTTGATCATTTTGAATTACCAGTGAGTAACTGAGATTTGGACTACAATCTTTATCAAAATTAACATACTTTCAGCAATTATGGATGATTATTTTTCCATATATGTTTATGTAAGTCGTATATAAGTAATGAAGTTTCCAGATATTACTGAACCAAACTCATTATTAGATTCACTGTATCTAAGAAAAGGCAATTACCTGTAACGATCTCAGCTTGGGATATGCTTGTAACAGGTTGCTCGGCTGTTTGATTTTCCATATCCTCCACATGTACAGCTGCTTCTGCAGGAGCTGGAGGTACAAGAGCTTCAACACCTGAGAGAAATATCATTGTAATAATAACATGTGGCTAATGAGACCAGTGTTGATTCAGATATCCAAAGAAATTATCCCAAGTCACCATTTTTCCTTTCGTATGACAGTATTGAAAAAAATATTCCAAGACGAGACAGATGTGGGTGTCTCTCATAGTACCAAAAGCAAAATAAAGGTTTTTCATGAATAGAGGAAAACCGTAATAATGTTGGCAGCGAAAACAAGTTTTTTCATACATAAAGATCCATATATCATCCAATCTATGGTCATTCATTTCACTGGCGCTCAAAAAATTATTTAGGTGGATACAGTTCTGAAAATTGTAATACATCTGTGAACAGCTTATAGAAGTGAGTGAAGGAATAATGTATTCCTTAATAGTTTGAATCAAGCCGTTGAAGAGGCTCCATGGTAAAAGGTAACATATCACCTTCACACGAAGGAGACGAAGATCTAAGACTTTTCCGAGTTATAGTTTTTACTATAAGTATCTGTGAAATGTAATTGAATGTCAAACATTAGTATATTATCAAGGAAGATGTTGTTTTCAGTTTTTAAGTTTCTGGTAAAAATAATTCCTTCCAGTTTTCAATTGAGAGTTTTTTCTTTCTATCTCGGAAAACTCCTACCCAAGAAAGAGACGCTATCATACCTTGTTCACATTCACAAGAAACAAGCATAAATGCAAAAATGAGAAGTAAGTTGAGGGCAAGGCTGAAAATCAACGGCTTTCCTCTAGGCTCAGGAAACTTGTGACCACGAATAAACAATACGTTGCTCATTCGAAATATCATAATCAATTCGACTTACCCATTATTGATTTCGTTTGCTGATTGTTCTGCTTCACCGTTGTACTGCTTCGAGTTTCTTTTGGAGTGGTAATTGATGTAGAGGCGGGAATAGTCGGAAGATTAACAATGAATGATTTGATATTTTTCTGTTTGTGCTCCTTTTCTTTGTGGCCTTTCGAGGTCTGTGAACCAATGTCCACACTATAAAAGTAAAACAATTCATGAGGAAAAAGAACTCTGGTCACCATATAAAATCACGAAGAGTTCGGCAACATCAAGCATAGGAAATATTTACAATTTTATTGTCTCGTGGAATATCAAATGTTGATAGCTACAAGTTTCGTATCAAGATTATAATGCTAATTCAGTGCTTTCTGTTCTTGCCCCTTTGTGATGTGAACAAAGACTTACCTCCCATCAGGATCTGTTGCTCCACAATATCCGCTACTGCCGCTTGAATGACTACCACTGTGCCTTGATTTCGAACTTGCACTGTAAAAAATAAACTCCAGTTCAACAGTGTCCCATCATAAACTCGATCAAATTATGTTTATCGCCGAATAACCTGAGATGGAAATCAATATATTTGCGTAACTGATACTATAGCCCAACTGGAAAGAAAGCAATATTGTTGTTGTTGACAGCATTCAAAGGAAATAAATACATCAGGGAAATGAGGATACACAGACGTTAGTCGAACCAACCTTGCACGTGGATCGTATTAGAGATTGGTTGAGCCAACCGTGCACGTGGTAAGTACATACCCAAAGGTATTTTTTGGAAAGATGTGTTTAGGTAGCAACTACGTCGCCTTCTGAAAAGTGGCAATTTTCTCACCACGGGTCAAGTTCCTCCACAGCAAAGGGAAATATATTCGAATTGTAATTTGTAACATGGGAAGAAAATAATTCAAATAATTTATGAATTTCAATTGAATTGAAATAATAAAGTGGATTATTATAGATTAGTGAAGTCTATATCTTACCTTCTTTGGGAATTGGTGTTGCTGCTACTATTAGAGTATCCTGAATCCGAGATCTTCGTATTTGAAGTGCCCGATTCTGATTCCATCACAAGTGAATATCACGAACCCTATACTGATTAATCGACCAAATCTGAAAATAAATAGAAGTTCAATTAATTCCTCATCCGCCATCATGTATGGTTTATTATGATTTATCAACGAATAAATGACAAGGAAACATCCCCAATTTAAATTAAACATTTCTCAAAAAATTACTCAAAGCTATTCATTTAGTCTCAATTGAGAAGACGGAAAATATACATTTTTGAATGAGATATTGATTTACAAGCAAACAAAAGACACTCACATCACTAAATGATCCTCACTACTACTCAAAACAAAAGTTATTACATATTTTGGCCATCTTACGGAAAAAGAATATTTTCTTACGTAAAATAACATCAATATCGCATACAAAACAGATAATTCGAAAAATGTGGAGTACCTATATAAATCAACCTGTGAAAGGTTT
This sequence comes from Gonioctena quinquepunctata, assembly GCA_018342105.1. NCBI lineage: Eukaryota > Metazoa > Arthropoda > Insecta > Coleoptera > Chrysomelidae > Gonioctena > Gonioctena quinquepunctata. Next base: position 420,837 of record JAFIRS010000757.1, on the reverse strand, counting down.
TACATAGGCCAAACAGGCAGATCATTAAAACAGCGATTATAAGAACATAGGAAATGTTTCGTCAATAGTAAGACAAATTCAGCTTTCGCTACTTACCTCAAACGGCAATCAATGTCCAAAGAGAACACATAGTTCAAAATGAGATAAAATTGTTGTCTAATGTGATACCAATAACATTCCCAATATATGTGAGGTAATAATGTTATGAAGAAAAATCAAATGACACAAATCCACTGTTGACGTTTCATTCATTCTCTGAATTATATTAGCAAAATTCACCAAGTCATAAAACATTTCTATAATTATAGTGGTCTGCAAATACATATCGAAGCTATTTTAATTGCAATTGCATAAAGGTCATTCATTTAAATCTTTATTTTATGAGGTTATATTATTGATATTGAGTACTGAAGCATTGAAAGTTTTCTCACTTTCACTTACTACAAGGTACGCTGAATTCGCCTTACTGTGAGTTAAATAGGCGGTTGCCACTGGATAGCATTAGAATATTGAAATGTAGATGTGCGAAGTCAGTGTTTTTATTATCATTTCGATAACTCAAATTGAGCATGTACAGGGTGGCTTGTAGATACTTCAGGAACACTTGGAGCTTAGCAGAATAAGATTTGAAGTTCCAGTATATTTATAGATTCCCAATATTTTCTAGAATTATTTTCCACTTTTCAGTATTACAAATAGATAAAAATTAAAAGTGTGTGCTCCTTTGGCTGGATTCATAAGAAACTTATATAATTCACTTTATAAAAATTGTAATAAAAAACTGTCCAAATGTCGCTTTTATTTTGAACGCTTACTATCAGTGATAACCATACGGAGCGAAAAAGGATCTTGGCTATCTATGTGTGCCATTTTTTGTCTTCAGTAGAACATTTGGCTAGTTGGCACAGACAAAAATTGACTGTCGCTAATGCTGATTCATTCATAACATAGTTGAAATCATAAAGTGATCTCAAAAGTGTGACAGAAATGTTTGCTTGTGGATTCCCACCTAGATGATATGTAGATGATTCACATCACAGTATGTTGACTAATTTGTTGTTAATAAAAAAAATTTAATATTTTTCTCTTGAAAACGTTATATAAAAGTCGATAATAAAGGAGAAAACAAATATTTCCTATTGTTTGGGTACTGCTTAAATAGTAGTCAACTTGTTGCAATGTTCTGTCGGTCAGTGACATAAACTTATTTTTGTTTTCAATTAATCTCAACCTGTACATAGTATTGTGTTTCAATAGTCTACCTGCTCGTGAACATAACAAGAGAGCGATAGTTATCTCAACTCGAAGTTAAAATACGTATCGCCGCGCCGCACACAGGCGAATTTCCAAGAAATTGTGGTAAAAATCCAAATATGTGAAGTTCGGGTTTTCTGGAAATCATCATGTGTAACACAAAACTTTTTAACTCTTGTGTTGTGTCCGTGAAAGCAATAGTTTCCTAATAAAAGAATAAAATACATCATTGTGCATGAACGGATCTTCTGTAAAAAAATCTAGTAGGTGGCTGTCACGTTAGCCCAACTTGTGACTTCAATCGTTGTATTTTAAAATTATTCCGCTTGTTTTAACTTTTAATGTAGGCATGTACCAGTACCATGTTTTGTTTTAATAGAATATCAAATTAAAAATATAAACAAAACAAAGGTTATGTGTATTACAACAAAGAAAAAGGCAAAAAGATCAAACGGTAGGGAGTTATAAGAACTGCTCTGAATGACCATCTCCAACCATTAGGGAGGAATCAAGTCTTCGTCTCATAGACTGGCGCAAACGTTGAAATATTCCTGGTGTGTTTTGGATTGTCTCGCAAGCTGCAATGATGCGATTCCTTAAATAATTCAAACATTCAATGGGGATCGTATAAACCAAGGACTTCCGGTGACCCCAGATGCAAAAATCCAAGGGGTTTGAGTCTGGAGATCTGGGAGGCCAAGGTTGAGATCCTGCTCCGCCTATCCAACGATTTGGATACACGTCGTCCAAGTACCGACGAGCAGTTATGCTGAAATGGACAGGCGCACCATCGTGCATAAACCACATTCGTGGTCGAATAGCTAGTCGAACATTTTCAAGAAAAATGGGAAGCTGCCCAGGAGCCCAGGAGAAAATTTGTATAGGTTGCACCAGTTAGCCTCAACGGTAGAAAATACGGTCCAATAATATTTTCGCCAATAATTCCGACCCACACGTTAAGTGAAAATTCATATTGATATCGACCTTCTTGAATTGCATGTGGGTTATCTTCGGCCCATAGATGATTGTTATGGAAATTTGTAATTCCTTGCCTTGAAAAGTTGGATTTGTTAGTGAATATTACGTTTTCTAAAAATTGAGCATTTTGGGTAATCATTTGAAGACTCCATTGACAAAAGTCTACTCGATGGAGAAAATCTCGCGGCGAAAGTGCCTGGACTCGTTGAATATGGTAAGGATACAATTGGTGATCCTTTAAAATTTTCCAGAATAGTTTATTGCGAACATTAAGTGTTTTAGCTATTTTTCTTGTACTTAATTCCGGACGATCCTCATTCATATTGAGAACGTCTTCTTCCAGTGCCACAGTTCTTATTACTCGTGGACGACCACAATCAGTTGGTGAAGATGTGCAAAAATTATGTAATGAGGTATAACGCGCTGAGGATACATCTCTGCATAGAGCCGTCTAGCTTCCAAAGAATTTCCATTGGCACGACCATATATAAAATGCAAATCGGCCATTTCAGCGTTAATGAAATTATTCATATTGAAGATTCAAAAGACACAATTGAACTTTCAACTACCACATAGAAATCAAAGCTACTTGACAGCCACCTACTAGATTTTTTCGATTTTAAAATACTACGATTGAAGTCACAAGTTGTGCAAACAAAACGTGACAGCCACCTACTAGATTTTTTCGATTCCATTTACAGAAGATCCGTTCATGCACAATGTTGTATTTTTATTTTATTAGGAAACTATTGCTTTTACGGAAACAACACAAGAGTTAAAAAAGTTTTGCAATGAATCGTTCTTTTCAACACATAAATTGAGAAATTTTGTTTCGTTAGAGTTCCGGTAAAAAATGGAATAGGGGTTGCATGTTTCCCCCCTTTAAAAGATCATAAAAAGATTAAAAAAATATTCATAGGTAGCGTTTTTATTGGTAGAACATGCCCATGAAATGCTATTTCTTCAACTCTTCATCAATTTCAAGATATTTTTTCTTCTCATTTTTGTAGCTTTTGTTTACATGAAAGACTCCCTTTAATTTTGGACAAGGACTCACCCCCTAAAAACTTTCGCACTTATTTAGTAACACCCTGTATATAAAGTTAGATGAAGCGTCGCATTTTTGCTTGAAAAATAATTTACGGTATATAGAATCAGTTTCTCAAAAAAATTATTGCGTTGCGATGTTGCCAGATTTTCTTCATAATACTGCAAAGTGTACAACCAAGTAAGTTAACCTTTTAGTTCCACATCATACATAGTATGTGGAGCCCCAAGAACTAATGCGAAATCGTCCGATTTGATATGGTTTTCATCCGAATCACATAATTTGCTGCTGACGTCGTGTGTCTGTCTGTCTGTGAACACGGTTACTACTCATCAGGCAGTTGAGCTATTTTAGAGAAATTATATATATATATATATATATATATATATGTCTATATATATAGATAATTATGAATGGGAGGCGATTGGGTGGGCCAGCAACTGCTACAAAAGTCATTAATTATGATTATGAAAAAACCAGTATGAAATTCCTTTCAGCTGTATTAATTTTCAGAATTGACTAATACTCAGACTGAAAGTACAAGTTGAAAAAAAAATTAATTCTCAAGGAGGTAATGATTACCAGGAAAAGAAATCGTCCAAATACTGAAGATTGCTAAAATTGGTTGATGAATTTTCCAAGAGATGGCGCCACTTACACCATCTCGAATAATACCCAGACCGAAAATATATAAATTCGCAACTTTTTCATCATTTCGAGAAGATTGAGATCCTGAATTATGATTCTGACAGAAACTATTTTGTGATTCGGGTGGTTCAAATTTCTTTGACTTTTGTGGCGAACACACTCCACACTATGTTGAATAATGCTCAAGACCAAATTTCAATTCCCTCACCTGGAGGCTGAAGGTTTCAAATGTTGAAGAATTCCAAGATTGGTAAATTCTCCAGGAGATGGCGCTACTTACACCATGCCTACTAATACTCAGACTGAAAGTATAAAGTATTGGAGTTCATAGTGTTTACATTATTCCAGAGGTATATTGTGATACAGGGGGATGAAAATAGTTAACATCATCTATTATCATCAATAATCTTCTTGACATGTGTTTTCGGGTAACCTTCCACAGTCTGAAAATGAAAATATATCGGGGTGAACTAATTAGTTTGCCCTTTCTACACTTGTATAGATTTTCCTGATTATATTTTCATTTTCAGACTTGTGGAAGGTTACCCAAAAAAACATGTCGAAAAACGTTGTTCCTCCCAAAAAATCACATTCATTCAATACTTATCAATAATCTTCTTTTTAATAACTATGTCAATCTTCTTGGAGTTTTGTCTTCATGTTGAATTTTATCTAATATACAAGTATCACCTTGTACCACTAAGAAAAATGTGAAAATTTCTTTTAGAATAGAATAAAGTGAATATTTTACTACAATTTCTTGGAAAATCGTCTGTGTGCGCCGGCCGCATGCCTGTTATAAATATTAACATATTCAGTAAAACTGTCTTTTCATGTATAGTATGTTGGATTTGATAAGAAATGTAGGCGTCTACTTCTCTAATTTTTACTTGAATTCACATTTGTAATTTCTATTGAATATAACATGGTACGCGAAAAAATTCATGTGATTTATATTCTGAGGTCGTATTTTCAACCGACGAAACCAAAAAGGAGGAGGTTCTCTAGTCGACTCGTATATTTTTTTTTTATGTATGACCACGCATAACTTTTTACTGTGACATCCGATTCCGATCATTCTTTTTTCAGTGGATAGGGTGTACTTCATAGTTGGTCCCATTTGAATATAAAAGATGAAATCCACCCCTAAGGGTAGCAACATGAAGGATATTGATCACTCACCCTCTGAATTCTGATCCGTTAACCGAGGCATAACTTTGTACTGGTTTCTTCGATTTGGATGATTCTTTTTTTATTAGATAGGGTATACCTCATAGTTGATCATATTTTGATTTCGAATGGAATTATCCACCCTTACGGGTAGAAAAATAGGGGATAATTGATTTTCCACTTGTGAACATTGGCTCACATATGTAGTTGACAATGACAGATCGCTACTGTCATTATTTTTGTTCTCCTACATCCGTCACAATCATTATATTCTATGAGAGGATGGAATTATATCCAAAGAAATGAAATAAACTGACCAGAACAACAAAAATAATTTATATTACAACAAATAGTAAAAGTAGATAATCATATTATTTAACTGGTAGGAAAGTATTTTGGAAATAATCAAAAAACAAGTAGGTAGTAATTGGTAGATTTCAGCCACAAAAAATTTAAAAATAAAAACTTTTTAACAAAAAATAAAACCGACGAAATACGGAACTGAAAAGTAAAAAATAAAATAAACCTTCTTAGTCTCAATAACTAAGCTCCTAAACTAATGTAAGTAACTAATTTTGAGTCGGCGCCAAACGAACAATCAACGAAGATCATTAAATTACTTCAAAAAAATTATCAGAATGTCACCGCGCAACTCGATGCCATCACTTTACGCCTTACCTAATTCATTTGCTTGTTTGTTTGGCGCCGACTCAAAATTAGTTACTTACACTAGTTTAAGAGCTTAGTTATTGAGACCAAGAAGGTTTATTTTATTTTTTACTTTTCAGTTCCGTATTTCGTCGGTTTAATTTTTTGTTAAAAAGTTTTTATAATTTCTACATTATTTGTAGCAAACAAGAAGTTTGCGGGATATGAAAAACACCTTTTTTTTTCTTCAATCACTATCATTGGATGAGAAATTCGGAACTCTTATCCAAGATTCATTAGTGCAAATATGGTGGTGCCATTTGAGATTTAAGATGGTTGTTGGGCTAGTTATCGCATTTTCACATTATATCGGTAAAAATATTTTTTCTTTATGATAAAAGTGACCTATCTTCGAAATTTTTCAAGTGTGGGATAGTGCAGAGGTTCTTAAAAAATTAATTAGAGCTGAATTTTTCAAGAATATCCAAAGCAATATCATCCAAGACGCAATGTTCATGTGAACTTTTTAATCTAAATGTCAAATTATACCTCTCGCTAATTTTGAGAGTAAATGATAATACTGAGGGGTTCCCTCTATCTCGACTTTTGTAAACATTATTGTATCGTACAAGCAAGTGCTTTTCTACATCATAAAGTATTTGGTAACTCCATTCATACATTATTTAAGCTAGCATGCGCCGACAAACTCACTCATATTAAAACGATTTTTTCAAATTTCCAGAAATTGGCTCAACGGATACATGAATACTATGTTTATTAGTGTAGTATATGTGAATACGATTTAAACGAGGTGCAACATGAACATTATAATATATCAATTCACTATACCTATTTGTAACAAACCGAACTATGAGGGGGACAACAAAAACACTTGACCCTATAAACACAATAACAAATGAACGTTCGAGTCCAGGCCGACCACTATTACGCAACGATTGATACTGAACGAGCAATGGAGAGTGAATACGAGAGAAGGTTGTGGTATATTCAAGATTCGATGGCGTTTAAACGTGGATTGCAACGTGAGGAGGTATATACACAGTGTTTCTATTTTTGGCGCTGAAGAACGATTCGTCGATTAAAATAGATTTCCCCGATGAGGGAAATGCTCAATCGGGGGAGGGGGTTGAAGTGTGTTTTCTTTCGGCCATCGCTTTTCTTAGTCTTCCCTCACGAGGTTGTGTGGTTACGTGATCCCGTTGTTCTTGGAGGGGTGATGAGGCGTTTTTCTGGTTGGTTCATTAAGATCGTTCCGAAAATAGAATGGTTATGAACTAGTCTTCAGTGGATAATTGAGCAAAATATGTGGTTTCCCCTTTCTTGACCTCATTTGCACCAGTGCGTAATGAAGCAGAAACACAATGCGGAAAAAAAATATTTTTTAAACATCATATTGTTCCTCAAAGTTTGATGGCCCACCTTTCAATTCATTGGAGCATAGAGTAATAAATAATAGTTTGAAAAAACTAAAAAACACGCTTTTATAGAAAACCAGACACACAAATAGAAAATGAGAAAAAAAATTATTTTATTTAAAAAAAAGCGTGGGGTGCATGGTATCGCCTCGGCCAACAATTATCTGTGATCTGAGACATTTCTTACTTTACTGCTTTTTTTTAAATAAAATACATTTTTTTCTTATTTTCTATTTTTTTAGTCTGGTTTTATATAAAAGCGTGTTTTTTAGTTTTTTCAAACTATTATTTATGTCCTACTTTTTAGTGTGGTTTATTTATAAAAGCGTGTTTTTTAAGTATTTTTTAAACTATTATTTTTTTGCAAATAAAAAAATGGAATGATCTTATCAAATTAGGTAATCATAATCTCCGACCCCAAAAACCCCCACATACCAATTTTGAATAGAATCAGTTCATAATCATAAAACTCGGCCGCCATTTTAAAGCCGCCATTTTGAATTTTTCAATTTTTACAAGAGAATCATAATATTCGACCCCAAAAACCCCCACATACCAATTTTGAATAGAATCAGAAAATAATCACGAAACTCGGCCGCCATTTTGAAGTCGCCATCTTGAATTTTCCAATTTTTTACAAAATAATCATAATATTCGACCCCAAAAACCCCCACATACCAATTTTGAATAGAATCAGACATAATCACAAAACTCGGCTGCCATTTTGAAGCCGCCATCTTGAATTTTTCAATTTTCACATGAGAATCATAATATACGACCCCAAAAACCCCCACATACCAATTTTGAATAGAATCAGACCATAATCACAAAACTCGTCCACCATTTTGGAGCCGCCATCTTGAATTTTTCAATTTTGACAAAAGAATCATAATCTCGACTACGAAAACCCTCAGATACCAATTTTGAAGCGAATTGGACCATAATCACAAAACTCGTACGCCATATTGAAGCCGCCATTTTGTTTTTTTCTCACACAAAAATTTCTTGTCACCGGAATTATGTACACCCGCCAAATTTCAAATCATTCGGAAGTCTGGAAGTGGGTCAAAATCGCGCCCAAAGGAGTCGGTTACAAACAAACAAACAAACCAACAAACAAACATACAAGTGAAGCTAATATAAAGCGTGTAAAAAGAGCAATTGAAACTTTCGAAACTGTTAGTGAACAAGAATTCCTTTCATAATTTCAAACAAATCAATTCCTTTCAATTTTGAATTCATGAAAATAACAAGTGACAAAAAAAAAGTGAAAAGCAGAAAATAAAATGATCCTTTTAAGTCTTATTAACTAAGCTCCAAAACTAATTTAAGTTATTAATGTAATCGGCGCCAAACAACAAATTAATTTCGTAAAGCGTAAAATGATGGCTGCGGGGTGCGCGGCGGCGGCGCGTCCCCCCATTGTAAGTGGTCGTACGGAGATCACATTTTTGGAATGTTATTGTTTATCGCTGGAGATTTTACGTTGCATTTCTATGTTATATTGTTTTAATCATTTCTTCAAATTAATTTAATGATCTTCCTTGATTGTTTGTTTGGCGCCGACTCAAAATAAGTTACTCAGTTTTGGAGCTTAGTTATTAAGACTAAAATGGTTCATTTTATTTCATGCTTTTCAGTTTCTTTTTTCGTTGATAAAAATTTTTGTTAAAAAGTTTTAATTTTTTGTACTAAAATCTATTAGTTGCTACCTACTTAGTTTGGATTACTTTTGAAATATTCACCTACCCACCTTACTTTAACTTTTAACTGTTATATCCACGACTCTGGTCCACTACTTTCCGCGTTAACTTTGTATTTTTTGTGACGACTATTACAAATTCACCCACCCCTTTAGGGACAGAATTTCTGAAAATACTAAAACACGTATTTCTTTATTTGTAACAAGGACTTCAAATAACAATTTGTATGACCCTAACTTGAAAACTAACGGAATCCATATACGAATTTCCAATCCCAATTTAACCCCCACTTTACCCCTTTAGTGTTTGAATTTCCAAAAACACCGAACATGTATTTTTAATTTGTAACAAAGACTCCCAAATACCAATTTTCATAATCCCAACTCTAAAACTAACTATACAGACTTTCAACCCCCATTTTATCCCTTTAGGGTTGAATTTTCAGAAACCCTGAAACACATTCATCTCTATTTGCGAAGAAGAGCCAGGGCCGATCCTAGCAGGTGTGCAGCGCGTGCACCGCACGCGGGCGGCCAAACTAAGGGGAGGCCGCGAGGCGGCCGCAGGCCGCATTCATTTATAACAATCAGCTATTTTTTGAAAGAAGAAAAATGAAACGTTAGTGCTCAGTTGTGTTGGGTGTTGGTCTATTGTCCATTAGTATCTTCTCCTACTCTCATCTACACACATTCTTCATTTGAGAGCAAAATTCATGGCAGAGCCGGCAATGCAGCATAAAAAATTGAAATTTCTATAAAAAAAAACCAAGGGCCATATTTTTGACACGACTAAGTATGTTTGGTTCCTGTGTGCGGCGCGGCGGCTTATTTATGTACGTATAGTCTTTACGATGTCAGTTGGAACGGCGAAACAAATTTTAAAGGAGATACCAGCGGCGAAACCTTTGAAAAAAACGTGCTGCTGTTCGACGGGCGGCTTTTTTTCAAAGGTTTCGCCGCTGCGGCCTCCTCTGAATTTTTTTTCGCCGTGCCAACTTACTTGTTAAGACTATATATATCACAGTCGGCACGCGGCTCGCAGGTCAATGGTCAAAAGAAACTTTATTTTAGCGGTTTTCTTTATAGATTAGAAATGGATTGTTTCGACAAAGTTAAAGGGATGCGGCATCGGAATTTTTTTTGCTACTTCACCACTATATATAAACCATTTTCATTTCAAAATGTTCATTCAATTTTTAATCAACATACAATAAGACTGGTCATAAACACAATCAAGTACAAGTGTAAGTTAATATTGGAAATTAGTGACAAGGTGTTGCTGTTGAGTATCGTTTAAATATTCAAATCAGAACTGTAGTAAGTACCAAAGCTCTTAACTAGATTTATGAACGAATGAAATGTTGTACAGGGTGTTTTCTAATTAGATAAAAAAAGTGGGCATATTTTTAAACTAATTTTGTCGCGATGATTCGTTTTGAAAATAAGTACAGAATGTTTAAAAATTCAAAATTTATTTTCAATTCTTTCAAATTCGTTAGCACAAAATATAATTTTCTTACAAAATTATAGGTTACAAACCGGGGGAGTTTATGAAAATTTTAATTTTTACCCAGATTTTGAAAGAGCGCTACGAATCATTATTTATTTTAAATAATTTGCTCTAACTTTTTCAACAGGAATGGGGATTTCTTATGAATAACCCATATTCTTACACTTTAAGTAAAAAAAAGTATTAACAATGGTAGGTACTTTTTAGAGGTCATTTCGATGAATTTCAAAATTTCTGAAGAATTCCTATTCATTTTATCTGCATCTGTGAGCCATGATATACTTATCGTTCTTCTTACCTTTTACCTTTAGATGTCTTCCTCGTCCAAAAACAGAAAAACTAAAAGAGAGTCAGGTGCCTTCTATAGAAAAGAGAAGAATAGAAGAAATCTCAAAACAAGCGGGACCATTGAAAAAGTATTTTGGAAAACCGGATAAAAGTGAGCCCGAACAAAAAGGTTTGAATTTGAAAATTTAGCTGTTCATATTATAACAAAACTTTAGTGAACAGGGAGAAAATAAATCGCGCGTGGCTCTGCTATTCCATAAAACTAAATTGTATTTTTTGTTTTGCATGTAAATTGTTTAGTAGAGATAGTTCAACACAACTTGTAAGTACTGGCTTTTCTGATTGGCGTCATTGTTCGGATTACCTCAATAAGCATGAAAATACTCTAAAACACGTTAACTCTATAAGATCGTGGTGCGAAATAAAGACGAGGATTGAAAAAAATTGTACTATTGACGCGGAACAACAAAATGTTTACAATAGAGAGAAAAAGCGATGGTGCGCTATCATTGAAAGAATGATTGCTGTAGTACAATTTTTAGCCAGTCAAAATTTAGCATTCAGAGGAACTAGTACGGAGTTGAATCATAGAGATAATGGTAATTTTTTAAAGGCAGTAGAGATGTTGGCCAAATTTGATCCAGTTATTTCAGAACACCTTAATAATATCAGTAAATACAAAGATAAAAAAACACGTATTCCACACTACTCAGGGCAGCATTTTCAAAATGAAGTAATTCATATTTTAGCCGAATCTATTCGTAATGAGATAACACGCATTGTCAAAAAAGCCAAATATTACACTATAATTCTCGACTCTACGCCCGATATTAGTCATACAGAACAAATAACGTTTGTAATTAGATGTGTGAACACTACTGATGGTAAAAGTAAAGTAGATATTTTAGAATTTTTTCTAGGATTTTTTTCAGTAACTAATACCACTGGAGAAGGTCTGTGCAATTTTCTATTAGAGAAGCTATTACCTAGTCTGCAGCTCGAAGTTAAAGATATACGTGGTCAGGGCTACGACAATGGATCGAACATGAAGGGGAAAATATAGGGCTTCAGAAACGGATTCTCGATATCAATCCTAGAGCATTATACGTGCCGTGTGCGGCTCATACCTTAAACCTCGTCGTTAATGACGCTGCCAGCTCCAGTGGTGAAATTTCTGGATTTTTTGATATGGTTCAAGAGGTATATAATTTTTTTTCTGCGTCCCCATATCGATGGGATTTACTAAAAAAATACGTGAAAAGTCTAACGGGAAAGTCGTATCAATGCTATTAGACCTCTAAAGCAAGACCTCAAAACCATTATTACCGCATTAAATGCCTTAATTGAAGATTCCACCAGAGACGCGAAAACAAAAAATGGTGCAGAATCAATAATTAAAAATCTTGAATCATTCAAATTTTTGTGTTCAATTTTTATTTGGCATGATTTATTATCAAGAATTAATGTTCTGAGTAAAATGCTTCAAAATCCTAAATTAAACATCGCGGAATGCATTGAAGGCTTAGATAATTTAAAAAAATATTTTGTTTCAAAAGATCAGACGATAATTTCAAAATATTTGTCGAATCAGCCACAACACTTGCTAGAGATTTAGGTATTGATCCCGAATTTCCAAGTTCGAGGCTCAGGAAAAGGTTCGTTTATTTGATTACGAGGGCAGTGATGAACCCCTTTTGAATCCCTTCCAGCAATTCAAGACTTCTTTCTATTTTGCAATTCTTGATCACGCGATCTCTTCGGTAAATGAAAGATTTACATTATTATCTGAGTGCTTTTCAATATTCTGCTTTCTGTATGAGTTTCACAACATTTCTAGTGATGATCTCATGAAAGCCTGCATGGACTTAGATATTAAGTTACAGGTACAGGAGGAAGGAAGTATCGTGAAAGATATAGACGGTATACAACTGTTTAATGAAATAACTTCATTCAAAGATATTTTTCCAGGTAAGAAACAGCCAATTGAGGTATTAGAAATCATAGTCAAAAATGATCTCATTTCCTGTTTTCCTAATTTTGCTCTAACAATAAGAATTTTTTTAACCTTACCTGTTTCTGTGGCTTCAGGAGAAAGAAGTTTCAGCAAATTAAAATTATTAAAAATTACTTGAGAAATAATATGACACAAGAAAGGCTTTCAGATTTGGCCATCATCTCTATTGAATCCGAAATCTGTGAAAAATAGATTTTACGGAAATTATTGATAAATTTGCCACTCAGAAAGCCAGAAAGGTTATTTTATAATTAGGTTATTATAATGATTAGGTACCTAGTCTGTAGACTGTAGAACAACTGATTTATATACTTTTCGTTGGTATACGCACTGAGTACGTCCAAAATCGTTGTGTGTGAAATAGACGGTAATACAGGTAGATGAGTTTGAGAGTTTATAACGTCAACGTTAAATATTAGTCAAAATAAGAAAAAAATCTCTGGAGGGGCGGCACATCTGATATTTGCACGCGGGCGGCCAATACCCTAGGATCGGCCCTGAGAAGAGCACAAATACTGATTTCCATGACTCTAATTTCAAAACCAACTGTACTTTCACTTCTCACCCACATTTTCACCCCTTTAGGAATAGAATACAAAAAAATATGGTGTCAAAACTTACTTAAAGCTCTCAGGTCCAGCGGTTTGGTTTGGGCGTTGATCGTATATCAGTCAATCAGTGAGTCAGTTAGTCAGGACATTTATTTATTCAGATTTATTCAGCCAGATTTGCATCCACGAATAATGTTTAACAAATCATGAAGAGATTGGACAATTCTATAACAAATCTTGAGAACAAAAAGGATCGGAACCCAGCAGAAAAGAAAATGATCAAACATAAGTGGGGTCGAGCTTTATGTAATGCAAGGCAGCAATAAAAACAATCCGATATTTACTTACTATCGACAAGTAGCCAGATAACAAACAAATATTTCTCCTACTCCAGTGCTTCGGAATATTCCTAAACAATCCTGATAGTCTGAAACTAGATTTTTTCGGCTGAATCAATTTTCAAATTAAATCGAAAAAAAATATCCAATTATAACTTTGAATTGTTTTCTATAAGTAGTTATTCATCTTTGACATTTCTTCCATCAAAATTGACCCAAACAATTCCCAGTAGCCAGTGCGCTTATTATCAATTTTTTTTATTGCTAAAGTTGCACTGTTTTTATATTTGAACGAAAATGACATCTTTTTTAATTTTTTGAAAGCCTGTATGTAAACTCTGGAAACTCCCACAATGCCGAACGAGGACAACCAAGCGAAGCACACCAAAATAATTCGACTTACAATAACATGTGCAATTAATTTTTCCAGTGTAAAAAATTATTCCATTTCTACCAGAGTATTGATCTCTAGTAAAAGCTTTCACTTTGAAAAAATCTGAAATTTTCATCAACATCGACATAAAGATTCGATTACGAAGTAATTGGTGGAACCAAATGCCTACCTTTATCAATCTCACTGTCTCAAAATGTGACGATGTCACGTTATTATTGCAGCCCTGACATGATCGGGAACACGTTGTCAGGATGGAAATATGCCCAACACGAACTGAGTTGAAGGGAAAATTAATGTGAGTTCCATAAATTTTCCATTGTGATTCTCACAGTGTGGGTCTTCAATTGGGCCCCTGATACAGCACGTTCTGTTTATGCAACTCATAAGGTTGATGCGTGTATTGAATGTGAGCTAGAGTGTTATCACAAAAAAAGTAAACGGAAATGACGTACGTTTTAGAAACTTGGTTTCCATTTCCTGTAAGTATCAGACACATGAATGCACTAAAGAGATTCAAGGCCAAAAAAAGAGATACATGAATTAATCTACTCTATAAAATTAATTAAATATACAGTGCTTCTCAAAAGTCCCCTCCCCCCGCTCTTATTTTTGGAACGATTATACATAAACAAGTGAAATTTGTAAACTGAATATTAAAGGTTGTAAACTTCCCTACTAGTGATGATAGATGACGAAATCGTCAAAGATGACGTCACAAGGCCATTGTGGCCAATAATTTTAAATGGAACCCTATGGCAAGCGACACCTCTTTTAAAAGGTATCGAAAAAACCTATTCAATGATACCAATTTTGTTTGTGTTTATGGCAGTTTTGGCAACTCGCTTTTAAGAAACGCAAAGCTGTGATGAATTAAATCAGTTAATACTAAAATTCCAAATTCAAGCTCCGCCTTTGGATAGTTGTCAAATGAGCTGACGTTTTTGTTAGTCTCCCTAACTCAACGTTTTTGTAATTGTGCAAGTTTTTGTACATTTAATAATTTGTGTATTGTTGATCGAACGTTTAACTGTTTTAGCAGCTTTTGGTACTTTTAATATTTTTGTACATTTTAATAATTTGTTAAACTGTTGTGAGCCGAACGTTTAAGTGCTTCAAGAAGCGAAATGGTACGTGCTTTAGGTGATAAAGTAGCAGCGATCCTAATTCTTGGTGAAACTGGACAAAATATTCATGCAGCAGAACGCATTTTTAATGAGAGGTTTCCCGATCGCCCCGTTTCGAGGACTTATTTAAGGGAGCTTCTTCGTAAGTTTGAAACAACGGGTAGTATAAATGATGCGAAACGATCTGCCAGACCACAAATTTCTGATGAGCAAAAAATTGATATACTGGCAGAAGTAATAGTCAATCCTACTTCTTCAACAACTCACGTTGCATCTACCTGTGAAGTCAGTCGGAGTACAGTACACAGGGTGTTGAAAAAAAATATTTCATCCATACAAATTAAAAATGGTTCATCAACTCTCAGACGACGACCCAGACCGAAGACTATAATTTTGTGAAAATATGGAAACTAAAATCAACCAACAACCAGACTATGTCAAAACAATTTGTTTTAGTGACGAAAGTACTTTCTATCTAAATGGAAATGTAAATACACAGAATGTGAGGTATTGGAGTGACGCAAATCCCCACCTGTTTCGTGAAACACATACCCATTTTCCCCAGAAGGTATCCTAGGAAACCACATCGTTGGGCCTCTTTTTTTAAATACTAATTTAACTGGTGAGGTTTATCTGAAGCTGTTGCAAAACGCAATAGAACCGTTAATTCTTGAAATTTTGGAAGATAATCCAGATGAATTCGGCAATTTGGAAATAACATTCCAACAGGATGGTGCATGAAGACGGTATTTGGATGAGGAGTATCGTGGTAGATGGATTGGACGACGAGGTTCAACGGAATGGCCAGCTCGATCACCGGACCTCACACCTTTGGATTTTTTTCTGTGGGGGTACCTCAAATCGAAGGTTCACGCCACTGAACCTGACAATATTGACGTTTAAAAACAACGTATTGTTGCAGAATGTGAGGCTGCTTCCGCAGACACATTTGCAAAAGTACAAGAAGAGTTTAAAAATAGGATCTTTCACTGTCAGGAAGTAAACGGAGGTCACTTCGAGCAATTTCTTCAAGTAGACACTGATTCTTAAATCTGTAAATCATACTGTAAATCATACTGAATGGAATTTAAATTTTAATGTTTACCAATGAGCCATTAAAACTGCCATAAACACAAACAAAATTAGTATCATTGAATAGGTTTTTTCGATACCTTTTAAAAGAAGTGTCGCTTGCCGTAGGGTTCCATTCAAAATTATTGGTCACAATGGCCTTGTGACGTCATCTATCATCACTAGTAGGGAAGTTTACAACCTTTAATATTCAGTTTCTAAATTTCACTTGTTTATGTATAATCGTTCCAAAAATAAGAGGGGGGGAGCGGACTTTTGAGAAGCACTGTATATACGAAAATCGCCTTTTTACGCGAAAAAACTTCATCTCTAACTTCTAAGCAGCTCTAGGCATGTAAAACATGTACTATTTTCGTTTGGGATAGGATTTGTGTTTAGTAATTTTGACCTGATGAAAACTCTTTTTATACGCAGTTGCACGTTGGAAAAGTTTATGTCATTTTGAAAAAGAATAAAAACTGGTACTTTTTGCTGAAAAAGCTTTTTTCTAAAAACTACCACATCGGAGAGACAGGGTATTGGAAAACCACCTGTGAAAACTCAAAACTTTCATTGAACCGGTAATCGGATTTTATTTCTGTATACACGACGTTAAAGTTCAGTAGAATACTTTTCTTATGATATATCATTCATTCAGATGGGATCTGTGATAAGGCAGTTATGGCTATTACAAGTTTTTTTTTACTTCTTCATTTCACCCCTGAATGAGAAAATTTTTGGTTAGTGTATGCAGAGTTTGATTTGATTCCGAAAATCATTGGTTGAAAACAAAAAATTCTTAAAAATGAAGATTTTCGTCATTTTGTGCAATCTTTTGAATATTAATGTCCCTTTAAATTTCCGTGATGTGAACGATCGGTTTTTTACGCTATTGTGCCAATCGGAGTTTAGTTTTCGGGCATATGTTTTAATTCCCAATTTTCGTTGGGTGAAATTTCGTCAGTCTGGGTTTGATAATCATAGCGAGTGGTTGTCAAATTACGTGTCCACATCGTACCCTGGAAGAAGCCCAACCGTGGGATACTACGTTTGTATTAATCGTTTATATGTGCTTCGATTATTCGGGTATCTATCCGAAGTGGCAAGAAAGTGACAGAAGAAGAGGATTATTTTCTGCCTGTCTACTAGTCTACTCGACAAGTTGAAAATGGTCTAAAATAGAGATACTGCTCTCAAAATTATGTGTGATAGCTCATTGGATCCGGAATAAGGCCTAGAAAAATGTGCCAAAAGCGTGTATTAGGACATAAAAAATTGCAAAAGTTATAAACAATTGAAGATGAAAAAAAAATGGCATTTTGTTTTTTGCCAATATTTCATAAACTATCAATATTTAAGAAATTTCAAAAAAAAAATCTGAAAGAGGAGGAAATTTCCGATGAAAAACTCCCAGCTCCCGGAACTCTATCTCCATTATTTATAATTTTAATTTAACTCTGAAATGGGTCTCCAAGCGACATTTTTAGGTTGCGCGCGCGGCGTCAAAAGCG
Organism: Gonioctena quinquepunctata; assembly: GCA_018342105.1. NCBI lineage: Eukaryota > Metazoa > Arthropoda > Insecta > Coleoptera > Chrysomelidae > Gonioctena > Gonioctena quinquepunctata. The sequence goes on along the minus strand of JAFIRS010000757.1, from coordinate 403,152 downwards.
AGTACGACACATTAATTAATTTATTTAAGGTATTAAATTTTTTTTTTTCAATTTGAAAAAAATTATGGTGTATTCGGAACACTATGAATAATTTATTCCCGTTGGGAATTTCACTTAAAGTTAATTTTTCAAAAGGTTAAACGATTGTTAACTAACAAAATTTTCTTGAACTTCTGTCTTAATTGTAAATGATAAAAAATGTTTAAATAATTGTCGTAGAAATGTTTCGCTTTGTAGAGCCTTTCTTATATACATACTCAACAAGATCACGCCATAAAAGTTAAAAAAATATTCATACTTTGTTTATAATAATTTTTGTACTTGAATAAAAACAAAAAAATCCAAGTAATGTTAAAAAAAATATTTTTTTCATACTCATTATATTATTGTTTTTTTTATTAATAAAAATAAATTGATTTGAAAAAAAAAATCCCGCCATTTGTTGATAAATTTTTTATAAACAAATTGATTATTTCAATTTTAAAAAAAAATTTTCACAACTTCATTATATTACAAATATTATGATTTTTGAAAAAAAAATTCCTCAATAACAATTTTTAATTGTTTATAATCGTTTTTTATATTTCTATTGTTTAAATAATTAGTTAAGTAATGATTTTATTTCTAAAAATCATAATTGACAGTCCTCTATAAAGTAACAAAAATAAATATTTTTTTAAACAATTCCTTTTTAACTTACCAATTTGTAATAAACAAATTTTTAACTTTGCATCTAAAAAATTGGAAAAATTGTATTTCTATACTTTGTTGTATATGGTTGTTTTTGTAAATTTTAGAAGTTTCAGAAAAAAAATCTAACAAAGTTAAAAATGTGTTTATAACAAATTGTTAAGTTAATAAACAATGGAATTTTTGATAAAAAAAAAATCTGTTACTTCATAGAGGACTGTCAATTATGATTTTTAGAAAAAAAAAAACTTAACTAATCATTTAAAAAAAAAAATTTCAAAAATTATTGAAATAATTAATTTTTTTATTAAAAATTTATCAACCAATTGCGGAAAAATTGTTTTGCAAATCAATTTATATCTAGTATTAATATGTAACGATAATATGATGATTAAGAAAAAAATTTTTTTTAACAACATTACTTGGAATATTTAGTTTTGTTCAAGTACAAAATTATTATGAAAAAGTATGAATATTTTTAACTTTCATGGCGTGATCTTGTGAGTATGTATATAAGAAAGGCTTAGGAGCGAAACATTTTACGACAGTTATTTAAAAAAATTTTTATTTACAATTAGACAAGAGTTCGAGAAAATTTTGTTAGTTACAATCGTTTAACTTGTTGAATAATCAACTTCAAGTAAAATTTTCAACGGGAATAAATTATTTATAGTGTTCCGAATACACCATAATTTTTCAAATAAAAAAATTAATACCTTAAATAAATTAATCAATGTCGTATTGCTTTGACGCGCGGCGCAACCTAAAATGTCGCTCGAGGCCCATTTTCAGCGTTAAATTAAAATTATAAATAATGGAGATAGAGTTCCGGAGTTTTCATGAAATTTCCTCCTCTTCAGATTTTTTTAATTTCTTAAATATCAATATTTTATGAAATATTGGCAAAACAAAATGCCATTTTTCATCTTCAATTGTTTATAACTTTGCAATTTTTATGTGCTAATACACGCTTTTGCACATTTCTAGGCTTTATTCCGATCCAACGAGCTATCACACATAATTTAAGAGCAGTAACTCTATTTTAGACCATTTTCAACTTGTCGAGTAGACTATACGGCGATGAACGGAGAAGAACGAAGATTTCCACAACTTCATACGGAATTTTCATCCTGGTCATTTGGATATATGAGGAAACATCAGAGAGTTCTTCATAGATATTCTTCGCATCTTATCATCTAGGAATCTCCAGATCGGTGATATTCTACATGTCCTGAGAAACTTCTTCACTGAGTTGGCTGAGAAGAAGGAAAACATCGAGACTCTTTTCTTAATCGCTCTCTATCAGGGATTAGGTCAATAAAAGGGGCTCGCGAATCTAGAGATTGATTTGTGCCGGGGCAGATTAGTTATATTACAAGAGTCTAAGATTTATTGAGCTTAACCTTTTTTCTGCAGGAACCAGATATCTACGTAAAATAATTTCGTGGTCGTTCAACGGGAACCGTATAAATTCGCGGGACCTTTTTATGTGTTAACTGCGGGTACCGGTCGAATACGCGATTTGTAATGTATTTTGTGTTGCTTATAAATGGTAGTTTGTTTCTGGCCGAGACGTTTACAAAATGTTTCGAAACTCTTCGGGAGCCGTATGAATCAGCATTATGTGTATCAAGCACGAACTCCGGGGCATTGTTTCCCGCATTTATGTATTCTTCCATTAGATCGACTTGCTGCAACAGTAACGTGACCTGAACCTACGAGTATTTTGGTTTCCAGGAAAATGAGTTAGTGCATTTCGAGCCATTTTTGTTATTCCATATTTTCATATAATAAAAATAAGTTGAACTAGTGAAGAATAAATATTCGCGAAAATAAATATTTAAACGAACAGAAACTATTTGAAAAGTGACAGTGAGGATGAATTTGACCTAAGTGAATCTAATAAATTTTTATATATACTTGAGTGTATATTTCCTTCGGAAAGAGTGAATTCCAAGTATTTTATTCTAGTGAATTTGGCTTATTTTTATCATACTTATATTTTATGAAATGAAATGCATAAAGCACACACAAAGTCGTCTTCACAAAAGGTTCAATATAAATTGAAACAATTGGTAGACCGACAGGCGAAAAACAACTACTTTCTTAGCTAATACCACGCAGAACGTTGAATGATATTCACCTGACAATCCATGCAAACTTCCATATGAATGGATATTGTTCGCAAATGTTCCTTTCTGATAAGCTCGATTATGTTTAAATTCATGTCGTGTCACCGTACAATCCGCATACCGGTTTCAGGCTTTTTGGCCCTCATCAGTACGAGAGTAGTCACCAGCAGAGATCCACAGAGCTCTGGCCAAAGCGACACAACATAAATAAAATCATCATCGAGCTTAAAAGTATCTTTAGGTGCGTCGGAAAAGATAACTTTTAACCGGCGACACCTAGTGACAGAAAAAACACTCATACAATTCTCCTACCTCGATAGGATTCTAAATAGAAGATTCCTTCTCAGTAGGAGTGGCTCAAATGCCCGACTGGCATATTTTAATGAAAGAAAAGCCATATGAAGGGGATAAGATTGAAATGAAATGCATACTTATATTTGTTATAAAATTAAAATATATTTGTTATATATTCTTCAGTGTATATTTCACTTGGAAATTGTAAGAAATTTTAATCGAAATCTCCACTTATTGACTAGACAATTTTGATCCCTAAAAATTTTGTGGAATTTACTGTTTTCTTATTTCCAAATGGAGTATAGTTAGTAATTTTCCACTTATTCATGGCGAAAATAGTAGCCAGTCAATATTATAGTCGCCCCTAGATAATTGAAAGTACGGCTCTGGATGAATATATCGTTCCACTGCATGAACCTTATAAGTACGCGAGATTATTTCTTCACCTAACTGCGGGAACAGTGTTGATCAGCCCCAGGTCCCAACAACCGTATTGGAGACGAACCATAAAAATGTCCTTTCCTGTCAAGACATCATTAGGCACTCTTTATGAGTAGTCGGCTAAAGTGAACCCTCCTAGAACTGGAACAACAATTCGCGTTCTTACTTTCCACCAAATCCTGCATCGATTAGGAACATTTCCTGTGTTCTGTTTGGGATAACGAGTTAAAGTTAAATTTCCAGGTTATCCACCCTAGTTTTGATAAATAACCGTGATTCTACCTCCAGTCCTCCCAGACTGGCCTTACGGCATTTTTTTTCACTAGTTTTGGAATAAAATTGCACAACGTTATCCCTCGCGAAACCCAAAAATCCTGTTGAAAGTCCACACCTCTGTTAGGCGACGAAAAATATTTTTGTTTCAAGTGTAAATTTTCACTGGCAATCGGTATTTGCGGTCATGGAAGAATCCACGGAAGAAATCGACGAGTTTCAAACGCGTTTTTCTATTATTCGAAATTCAGTAGGCACGACTAGTGCCTACAGACAGACAGAATTCGCAGCGAATCTGTCTAATGAATGATTAGATTTTGTAGGCTTTCCAAAAGCCGTTTCCTTGGTAGACGAGCCCATCTACAGTTAAGTCCGGGTAGCGTGACTATCAACAGGAATCGAACATTTGTTCGGCTCTTTTTGTAAATAATGATGGCCCATCCAACTCGAGTTTCGACACCAAATTGATATTCATTAGGAATTTAAATACTCCGCGAAAAACTGTAAATATGTTTTCTGGCAATATTTTGTACACAAACGATATGGGATCGCGAGAGGGAAAAATCGTGAAAATCTCCGTTCGAGAATTTCTGAGAATTTGAATGAAAAATCCTCTTTGGAATGTTTCAATAATTTGGAAATCGAAAAACCCACTTCGGGATTTTTCAAAAATGTAAAACAAAAAGTCATTTCGGAACTAGACTCTGTTGGCGAGCTGAAGACAGGGCTAGCAACTTAAGATTTGAATTGACAAAAAGTAAACTTTTGACTCTGCGAGATTTCGGGCAAAGCCCGTCGGGTAGAAATTCTCATAAAGAGTGTCGCTTGTTTCCAATGGGACCTTCGCGGAATTCAGAATTTTCCAAATTGGGGCAGAATTTTGTAAATGACCAAGAGGCCTACATGGATGGACGTAGGGGCGGTGGAAGGTTTTCCCCCGGTTTCCGTTCCAAAAGCGGAGCGGAAGTAGGGGAGAGACGGGCCGAGTCGAATGGGGGGGATAAGGGGCTCAACCATTTGGAAAAATTGTTAGAAATAATTAAAGATGGTAGTCTTGAACAGGGTAGTTTCCGCAGTCGTGAAGAGTCGGTCACCGGAAACCGAAAGCTCTGGCGGACAGTGACTGAGGGCTCGGCGCCAATTACAAAAATCACCCGAGGTGAAGGTTTTATTTATGATAGGAATAACGACGCCCGTCCCAGTGAGGACTCTCGGGAGACGGCACGAGAATATGTGGCCAAGAGGTGCTATGGTAAACAAATTTTTTCACGTGAGACCAAAAAGAACCCAGGTGACATAGTTAATTCCATATTATCTGATGATATCGAAAACTCGTTTTCTGAGACTGACCTTAGAGTTTTTCATATTAACGCCCAGTGTCTGTCTAATAAGATAGACGAAACCAATCCGACGAAACCAAAAAGAAGGGGGTTCTCTAGTCGACGCGTATATATTTTTTTTTTATGTATGACCACGCATAATTTTTTACAGAGACGTCCGATTACGATAATTCTTTTTTCAGTGGATAGGGTGTACTTCGAAGTTGGTCCCATTTGAATTTAAAAGATGAAATCCACCCCTAAGGGTGAAGGATATTGATCACTCACCCTCTGAATTCTGGTCCGTTAACCAATTCTATCAGGCATAACTTTGTATTGGGTTCTTCGATTTCGATTATTCTTTTTTTATTAGATAGGGTATACCTCATAGTTGATCATATTTGGATTTCGAATGTGATTATCCACCCTTACGGGGAGAAAATAGGGGATAATTGATTTTTCACTTGGCGTCCATATGTAGTTGACAATGACAGATCGCTATTGTCATTATTTTTGTTCTCCTACATCCGTCACAATCATTATATTCTATGAGAGGATGGAATGATATACAAAGTAATGAAATGAACTAACCAGAACAACAAAAATAATTTATATTATAACAAATAGTAAAAGTAGATAATCATATTATTTAACTGGTAATAGTTGAAGTAAGGTGGGTAAGTAAGTATTGGAAGTAATAAAAAACAAGTAGGTAGAATATAGATTTCAGCTACAAAAAAAAAATAAAATAAACCTTCTTAGTCTCAATAACTAAGCTCCTAAACTAATGTAAGTAACTAATTTTGAGTCGGCGCCAAACGAACAATCAACGAAGATCATTAAATTACTACAAAAAAATTATCAGAATGTCACCGCGCAACTCGATGCCATCATTTTACGCCTTACCTAATTCATTTGCTTGTTTGTTTGGCGCCGACTCAAAATTAGTTACTTACATTAGTTTAGGAGCTTAGTTATTGAGACTAAGAAGGTTTATTTTATTTTTTACTTTTCAGTTCCGTATTTCGTCGGTTTAGTTTTTTGTTAAAAAGTTTTTTTAGATAAACAAAAGCGGATATAATTTGTATCTCTGAGCATTGGCTAGACAGCACTGTTATAAATTCTGTGAATCTACCAGGATACAGCCTAGCCTCATATTACTGAAGAGCTCAGAGAATACATGGTGGTGTCGCTATTTTCACAAATGATAAACTGGATTATAAACCAATTCCGTTAGTAGAATTCTCTAGAGAAATTGATGGTTTTTTAAAAAAAAAACCCCTTTTTTTTTGAATTATTAGAAAAATTGTTATTATATTCTACGAAAAATTTCAGAAAATATTTATCGATTTTAATATAAATTTTCGAAAAATTGTAAAAAACTTAACAGATATTTTAGTTCGCCTACTAACATTCCTTTTCAATTCATGTATACGTGATGGGAACTTTTCTGATGTTTTCAAGTTTACAAAAGTTATACCTCTTTTCAAGAAAGGTGGCGTTGCCAAAATTGACTCTGGGTTCGGATCCCCAAGCAACCAAGACTATCCTGATAAACTGAGGGACTGTCTGTTGAAAATCCACGAAACAGCTCGGATGAGGTTTTTACTGGCAAGTGACAGGATGAAAGCTCGTTATGATTTTGTTTTGTTTTTAACCGTTTCGTTGTTTGACCAACCCTCAGAAGTTAATGAAAACGAGTTAAGATCACGGGGGCCTTACCTTTTATAGTGGGATCCAAAACCACTCTTGGGGCCGGGTAGAAACAGTGGGCTAAATCCGGAGGATTCAAAGAAGTTGACCAGGTTTGGCTGTACAATCCACGGCGGAAGAAAGGTGTATCCCCCACATCAATACCGTTTTGGGAAGGGCCATACGAGGCGAAGAAGACATTCAACGACATGGTCTACAGATTAAGGTAGTACCGCCACGAGACAGTTGAATTAGGAAATTATTAAAATTTGCCATACGTATTGTTTAACATGTGAACAACACCTCTATGGAATTTTAACAAGTTTCACCATCTCGAACCCGAGATATATATAATTGAAATTGACTCAATTAACACGTAACATATGGACCATGCATAGGCAAACAGCATATTATTAATTCTACCGTTAGTACTAAAATTAAGGAGTTTACGAAAAACGAGGAGGAGCTAGAGCAGGATATCACAGATATTGTGAAAAAAAATCAAAGTGATTGACTATCTAGTTTGACAGATATAATCAGAACTACTCTCGTTATTCAAAATAGTCCACGGGGAAGGCACAGCCTAAAGGGGCGTAGAGAAATGGGATTGTGATGGGGGACCATTTAAAGGTCTGAACACGGAAAAAAAAACTGCTTCTCCTAGTTGACCCCATCGATTTTAACGATACCCCCCTTCCCCCAAAAAAAAAAAAAAAGGTCAAAAAGAGTACTACAAAAAACTGAAGTTTTATCGAAAAACGATAATTTTTTACCATGACGTATGATTTCTAGTAAAGGGGGGAGGGGGGTCTTAAAATTTTTTTTCGCTGCGCATTTCGGGGACATCAATTTTTTGAGTCGCAGACTTTCTATGACGAAGAAAAGCCAAACGGAGGGGCAAGTGCCCCCCTTCAAAAAAAAATTTTTTTCGCGTTTCAAATCGAAAAGTACTTCGAAATTTTTCGATTGCGTCAAAAATAATTTCCTAATTCAACTGTCTCGTGGTGGAACTACCTTAAGAAGAAGGTTGAAAAGACTGAAGCAATGATTTTCTATCGGGACGATCAAAATTAGAGGGGGCAGTGTTACGACATGGGTAGAGTACGCCCCTGTTACGGTTAAGTGGCGGTCACAACACTTACTCCTGACGTCTTCACAGCGTACAGTCGAACGGAATTTTCTACGCGCATATCACACCAATTCAGATTTCAATAATGAGTAACTTCAATAAAAATAATATTGAGTTAAAATCCTTCACACACAACTATTTATGCATATAAAGTGGTTTTCAAAAATAATAAAAATTTATTTTTGTTAGTACATTGTATCAAAAGTTGTTCTGTTGAATTCGGATATAAAAAAATTAAACGGGGCGGGAAATTTAGGAAATGATAAAAAAATGGAGCAGAGCAGAGAAGAGTTTTTTTGAAGGTTATAGACGATGTGGTAACTTGATTACTATCGTTTCGGACGTCCATCGTCTTGATGTATTTAGAAGGTTTTCACGACGTTTCGAATGCTTGTATCTGCAATCGTCTTCAGGTGAATACTGACAAGTTTAGGTGCTACTTACCAATTTATATGACTGTTGGCGCAATGATGCGAATCGAATTGAATCGAATTGAATCGAATTGAATCGAATTGAATCGAATTGAATCGAATCGAATTGAATCGAATTGAATCGAATTGAATCAGACAACGAACGATCACTTCTAACGCCACACTACAGCAAACCACCGCTTCTCTACGGGCTTCCGAAAATCCACAAACCAGACATGCCACTGAGACCGATCACCAGCTCACGGAACTCACCAACCTACAAGTTATCGAAATACCTCCTACCGATACTACAACCCTTACAAGGAAATAGCAGTTCATACGTCAAGAAATCCAAGCACTTCGTTGACACCATCACAGATGTTGAACTTGGACCAGAAGATCGTTTCATCAGCTTCGACGTGGAGAGCCTTTACACCAATGTCCCTATAGAGGAATCTCTCAGTATCATCAAAAGGAAACTCGAAGAGGATGACCAGCTGCACGAGAGTACTGATACAAGCATTCGAAACGTCGTGAAAACCTTCTAAATACATCAAGACGATGGACGTCCGAAACGATAGTAATCAAGAGAAGAGTTTATTGACTACATTACATATTTTCCGAAAATTTTTGAGTACACAAGAAACTATCCACTCAAGGTATAATCCAAACAATTACAAACTGCTAACTAAATTTTAAAACCCTAATCAGCATGGAAACTTGGGCATGTTCTGATTATTTTAAGAAAATTAGTTCATAACATAATCCAAACCTAATAAAAAGAGGTTAAAAATCAATCAAATTAGTCGTAATTATCAGATTACGTTGACAAATTTTAATTCGCACATGAAAGTGTAATATACAAGATCATGTATGTATTTTTAAATCCGTACCTGAACACCCTAGACCCTTTCCTATGACTAATCACACCCCGAACAATTGGCCATTATTAGATTATGGGATTAGCATTTATAATGAGTCTCTTAGATCTGTGGCAAGAGTACAGATAGCCTAACAGACCTTTCTACAAATCATATAGCAATCTCTTTTCTCATTTATTGTTAGCTACTGTTGCCATAACATAAACACTTTAGACAATCAGTGATCTGCAAAGTGACGACAGCGGTCGTGGTAATACTGCTTGTATTTGGATGAAACAAATCTGCAATATACACAAATATAACTTTCATTTCGAGTATGTTTCGTTTCCATATTCTACCTGTTGATCAAACTCATTACACTCTAGTTTATTACTATAGTATTTTCAATATGTATGCTCAAATGATTCGAATAATCTATTTTTATTCTTTCTTTCGCTTTTATGAAGTGAGTTTCTAAAAATAGAAATACTGACAGAGCATCGAGTTCTGCCATATTTCTTTGGCATATTACCTAATCTTCCAAAGGAGGCTTCGTTTTCAAAGCAACAGAACAGTTTAATACAACCAACAATGAGATATAAATACACTAGTAGCTTGATTCAACGATTTGGACTAGATGGCCAACAAAGGGTTGTTGGTTGTATAATGATACAGAAAGGGTAGGAAATAGAGAGCTTGTTCATAGTAGAAAGAATAATATAAATGGATTGTATTCGAAACGAAAAGACCGAGTGTCGATAGATGGTCGTTCTCAACTCAGCCATATTACTTTATTAGGGAAGAAAGTACAATTACTCTAGTAGGCATTTTTTTATTTCCAAACGTTTCAGTTGAAGAGCCTTGAAATTCTTAATTCGTCCTAACGTATCGGTTACTATATTTCATCATAATCATGGGTACTCAAACTATTCTGACACATAGGGGTGTTTAAATTTCACAAAGTTAACCATTGAAATATAATGATAACAATAAACTCGGGAACCCATTAAAACTTTATCAGGTACGCATGGGTCTTCATTTATATTTTTTTTAATCGGAATATTAAAGGATGGCGAAAATTATTAGAATAAAATGTATAGTACACATACAATATTGAAATGATGGATACAATTTTATATTGATATGAAATACAAAAAAATATTAAATAATAATGTAATATAAATGTATAATATAAAATAATAATTTACAAATCCAATAAAAAGATCAGCAGACTTATGGACCAAATGAAACGGGAAAACGGTTGGAGAAAATAAAAAGTAGGTACTAAAGAAATGGGTAAAAACATATATAGAAAAGTTGTAATTTGTGATTTTGAATTAATATTCAATGACTTATAGAATGCATGGTAATTGTCTTTTTTCTACAAGATCATGTGCAATATTTCTATCTATATTTACGATATAAATCCTGAAAATATTTTTGAAAAGATTGTCTGAATTGATCACTTTGATATAATTTCTATAGATATCAAGAAGATAATTGAAAATTATATTACTCAAATAGGTGTGACTTCGTTGTCCTACTGTTTTATTTTATTTTGTTGTTAGAAAAAATATTTTTCATGACGTGTGTCATGGCTATGCTGGATCATTTCTAGATTTTTTATCTCTTTGTATAAATATGTGACTAAACTGTACATATATAGTCTGATATCAAGAACTAGATTCTTTGAAGATTAAATCTGAATCGTAAGTATAATAATTGTTGTTGTATGAGATAAAAAAACAAATTTGTAAAATTTTAAATGTTTTCATATAATTGAGATTTACGCTTCCCCAACTTAATATCTAATATAGATTTCAGACATTTGAAGTTATATAGAACATATCGTAATGTCTGACTTATGCTTTCTATATGTCTATCCCAAAGCGAGTGAGAAGCTATTGTAAAGCCGAATATTCAATTTCGTTTGTTGATTTGATTTTAATATCAGGCCCATGATTACTAATATGTAATGTATCAAAAATGGGCAATTAACTTTTATAACAGGAACAGGGAAGATATTCTCAAAATTTATTGATTTTGTTTTTGTTTTTCAGGTTGTTCCAAGTGTTACTGGAAAATCACAGTATCATCTGCAAAATTAGTTATTTCACGAGAAGTATTCATGGTTAGTAGTCCGTCGAGATACATAGAAAAAAGAAGAGGTCCCAGGACCATACCCTGAGGTACATCATATTTTACCAAGCAAGAGGAATCTACTTCAGATGTAGTAGGAGCGGACATTTCAAGAAAGGTTACAGGGTGAGGATACCACCAGGATCGCCATGACCTTCCAGAACACCCCCAGGTTCTTACCTGCGAGTACAGGATCATCTAGAGAGTCCCCGGATAGGCATAAAAAAACTACAATTAGCCAGCATATCGGGCCACATGCTTTTAATATTCCCCAATTTTTTTTCGATTGGATTTGAATCCGGGTGATATGAAGCAGCTTTTCTACCATATGAACGTGTTCTTCTAACAACTGATCGAATTTGTAAGTAATATTTTGCTTTTTGTGAACCTTGATCAATTCGTTGGGTTGAGGTTTGGACAGTTGGCAAAAAAGGTATATTCTAGTCAGAAAGCCATTCCATAATTTCCGCCTTTGAAGAAATGGATTTAGGGGCTTCATTTACTTGTACATTATGATAATGATCATTGATGACTACTGATCTGGGAGGTAAATTAGGTATTAATTTTTTCTCGCAACCATTTTTAGTAATTTACTGAGTTCAGGTCGTCGTGATGATCACTGCTCTTCGATTTGAAAATAAGCGGACAGTTTGGAATGAAACCCATGTATTCACCAGCGCAAACAATAATCAACCGCTTTCCTTTTGAAATGGAATTTTAGGGTTAAATCAAACCAAGAGGAAGTTTGGTTATTCTTTTTCCTAATAATTTGATTCTAATCACATAGAAACATTAAGTTGCGTTTAGGGAGATTTCAAACCTTCTACAACGTTTGATTGTGGAGTTTAAGGTTCATACAAAAATAAAAATGTTGCTTGTGTTTTCCAATGAAAATATGGCCAATTTTTCTGACCATGATTCATTAGCTTGATTTTCAGAATCAATAAATATATTCTGAAATCAACTTTTTCGACTAGCCGCGCGAGTTTTTCATAAGTCAAAAATATAAAAAGATATTACTCATCTCACGTCACCCTCATAAAATCTAAATCCGAGCTGAAAACACTGATGAAATCTTAATACACTTCAGTAACTTAAAACATAGTGTTACGAAACTGGGTCCGTTTTTATTAAAAATACTCGAATGAATTAATGTCCGTTTATTACGCTTCGAAAACACAACACAATAATGCACTCCGACAATCACAGTACAATTCTCAAAATGTACCGCCTACCTGTACTAAAAATCCTTCTTGAACTCGCTACTTTTTGAATAAATGACTACTTGTCCCACGGTACGCGCGACCTCATATATTCTCGTCCTAGGTTTCCAGAATCTTCGAGCAATTCGTAGAAACGTCGATGGGAAAGTCTAGCGTGACCTCTGCTAGTCAGTCGCCACATTCTTGGACCGTTAGATCGTTTGACGTGCGAGATAAACAACGCGGCGAACTGTACTTATTTTCGTAAGAATAGTATGTCACCAACACTTATATCAACTATATTGGTTCTCATTATTTTTTTTTTGAAAATTTCAGAGTTTTGGATAACATGGTACAAGTTGCCTATAAGTTCTGTTCTGTTATTCTCAAGAAGTATTGTGAAAGGTAATAGGTAACACATAATCACATTCTGTCTGCCTATCTCTTCCTGAAATAATAATATAACCACATCTGAATTTGATGTATTCTCTGGGTAGCTATCTTTAGAATTCCTTGAGATTTTATATAACTCGGCCTGATATAAATATGTTAACGACTGTTCCAGGAAAGGAGATATAATTACTCAATTTGATCAAATAAATTCCAGTTGAAAGGTCGTATGAAACTGATACCTCAAGGCTGAAAATAAACCCGAGGAAGTTGTCAATGTTTCAGAAAGTTAGGATTGATTACCGAAGAAGATGCCATTACACAAGATATCATTACACAATTAGGTTAATCCTAATTGAAATCTAATAAATCATATTCATTTTTATAAACGACATAACTGTAATGAGTAACTGATCACAATACAATAACATAAAAATACAGTATCCACGAAAATCTAATGAATATCAAATATGCAATAAGGGATAAATTGATAAATAAGCCAGTATTATTTCATTAAAAAAAAAATTTCTTTTTCATTACAAATACATACAGTGCCTCTCAAAAGTCCCCCCCCCTCTTATTTTTGGAACGATTATACATAAACAAGTGAAATTTGGAAACTGAATATTAAAGGTTGTAAACTTCCCTACAACTGATGATAGATGACGAAATCGTCAAAGATGACGTCACAAGGCCATTGTGACCAATAATTTTAAATGGAAGCCTACGGCAAGCGACACCTCTTTTAAAAGGTATCGAAAAAACCTATTCAATGATACTAACTTTGTTTGTGTTTATGGCAGTTTTGTCAACTCGCTTTTAAAAAACGCAAAGCTGTGATGAATTAAATCAGTTAATACTAAAATTCCAAATTCAAGCTCCGCCTCTGGATAGTTGTCAAACGTTTTTGTTAGTCTCCCTAATTCGACGTTTTTGTATTGTCCAAGTTTTTGTACATTTAATAATTTGTGTATTGTTGATCGAACGTTTAACTGTTTTAGCAGCTTTTGGTACTTTTAATATTTTTGTACATTTTAATAATTTGTTAAACTGTTGTGAGCCGAACGTTCAAGTGCTTCAAGAAGCGAAATGGTACGTGCTTTAGGTGATAAAGTAGCAGCGATCCTAATTCTTGGTGAAACTGGACAAAATATTCATGTAGCAGGACGCATTTTTAATGAGAGGATTCCCGATCGCCCCGTTTCGAGAACTTATTTAAGGGATCTTCTTCGTTAGTTTGAAACAACGGGTAGTATTGATGATGCGAAACGATCTGGCAAACCACAAATTTCTGATGAGAAAAAAATTTATATACTGCCAGAAGTAATAGTTAATCCTACTTCTTCAACAACTCACGTTGCATCTACCTGTGAAGTCAGTCGAAGTACAGTACACAGGGTGTTGAAGAAAAACAAATTTCATCCATACAAATTAAAAATGATTCATCAACTCTCAGACGACGACCCAGACCGAAGACTAGAATTTAACGAAAATATGGAAACTAAAATTAACCAACAGCCAGACTATGTCAAAACAATTCGTTTTAGTGACGAAAGTACTTTCTATCTAAATGGAAATGTAAAGACACAGAATGTGAGGTATTGGAGCGACGCAAATCCTCACCTGTTTCGTGAAACACATACCCAATTTCCCCAGAAGGTGAATGTTTGGGCAGGTATCCTGGGAAGCCACATCGTTGGGCCTCTTTTTTTAAATACTAATTTAACTGGTGAGGTTTATATGGAGGTGTTGCAAAACGCAATAGAACCGTTAATCCTTGGAATTTTGGAAGATAATCCAGATGAATTCGGCAATTTGGAAATAACATTCCAACAGGATGGTGCTCCTCCATACTATTACGGTGCAGTAAGACGGTATTTGGATGAGGAGTATCGTGGTAGATGGATTGGACGAAGAGATTCAACGGAATGGCCAGCTCGATCACCGGACCTCACACCTTTGGATTTTTTCTGTGGGGGGTACCTTAAATCGAAGGTTTACGCCACCGAACCTGACAATATTGACGTTTTAAAACAACGTATTGTTGCAGAATGTGAGGCTGTTTCCGCAGACACATTTGCAAAAGTACGAGAAGAGTTCAAAAATAGGATATTTCACTGTCAGGAAGTAAATGGAGGTCACTTCGAGCAATTTATTTAAGTAGATACTGATTCTTAAATCTGTAATGAATTTCATACTGAATGGAATTTAAATTTTAATATCTACTAATGAGCCATTAAAACTGCCATAAACACAAACAAAATTAGTATCATTGAATAGGTTTTTTCGATACCTTTTAAAAGAGGTGTCGCTTGCCGTAGGGTTCCATTTAAAATTATTGGTCACAATGGCCTTGTGACGTCATCTTTGACGATTTCGTCATCTATCATCACTAGTAGGGAAGTTTACAACCTTTAATATTCAGTTTCCAAATTTCACTTGTTTATGTATAATCGTTCCAAAAATAAGAGGGAGGGAGGGGACTTTTGAGAAGCACTGTATAGAATAGGTGTATGTTGGTCGCATATTCATCAAAAAACAACTACTTCACTGGCTAATGCCTCGACGGACGTTGGATTACATCCGATAGATAAACGTGCAAAGTCCTACAAGATAATTTGCAAATGTTTGTTGCGAAATGGATAAATATTAACCACTTCGCTCAAGCTGACCACCGGTAGATCGGATTCGTGGTATTTGCCCCTCATCAGTACAGGATGGGCCAAGCAGACAATGATTAATGTCTGCGTTACCTGATTGAAACAATTAATATGAAACCATTTCAAAGTATTTGCTGGGATCGAATTAGCAGAATGGAGCTAACGCCATCTCAACACAACTACGGCACGTTTATCCATCGGATGTCATTCAACGTCTGTCGAGGCATTAGCCAGGATGGATATGATGGATATGCAACCAACACACATCTATTGAATAGATTTTTGTAGGCAGCTGTCTTGAGGAATAAGATATTTTTCATGTTCAATAAAATTATGGATGTCTATCAAGATTGTTACAGATGTCTGTCTCTTATTGCATATATGTCTATCCTGGGATTCAGGATGACATTCAAAGTTGGTAATAGTTTAGTTGCAGTAGTTGTGTTGAGATGGCGTTAGCTCCATTCTGCTAATTCGATCCCAGCAAATACTTTGAAATGGATTGATATTGTTTCAATCAGGTAACGCAGACATTAATAATTGTCTGCTTGGTCCACTATGTACTGATGAGGAGTAAATACCCCGAAACCGGTAATCTGAGTGAAGGGGTTACTATTGATCCATTTCGCAGCAAACTTTTTATTTTTTTTATTTTATTGCTCACATAATATACAGTTATGACATATGTATAAAAACTATGAAATAATAAGTTGCATTTAATTTTTTCTTTTTCACCTAAGTGTATAACTCTTGTATGTGCAAGTATCGATTTACTAGATTATTGTGATTTAAGATATAGGTCGAGTATCTGGTTATAAGTGTTTGTTTGGTTTTATAATTATTAATGTGTAAATGATATTCGGTATTTTAACAAACTTAAACTTATTGTAGTTTTACAAATATATTTTTCATTTTTAGTATTAAAAATTTTTGGTGCAAATAATTCACAAATCTTTGCGAGGAGTCTTTTTTCAACATTGGAATTGGACTTTGCATGTTTATCCATCGGATGTCATTCAACGTCTGTCGAGGAATTAGCCAGGGTAGTAGTTGTTTTTTTATGGATACGCGACCAACATACACATATTGTATAGGTTTTTGAGGAATAAGACATTTTTCATTTTTAATGAAATTATAGCTGGCTATCAAGAATGTTACAGATTTCTGTATCTTATTCCAGATATTTAGGTTAAAGTTCGGTAAATACATTTTTACATTCCGGGCGAGGTATGGAATTTCGAAACGAGCCAAGTATGGAATTTCGAAACGAGTACTGGAAAAAGTTTACCGTACGTGTGACGTACAACATTTTATTGCATACTTTTCACAAACAACAAGAAATATGAGTAATTATTATAAAGAATAATTATTTTTCAATTTTAAATGAATGCATGCCTAGCTGTGAGATGGTTTCCATAGAAACGCGAGCAATTTTGCGTATTTATTATTTTGACACTAACTGGCAGCAGACGTGACGATTTTTTGGGTATCAGGTGTCCCACGGCTTCTCGCGATTTCCTCAGGAAAAAAATCCGTCATCTCATTACGACAAAGAATACAATTTTTTTTGTCAGTGGAAATTGGATAACAAGGTTAATATTGTGAATGAATATGTGAAGATGGCTTACCTGTTAGATTTGGTGAGTAATCCTCTACAGTTTCTGAAAGCAATTTTAAGGTAGTTCCGCCACGAGACAGTTGAATTAGGAAATTATTAAAATTTGGCATACGTATTGTTTAACATGTGAACAGCACCCCTATAAAATTAACAAGTTTCACCATCCCGAATCCGAGATATATATAATTGAAGTTGACTCAATCAACACGTAACATATGGACCATGCATAGGCAAACAGCACATTATTAATTCTACCGTTAGTAAAAAATTAAGAATTATAAAAACGAGGAGGAGCTAGAGCAGGATATCACAGATATTGTGAAAAAAAACAAAGTGATTGACCATCTAGTTTGACAATATAATCAAAACTACTCTCGTTATTCAAAATAGTCCACGGGGAAGCGCACATTATCAATTCTACCGTTAGTACTAAAATTAAGATGTTCATGAAAAACGAGGAGAAGCTAGAGCAGGATATCACAGATATTGTGAAAAAAAAATCAAAGTGATTGACCATCTAGTTTGACAGATATAATCAAAACTACTCTCGTTATTCAAAATAGTCCACGGGGAAGCGCACAGCCTAAAGGGGGGGGTCGTAGAGAAATGCGGATTGTGCCAGGGGACTTTTTGAAGAAGGACGGGGGACCAGTTGAGGGCTGAACGCGAAAAAAAACTCCTTTTCCTAGTTGATCCCATCGATTTTAACGATACCCCCGCTTCCCCCCCTCCCCCAAAAAAGTTCAAAAAGAGTACTACAAAAAAGTCCATTGAAGTTTCATCGGAAAACGATAATTTTTCCCATGCCGTATGATTTCTAGTGAGGGGGGAAGGGGGTCTGAATTTTTTTTTTTTGCTGCGTTTTTCGGGGACATCAATTTTTTGAGTCGCCGACTTTCTATAACAAAGAAATTTTTCTAGAGTCGATTGGGGAGGCAAGTGCCCCGCTCGCGTTTTAAATCGAAAAGTCGTTTGAAATTTTTAGATTCCGTCAGAAATAATTTTCTAATTCAACTGTCTCGTGGCGGAACTACTTGAAAAATATTCTATACAAGGCCGTATCCAGGGGGGTTGGGGGTTGGGGGGGTGTTAAACTTCCCCGAAATCTGTAAAATATATCTGGAATAAGGTGAAAATCAGGGAGTTTTATGTACATCCCATAGAACCAAACCAAAAATTTTTCTCTGGGTACGGCCTTGGGTTAAGGCAATGATGATAGTCCTGGAAAATTTGGATATATCTATCTTTCCTAAACTGAAGGCTTTTCTTAAAAAACAGTCATTTGGTTAACAGGCGATTAACTTGAAAACGTTAACGCGAGAGGAAGTGAGCCCAATTCATGTCAGAAGCACCTGACAAGGAATACCTTTTGATGAAGGTAATATAGTGCAGGAAAAAAAATTCGTTGGTCATAATAATATTGTGTGTTTTTGGGTAATAGCTTTACTTGGAATAGCGGGTGGCTGTCGTCGAGAGGAACTTCACTCAATGACTCTTAAAGATATTGAGGATACTGGTACGAAGTTGGTAATTACAATACCAAACACAAAAACGAATCAAAGAAGAGTGTTTACCGTAATAAATGATTCTGAACAAAATTTCTTAGAGTTATACAAGGTGTTTCATAATTGAATGCTGATCCTAAAGGGCGATAATCCTTGGATGATTTTAAGAAAAATTCTTCATATGAACATAGGTCCGCAACCGCTTTATTTCTGAGATATAGGATGCTGAAATTTAACAAAAAATCAGTTCTTTCCCAATATCTCTGAAACTGCTCTGGCTTTTTTTCAATTTCGGTACATGCAAAGTACGCATAAAAATATTTTTTTTCCATGATAAAGGATTTTTTAATTTTTATCATTGACGTCCCTGTTAACGCCCTGTCATATTTTTTATCAAAATAATGATACGCCACTGTCTTTTTTCCAAATGAATATTATTTGTGATATTGTCCTCTATCTTCTCATAAAAATGGTCTCCTACCTTTTTTTGTCCGGCAAACGGTTTTCAATTTAGAAAATAAAATACTTTCATTTGCTTGTCTCTATTCGATTTTTCTTTCAGCCTTAATTTCACAATTGTAGTAACCAAAGGATCTAGGTGAGAATTTTATAAACTATTATTTAGTTTTTGTAATGAGAACGCAAAAAAATAAATTTTTTATTTTTAAAAACATAATTATTATGAACAGAAAATACCAAAATCAAATTAACTGTTCAAAATGTCCGCCTCCTGCAAGTATTCATGCTTCAGCCCTCCTTGTCATTGACTCGCGTACTCTTTGGAAAATTCCTGGAGTGTTCCTTATTGCTTCACAAGAAACTATTACGCGGTTCCGCAATTCTTCCTCTTCCAAAGGAAATAATCAAGACTGTTTAAGTCTGGGGATCTAGCTGGCAATGACTCTGTTCCCCCACGACCTATCCAGCGATTATGAAAGTTTTGGTTTGAATTTTCGCGGCTTGAAAACAACGAAATGTGTTCTTAGCATACTAGATGTTTCTAGCCCACAAGCTAATCCTACTACTCTTCAACGGCTGATTTTGCAGAGGGACAAGCAAATGAATGCATTTTATTTTCTAAATCGAAAACCGTTTGCCGGACGAAAAAAAGGCAAGAGACCATTTTTATGAGAAGATAGAGGACAATTACAAAAATAATGATTATTTGCAAAACAGAAAGTGGCGTATCATTATTTTGATCAAAAATATGACAGGGCATGTTAACAGGGACGCCAATGATGAAAATTATGAAATCCTTCATTATGGAAAAAATGTATTTTTATGCGTACTTTGCATGAACCAAAATTGAAAGAAAACGCCAAAGCGGTTTCAGAGATATTGGGAAGGTACTGATTTTTTTATTAAATTTCAACATCCTGTATCTCAGAAATAAAGCGGTTGAGGACCTATGTTTATATAAAGAATTTTCCTTAAAATAATCCAAGGATTATCGCCCTTTAGGATCAGCAATCAATTATGAAACACCCTGTATAGAAAGTTTTTAGCATTGCGATCCAAGGATATACAGCATCAGTTTCTTTTTATGGAATATCGTCAAAGCAAGTGTATTGCGCAAAGAGTGGGAATCCATTCAATCGGAGATGTTCCCAAAAAAATAGCAACATTTCTGAGATTGCCCGATGCCGCTAAATACACGGGGCATTATTTTCGGTAGCAGAACAGTACATTGAGGAATCAATAGAGAGATAAAACAGGGTATCTCGCATGATTCAAAGTGGGGAAAATTTTGTTGAAGTGTTACAACAAAGAAGTAAAAATGTATCATCAACTACAAGTAGTAACATAAATGAGTCCTACAACAAAATTACAGATATCAACGTTAATGGCAATGGAAATTGCAGCATTACTATCAATATCAACTAATAAGATGGTTGCATGTTTGTAATTAATGCATTAAAAATAAATTTTTGACTTTTCAACCGACGAAATCAAAAGTGGAGGTTCTCTAGTCGACGCGTATATTTTTTTTATGTATGATCACGCATAACTTTTCACAGAGCAGTTTGATTTTGATGATACTCTTCTCATTAGATAGGGTGTACTTCTAAGTTGGTCCCATTCAAATTTTAACAAAAAAATCCATCCCTAAGGGTAGCAAAATGGAGGATATTGATCGTTCACCCTCTGAATTTTGGTCCGTTTACCGATTCTATCAGGCATAACTTTGTGGCGGGTTTTCCGATTTGGATTTTTTTTTTAATTAGATTGGCTATACCTTATAGTTGATCATATTTAAATAATCCACCCCTATGGGTAGAAAAATAGGGGAT
Organism: Gonioctena quinquepunctata; assembly: GCA_018342105.1. Taxonomy (NCBI): domain Eukaryota; kingdom Metazoa; phylum Arthropoda; class Insecta; order Coleoptera; family Chrysomelidae; genus Gonioctena; species Gonioctena quinquepunctata. The sequence goes on along the minus strand of JAFIRS010000757.1, from coordinate 382,107 downwards.
GATTGATTTTTCACTTGTGAACATTGGCACACATATGTAGTTGACATTGACAGATCCTCCTACATCCGTCACAATAATTAAATTCTATGAAAGGATGGAATTATTTACAAAGTGATGAAATCAACCAACCAGAACTTTCAAAAATAATTTATATTATATAACAATAACTAGTTAAAGTAGATAATCATATAATTTAATAGTTAATAGTTGAAGTTAGCTGGGTAAGTAAGAATTTTTGAAGTAATCAAAAATTAGTAGATTTCAGCCACAAAAAATGGAAAAATAAACTAGCAATTGAATTAGGTAAAGCGTAAAATGATGGCAGCGAGATGCACAGCTGCGTTCTGATTACTTCTTCAAAGTAATCTAATCATCTTCGATAATTATTTGTTTGGCGCCGACTCAAAATTAGTTACTCACATTATTTTAGGAGCTCAATTATCATTAAGACTAAGAAGGTTTATTTTATTTTTTCTTTTCAGTTGATTTTTTCGTCGGTTTAAGTTTTTGTTAAAAAGTTTTTTGAAGATGTTAAAACGTTGCAAAAACCTGTCGGGTCCAGCAGAAAAAGTTTATTAGACCAGTCCGGTAAAAAAACTACTGGACCAGTCCTGTATTTTTGTTGTCCGGTAAAAAAAATACAGGACTAGTCCGCTACAATTTTTCATAACGATACTCAATACCGTAAAAAAATATTTTCCGGACTAAAATCAAGAATGTAAAAGTGTGTTTTTCGATACACTATGAAATAATAGTTGTTTTTTTTTATTGGTGCCCCTTTTTACCCATTTAAAACACGCCTCAGCGTGTTTAAATCGAACTTTAAAAAACGCGCGTTTTTTAAAGGTAACCATGACAACATCAACAAATCGAGAAACGTGAAGTCTAAATGACAAATTTTTTATTATTGATCTGACACGAGTACCTTGTAACGTCAAATAAAATATTACTCACAATTCGTTCATTTATATGTGCTCCTCCATCCATTTGATGAACTTTTCATATTCTTTTTTATATACATCACTGGATTTTCGAGGTATTAACCGCGATTCTGCCTATTCAAAAAATCGATATTAGAATAATTCATTTTTGAGCTCTGGTGACAACAAATATTGATCTTTGGTAACAAATTGCAAATGAATGTTTTTCTCATTTCCATGACAACGAAAGGTATACTGATGTCACATCACGAATTCAACCTTCTTGCATTATTAGTTCTTATTTCTATTTTTTGTAGTAATAATACCAGTATATATGATTTCAAAGGGCACCAATAAAAAAAAATAACGTAAAGTATTCGTGGATAACTGGTCTTAAAAACACTTGCTCTATTTCGAGCACTCCGGCTGCGCCGTCGTGCTCGAAAAATCGCGCGTGTTTTAAAGCCCTTTTTATCCACTTATACTTTAATATACTATTTTCTACTCCCCCTACAGAAAATGACAAAATTTGTACAACTCGCCAACTATGTAAGTGTCTATTTAAGCACTGTGCGACATAAAACTGTACGATTTAATTTCACCGTAAACAGAGAGCACGATCAACAACCAATATGGTAGCATCTGTAAAGTAAATCGCACGACGTATAACCAATAAGATAGAGTCTTCAGTAGTTGCCATGGAAACGAATAACAGGCCGCGTCGCCGATAACATTTTGACGTTTTATAATTGTGTCGCGATTTGTTACCAGTTTTTGGATTTGCCGAGATCATTTGAAGATAAATCCCTAATAACAAATAAAAATTGTTGTGAAAAAGCTAAAAATGCTTCTTATAATTTGTTACCAGCAAAATCTCGAGAAAGATACGAAACAGTGTATCGAAAATTCATGGACTGGAAGCTGAAACTCAAAATCAATTCATTTTCAGAAAATGTTATGTTAGCATATTTTGGAGAACTGTCCAAAGAAATGAAACCATCGTCACTTTGGTCAATTTATTCAATGCTAAGGTCAACAATAAACATAAACCATGATAACATTAACATTGCGACCTATCCTAAACTATTGGCTCCGCTGAAAAGAAAATCAGATGGTTTCAAGAATAAAAAATCGAAAACGTTGACATCAAAAGAAATCAATGTCTTTATCCAAAACGTTCCAGATAGCAGATATTTGCTTACGAAGGAATGGACGAATCATATAAATTAACAGCCAAGTACTTTTTCATTCAAGGTAGTTTTAATTTTCGGTATTAGTGGTGGTTGTAGAAAGCAGGAGTTACGCAACTTAAAGCCTCAAGACGTGGAGGATACAAGAAAATGTCTGATAATTCATATTGCCGATTCAAAAACCAAAACGCAACGTTCATTTGTCGTTTCCGAGTTCATTTATCCAGACTTTGCCTTTCTTTTTGAATTTCATAAATGAAATAAACAAAATCGGCAGTATTCTAAAACAAGTGGCAGAATATCTGGGCTTAGCGAATCCCAAACAATATACAGGACATTGCTCTAGGCGCTCTTCAGCCACAATTCTTAGATGCTGGTGGCGATATGCTAGCATTAAAGAGACACGGTGGTTGGCGGTCATTAGCAGTGGCCGAGAGTTATGTAGATAATTCTATGAAAAACATGACTGCCAACTCATCAAAAATTACATGTGCCATTAATAATACTGCTGCAATAAGAGAAAACACTAGTATTATTTTTGAAAATACAAAAAATCAGACAAACAAGAGAAGGCTTGTTTTTAATAACTGCACAGTTACAATTAATAATTATTACAATCAAAAGTAAACTATACTAAGTAATATAGTATCTCATTATAGTTGAATTATCTTTGTAGTTATTTAATTGAATGAATAAAAATATTTTAACTTAATGGAATCCTAATTTTTTATGGGAATGAATGCGGTCGTAGAAAAAGTATAGTACACATTTCGAGTTGTAAGACAATTACGCACTTCTAGAATAACGCACTCGCCGCTTTGCGGCTCGCGCGTAACTTTTTCTAGTCGTACGTAATATGCTTCTTACAACTCTTTTTATGTAATATACTATTGTAGGCAGCACCGGCAGAAGGCCGTATGAAATATCGAATCAGATTTTTCATTACCGACGTGTCAAATGTCAAATATGTCAACTAGTCAATAACATTGTGTTTTTTGTTATGTTCTCAATTGTGTTTTCAATCATTTTTCCAGGATCCAACTATACTTACGTATTATGGAGATATAGATAGTTGAATATAATAAACTTGTAAGTAATTATGACAACCATCCAGAAAGATACTACCAAATTTGAAAGAAAATTGTAAATTTATTCAGTTTACAGCAAAATCCTGTTTTCTCCCAGTTTGACATTCGAATCGTGAATGCTAGATGTCGCCCAGTTCGTGGTAATCCTGAATAGTAAGTGACATTTGGAATAAATGAAATATAAATTGTTAAAATCCGATAAAGGTATGTAGGTTTAGGTGTGAAAATCGAAATTTTATTTGAACCCAAACTAAACCAGTATTCGTATATTCTTGTAAGTGGATTATATCTTGTTTGAATTTACTATCATTTTGTTTGCGATTGTTCGAAGAAGGAAAGTGTAAAAGTCATGTTTTTACTTACCGCAACAATAAGCATTGACAATTTTATTCTGAAAAAATCAGAATAAAACATAAGGTATTATGTCCCCGGATTATCTGAAAGGATCAAACGAATTGGACATAGGTATGATGTGAGAACATCATTTAGAACAATAAACACACTGAGTATACTAACACAAACAAAACCAAAAAACGCAGAAGAAAGTACCAAAAACTGTGTTTACAACATACCTTGTTCGTGTTGTGATAGTTATATAGGTGAAACGTCAAGACCATTGGAAGTGCGCCAAAGTGAACATCAGAGTTACATCAGAAATCGACAAATAACCGGATCAAAAATTGCAGAACATATCCTCACATCCAATGGCGATCATACGATTGAATGGAATAGGACAAAAATATTGATGAAAGAACCACATCAAGAGAGGAGAAAATTGAAAGAACCGGCCTGTATTCTTCTTTCCAATAACAACTGCTTTCCAACAAATTCTGTTGAAATGGATCATACATGGTTACCTCTACTCAGAGAGGAAGTGAGATATGGTAGAATGCTAATAAACTGATCTGAACAACACCCCATATATCCAATAAGCAATACGTCACTCTCAAACTTTTTTGGCAGATCTCAATTGACATCCGTCAGTTGAAAAAGCGAAAAAGACTCTGCAAGAAAAAATCCAAATTATTAAAACAATTAAAGGTTTTGAAGATTTTGAGAACGGGGGCAGATATAGTCCCCAAAACGTCAATCAAAAACTATATAGAGAAGTATCTTTTGAATTTTTTCAAAAATTTTTTGATAGGCAAATTCATAAAACGACAAGTTATTGACTAATTGAATCATTTTTCTATAGGAAATATAATTTGGTGAACGCAATAACTTATCGGGGTGAACTAATTAGTTTGACCTTTCTACACTTGTATAGATTTTCCTGATTATATTTTCATTTTCAGACTGTGGAAGGTTACCCAAAAAACATGTCAAGAAACGTTGTTCCTCCACAAAAAAAACACATTCATTCAATACTTTTATAGTATTTATAAACACCCGTTAATGTTCAGTTATGATTTATGAATGAATAAAATTCAGTTCGCATAGTGTTGCCATGACGACACTTCCTAAAACAAGTCCGTAAAAGTAGCATTTTACGGATTTTTTTTAATTCGTAAAGTTGGGGAGCGTACACAAAAAATTATTTACAAGCTCCCAACTTTCCGTGTTTGGATTTAAATTATTTAAACCAACTGACAGGCAATTATCACATAAAATTCTCAAGAAGTTACATACATGATAAACTTCAAATGGAAGAAACTAATGTACTTAAAGTTGATGAGATTCCGCAATCAGTGGAAACATATGTAGGTAGGTAACATTTTACGTGTCAGACAATATAGAACATCCACTTGAACTTCACTATTATTGCACGTGTAAATCCGGGGCTCGAACTTTGGGCACGTGCGCCAATGTGGCAAGTGTGTGAAGAAAACGTGAAATATCCATCTACATCTTTACTAAATGACATTCCCGATACTGCTGAAAGATTACCACCTAAAAATATTGATTGTGGTCCAGACATAATGACTGATAAATAGGTGTATTTTGTTCATTTGAAAGTCCAGTATATCCATTCTCAGTTGAATAAAATAATTTCCAACCCAAAATATAGGGTTCGTTCGAAATCGTACATATTATAATGTTCTGCTAGGACTGCCACCTCTGCACCTAGCCATTGAGCATGAAGCCATGCGTGGTGCCTACAGACTCCAAGGTACAGACCAATGGATTGGCACGGAGGCAGACCATGGACACTCCAATATTTGGAACAAGGCAAAGGATAGCTGTCCAATCCTACAAATGGAAAGAGACAGCATCCCGCCTGTTCTGAATTTTAAAAAGGGACCAAAAATCATCATCCCCACGAGAGATGAATGGAAAGTCGCTGCGCCCGGCAGACTTCCTGCCTACGGATCAACCTGGTATACAGATGGATAAAGACTTGGGGGAATGTCCCGCGCAGAAGTATACAAGGAAGGAACAAAGAGAGAAATCTCAGTTCCTCTAGGCAAAAATGCCTCAGTGTTCCAGGCCGAAGTATATGTTATACTTACCTGCGTTCAGGAAAGCCTCGACAACAGAAGTCGAGGACCTATTTTCATCTACTCGGACAGCAAGGCAGCAATCATGGCGATAGGATCATCCAAATTGGTGTCCGAGTGTAGAAACGCCATAGAAAGTTTGCAAAAAACAAGGAAAGTCACCCTCATGTGGGTACCAGGACACGCAGGTGTTCCTGGGAACAAAGAGGCAGACAGAGTAGCCAAGATTGGATCTGGACAGACTCCAGTCGGGCCGGAACCAATCCTGGGAATACCCAATAGCATGGCCATCTTAAACATGGAGGGACTGATGCAGAAGATGTTCATCAAAACATGGCAGGAGGCGCCATGCATGAGGCAATCGAAGCTCCAAATGAAGGAGCCTTCGAAGAAACTGTCAAGAGAGATCATGTCACTCATCAAACGGGACATCAAGACTGTGACTGGGCTCCTAACGGGACACCTGAACAGGCACATGGAACTCATCGGGATCACAGACGATCCCATATGCAGATGGTGCCTAGAAGATGACGAGACATCGTCGCACATCCTTACTGAGATAAACCTGGGGAGCTTAATTCTGAACCCATAAGTTGTCAAGGAGATTCAGAAGATGTCAAGGAGAAGATGTCAAGGAAACTGCTGAGTTTCGCCAGAGAAATCGGCAAGACCAGCTGATTCTCAGATCAAGTGGGCGCACAATGGGCCCAAGTAAAGAGGCCTACGTGCAAGGAGTTCTCCGGAACCATCCCACCATGTGCATAGAAGAAGAAGAAAAACGAAAAGATAAATCAATATGAATCCACGTATAAAGTATATAGTAGAACAAATTGAGAGAAAACTTTTCGCCGCGTAAAAACCAGTCGAAAACTTCGCTGGCCGCTCATTGTATAAATTACCACAGATAACTTTATTGGGTTTGGGGTTGAATCTATTAGTAGAACAGTAGTGGGGGCAGAGGCAGCCATGTATGGTGAACAACTGCAAGAAAAATTGTGCAGTAGTCGAAAGTACCATCCACATAAAATTTCTGGCTTGAGCAAAGCTGCTTTAAATTTGTAAAAATCCTTTCAGGCTGTAATTTCAAACACAAGAAAATCAATCAAAGAATGGCAATAATGGAATTAATCGTCCCGCAAAAGCAGGATTATTTACGTCAAATAAAAGAACATCGGGAATCTAAGAGAATTTGGTGTATCTTGACGGGACTTGGTCTGCTAGTCGGTATGGATAGGTAGATAACTCAAAAAAAAAACTGTTTAATCTTTTTAACCTTTTAACTTTGTGAATGTCTATATTTTATGGGTTGCCCCTGTTCTTTTTTGACGAAAGCGCTCTGCAATAATTAAAATAAAATTGCACGAAACTCAAAATTCATGGTGACAATTATCATACTTGTAGAGACACTGCCAATATTTTTGATGGAAGACATCGAGGTAAAAACGTTCATAATTCGACAATTACAAGAATTTTGAAAACATTCAGGGAGTCTGGATCGGTTTCGAAAAAATACAAAGTGACACATAAACGACAGATAACTGAAAATGAAGAAACTGTTATGAATATTATAATGTCTACGATTGAAAATCCAAGAATGTCATTATCGCAAAGAGGAGAAAATCTTGGTATATCCGATCGATCAATGAGAAGAGTTCTAGGTAATAATAAATTCAAACCGTATAAACCAAAATTCATACACACTTTGAAACCGAGAGATCCCGATAATCGCTTGGATTTCTGTTTCTGGTTTCAGTCTATGATGGAAGAAAATAGACAGTTTTCGAAAAAAATTCTAAACAGTGACGAGTCAACCTTCACATCAAATGGGGTAGTCAGCTCCCAGAATTGCAGGTGGTGGGCAGATAATAATCCCCATTTTAGGATACAATGTAGAGACCCATATCACTTCAAAGTTAACGTCTGGTGCGGAATTCTTAATGATATTATTGTTGGACCAGTATTTTTCAGACAACCACTGAATTGTGCAAGATACTTAAGATTGCTGCAGACGTTTCTCTCCGATTATTCAGATGATATTCCTCTGGACATGAGAGCTGGAATGTATTTTCAACAAGACGGTGCATCCGTTCATTCTACGCTAGAAGTGAGAAGGTGGTTAAACGGAACATTTCCAAATCGATGAATTGGAAGATATTCCAATAACGCTTGGCCCGCTCGGTCACCGGTCCTCACTCCTTTGGATTTTTTCTTATGGGGATATCTCAAACAGAAGGTATATTCAAGGAGACCATTTCAAAATATACGTCATTTGGAGAATGTTCATGATGCAATGCACCGCCGTACTATGCAGTGTATTGAGAATTGAGGACTCCACGTAGAATAAAGCATAGGACATATTTGTTTCAAAATATGTTATTTGTATTGTGAAAATAAATTAATTGGCATTCTGGCATCATACCTTGGAGACAATTCAGTTTTATTTACTATTTGCAGCAAGATTTTGTGAAATTCCGTCACATAATTCATTTAATGTGATTTTCCGATGGGAGGGAGAAATGTGAAAACATTCAGAGAGTGATATCATCATACCATTCGTGTAGCATAATGTTGTTATGTTGTACAGGGCAATGAAGAAAAAATGGGAAAAAAAGTTGAAATATGAAATTGGTCATAGGTGGCTATGATTCGAATTTCTGGATCAACATTCGATTTTGAACAATGTTTCCCCATGAATTTGAATTCTACCGTGCGAAATAAAGTGAAGGAATCATATTATTTTGAAAACAAAGCATGCGTTTCTATCTCCCTCGTATAGGTTCGCATAAAATTCAATTTTGGTGTTTGCAATTCAGGTTTGGGATGAAGCAGAGGTTTTTATCACGAATGATTTTTTTTGAGAAATCAATAATAAAAAAGTTTTCCATATGCTGCGAACTTTATGCCGGACACTGTATATATATATATATATATATATATATATATATATATATATATATATATATATATATATATATATATATATAAACCGGGATAACGGGATAGAGGGAAAACGGAATAAAGAGATAAAATGGGATAAGGGGTTTAACGGAGTAACGGGAAAGCAAATGAGATAAGGGGATAACGGGATAAAGTGGTAACGGGATAAAGTGGTAACGGGATAAAGTGTAACGGGAAACTGGATAACGGAATAACGGGATAAGGGAATACGGGATAGCGGGGTAACAGGAAGCGGCAAAGCCACAGGCATAAGCTCGATGGAACAGCATCAAGAAAAACATAGGAAAAAATTCAAATTCCACGCGGACGAAGTCGGGGTACCATCTAGTGTAATTATATATGTATAGACAAATACCAACGTTATTGAAACGATTAGATCATTATTAATTGAAAACATCGTTATGAACTGGACTAATAACAAGAAAGCCTTACAACAGCCTGACATCGTTACCAATCGGCTGTTTCCGGGAGACTCCAAAAAACTCGAATTCATAGGGTTGTATAGATTTTGAATGATTATTGACCAAAAATGGTTAGGAACATAGGAACAACTGAAAACATTTCAAATATGGAAAAATCGAAACTATCGAACACAACGAACGACTTCTGAAAATAAAATTGGAAATAGGTAAGTACTCACGGAAAAACTTGAAGATGTGCCTCACGAACAACATATTGTCAAAAAACTTGCTCTTGAAACTTGAAACAGAAAAAGGTCGAAAAGTGGCGTGTTACTTGTTACGACACCTTCGAAACTAATACGAGCCACCCGTACAGTGCAACGTGATGAAGGAGGACAAGCATACGACTCGGACTCGGGCCAGGCAGAGACAGACAATTAGGACAAAGTTGACGGTGATGGGGCTCACGCTTCATGCAACGTGATATTCCCCTCCGGATCCGTCAGCAGATATTATTTTCTAGCGGATGTCACCAAGAACGTGGAATGCTTGTTACATACTCCTTGATTTGATCGTATTGATCGAGGAGAAATACATTTCAGGTGGAGAAAGCCAATTTGAGTGTTAATGATGATTTACTTGGTCTAGCCAGGGGCGGATCCAATTTTTTTTTAAACTATTAATTAGGGATTTTTTAGAATGTTTCTATTAGATTATTTTTTATAAATAATCAGGGCCGGATTAAAAGGTGTGGAGGCCCTGGGGCAACAAAGGAGTGGAGGCCCCTAATTATTTTTCAAACAATTTTTTATTTTTTTTTTATTTATTGCGGAACAAATAAAATTATTTCGACACGAGCATATGTAGGTATAATAAAATACAAGAAATAAATTAAATTACAGCGTAAACGAATGGATTCTTCCGAGCTTTTTTCGACGAAAAATCATTGATGATTTCGGTCAAATCCAGCATCTGGAGAAAATCATTCTCAATGCTAAGAAGCGATAATTTTGATAGGCGGCTTTGTCTCATCGTAATTCGCCTATTTTTTACATTTTTCATTTTGGAAAATGAGCGCTTTCCAGTGCAATTCGACACCATCAAAACCAAGTACATTCTCAGTTGTAATATCACAAGAGAGTGAAAATAATTCGACAGATTTTCGAAAACTTGTTGCCAGGCAATAGACAAGGGAGGCCAACTCTGACTCGAGTGGCTATTGCAAAATGCCAACAAGTTTGAGAAAGAAATCTAGATAATTATTTTCTACTATATCGAACTCTCGTGTGGTATTCTTTAGACTATTTTTTGATGTTACGATCATAAACACATTTCCTCGCAAAATTATAAAATGTACTAAACCGGTTTTGATTCATTTCTCACTTTTCATGAAAATTGATGACAGACGTCAAATTAAAAATATAGGTTATCCGACAATAAAAACAAAATACCTCAAATTATTCCCGCGACAATGTTCTAGGTAGAATATTCCCAAAGAGAGTAAACGTTATCTGAATAGGAGGTACTAATAAGCTCTAGCCAATCAGAATCTTGTAGCATTAACTCATCATAGTGACGTACATGGACATGAGTACAGGTGGCCCACGTAACATACAGAGTGGTCCAATATACATTCAAGAGCCCGTAACTCTCAGATACCAGAATGCGGAATGCGCTAGTCCGCCACTGTCCAGAGAGAATGATGGCCATGACATTACCATATACGTCACTATGACTCACAAATTATCTTTCATCTCTTTCTATTGGTGTCACCATTGTCTTATGGGGAATAGACTCTCCTACTCAGATAACGTTTACTCTCTTTGGAATATTCCCACTATTGATTGGCCAAAACGTATATGAATTATTTCAATTGAACGTTTCTATTGGTTTCTAGCAATGTCAAAAAATAATCACCGTAATTTCAATGTTTGGGAATGTAGCTCTGAAATTTTGGTTTTCAAGAATTTCATAGTAGAACAGCTTATATTGGTCTTTTTGATAGTCCTTTTTCAGAAGGATTTACATTTGTTGAGGAATGTCATCGTTTCAGATTTGGGGGATTTCTCTGTTACAAGCGCGCCACTCAGCGGACACTTGTCAACGCCAATAAATAGGAAAAACAGGTATAGACGGGCAAAGTTTTTGTAGAATCGGCAGCAAAATAGTCAACAGAATTTGCAACTTTTGTTCTATTATGGAATGCGCACAGGGCTCTTATAAATAATTTGATGCAATCATATTCATAAATTGAAATATTATTTTCTTTTGCTTATGATTATTGAATTTCATTGTGAATCTAGATCGCTTGTGTCATTCGAAGAATACATTAGGCAAAAAATCCTCCATTTAATAAAAAAATTTTTTTTGAAATATTATTTTCTTTTGCTTATAATTTCGATACGATATAATATTTTGTATAATAGTATGATGTTTTACTTGGTGATTGTTTCTCGCATATACACATGATTCATCAGATCGAAGATTAATATTAACCATGGATTTTGAATACGAAAACTCTTTTGAATGTTTAAAACGAAAAATTAGAGGACAAAGTGGGAGAACTGCTCTTTCGTTGTCAGATTTTTTAAATATAATTTTGCATATCCTTCGGTATTTGTTAGGAAATTTTACTTAAAAATCTATTGTGGGGGCCCCTCTCTTGTGGAGGCCCCGGGGCTGCAGCCCCGTTTGCCCCCCTCTTAATCCGGCTCTGTAAATAATTATTACATTTACATTGTAATTAACAAAATGGCAACATTTGCACCCTTAATAATTATAGTTTGTTTCGTCTATTTATTAGTAGGTGCGTTTGAGAAGACTACAGCAATCAGTGAATATTGAATTTGTATTTGTATCGTTCTGTATCTGCATCTGTACCGTTTCAACGATTATCAACGTTATCCAACATTCAATTTGGATGAAATTAAGTGATTATGTGTTTTTCAATGCCCCGAAAAAAAAAATTGAAACTGAAATATTTTCATAAAAAAAATTACATATCTTTTTTTATTTAGGGGTATTTTTAACCGACGAAAAAAAAGGAGGAGGTTCTCTAGTCGACGCGCGTAGGTATATTTTTTTATGTATGACCACGCATAACTTTTTACAGAGTAAATGTTATTTTTTTAATGGTATACCCTATAACACGAAGTTGGTCCCATTTGGGTAGAAAAATAGGAGATGATTTATTGATTTTACACCTGTGAACCGATTCTGTTGAAACTTGGCACACATATATGTCATTCTCATGGCACTACGACATAATGGGGGCCCGGAGTTAATCTGGCGATAGAGACCGAAGGCAGTCGAGGGATCTCCTCCTCACAGCAACTACCTCGTGTTTAAGGGTAATATGTACAAATATAATTACATGTCCAGACTAACTGACTCACTGATTGATTGATATACGATCAACGCCCTGGACCTAATAGCTCAAATTTTGACAGCATATTTTTTTATATTCCATCCCTAAAGGGGTGAAAAGGTGGGTGAGAAGGGGGTGAAAAGGTGGGGGAGAAGTGGGTGAAAGTAAAAGTACAGTTGGTTTTGAAATTAGAGTCATGGAAATTAGTATTTGGGCTCTTCTTCACAAATAAAGATAAATGTGTGTGGTTTTTGGAAATTCAACCCTAAAGGGTAAAATGGGGTTGAAAGTCAGTATATTAAAATTTTTTTGGGGTTTTTAAAATAAAAAAGTTTGGTGTTTTTGGAAATTCAACCCCTAAAGGGGGAAATGGGGTTAAATTGGGATTGGAAGTTTGTATGGGAATTCCGTTAGTTTTCAAGTTGGGGTCACAAAAATTGGTATTTGAAGTCTTTGTTAGAAATAAAAGAAATATGTGTTTTTAGAAATTTTACCCCTAAAGGGGTGAAAGGTGCACCACCCTTTCATTTGTTTGTCTGTATGGGTGTTCCGTAAGTTTTCAAGTTAGGGTCATAAAAATTGGTATTTGAGGTCTTTGTTACAAATAAAGGAATACGTGTTTCAGTATTTTTAGAAATTCCGTCCCTAAAGGGGTGAATGAATTTGCAAGAATAACTCTTGCATGATACAAAAATATGCCAATTGGAGTGCATGAAATTAGTAAATGGACCAAAAAGTCTGCAGAATTGGCAAATTTAAATATTACAAACAAAACATTTTCAAATCATTCTCACCGAGCCACTGCTGATTCACAATTGGCAAAAGCAGGTGTATCGGAAAAAGAACTTATTAAAATAACAGCAATTCTATCAAACCCTACCTACAGTTAGATGAAAAACATCACCAAAACATAATGAATATGGGATCCAATTTTAAAAACGCTACAGGTTCAAGTAAAAACACCTTCGGTATTTCCAGCCCTTCAATGAGCAATAGCCACGTTTCCAGCGCAGAAAATAACTCAGTTAAAAAAAACGTAGTATATAATAATTGTAATTTTCATTGTACCAATTTGTATTTAAATTAATAAATGGTTTATTTTTACTTAATTTACTCAAAAAATAATCGTATCAAATACAATACGTACTTCAAAATAAATACGGTTATACATCTCAAACTTCCTGCATAATTACAAATCGTGTCAGTTTGACAGAATAATCCTCTGGCTTCGCGGTCGGATTATTTAAACTGTCAAACTGACACTCTTTGTAATTATGCAACAAGTTATGGATGTATAACCTGATTATTTTGAAGTACTTATAGTATTTACTACTGATTATTTTTTTACATTTCTAGAAACCAATGGAAACTTTCAATTCAAATCATTCATATACGTTTTGTCCAATCAAAACATTATTATAGTGGGAATATTCTACCTAGATAATTGCCGCGGGAATAATTTGAGGTATCTTTAGACAATGATGATATCATTCAAAACGGTTTTTGTTCCATCGTTCTATGTCAAGCCGTTCAAAAGTTAACAGTGGGGGGGCTATAAAAAGCCGCAGTGTATAAACATTAATGTGATTTGTTGAAAATATGAACAGGATGTCTCTCTTGCCTCTTGCGTCAATGTTACGAATGATTTCTGGTGAGTACTCTTTTTTGGAAAACATTCTTCTTTGCCACATTCATCTTCATGAGTTCTTAGTTGAGACTGAATGAAAATGCAAATTTTCAATTTCAGATTTTTTCTTTTGAGTTAGGGTCTTTTCAGAATATCTATCAGATGTAGTTCAATGTCCAAAGTAGCTTTAGCCGGGGAAGTAGTTGTTTTCTGTTAGACATTCACAAAAAAATAACTTCATTTTTACACGCTTTATATTAGCTTTAGTATGTTTGTTTGTTTCTTTGTAACCGACTCCTTTGGGCGCGATTTTGACCCAGACGTCCGAATGAGTTGAAATTTGGCAGGTGTTCATAATTCCGGTGACAATGCATTCAGAAATTTTTGTGTGAAAAAAAAAACAAAATGGGGGCTCTAATATGGCGTACGAGTTTTGTGATTATGGTCCGATTCTATTCAAAATTGGTATGTGAGGGTTTTTGGGGTCGAATATTATGATTCTTTTGTAAAAATTGAAAAATTCAAGATGGCGGCTTTAAAATGGCGGCCGAGTTTTGTGATTATGGTCTGATTCTATTCAAAATTGGTATGTGGGGGTTTTTGGGGTCGGAGATTATGATTACCTAATTTGATAAGATAATTCCATTTTTTAATTTGCAAAAAAATAATAAAAACAATAGTTTTAAAAAAACTAAAAAAACACGCTTTTATAAATAAACTACACTAAAAAGTAAGAAATAAATTATAGTTTAAAAAAAACTAAAAAACACGCTTTTATAGAAAACCAGACTAAAAAAATATGAAATAAGAAAAAAAATTATTTTATTCTTTAAAAAGCGTGGGGTGCATGGTATCAATAATTATATAGTACATTACACACCTAGGGCAGTAAAGTAAGAAATGTCTCAGATCACAGGTAATTGGTCGCCGAGGCGATACCATGCACCCCACGCTTTTTTTAAATAAAATCAATTTTTTTCTTATTTTATATTTTTTTAGTTTTTCTATAAAAGCGTGTTTTTTCGTTTTTTTAAACTATTGTAACGAACCTAGGCCGGACCTGTCGCCTCACGCGTTGCCATCGACAACGATGAGGTCATCCCCGGAGATATTCGAGAACAATCCAGTCACGCCGCGGCATGATAACAACGGTCGATATTGGAAATAACTGGAACATGCTGGGCACCAACCGCCAGAATTGGGAACATCGAGAATGCTGTATCGGAGATAAATAGACAGCCCTCAAGAGGGAGTGACAGTCTGAACGAGCCCATACGATCGAGCTATACAGTGGCGTAATATAAATTAAGTTGTAGATTTAAGTGTGAAATAAATTATTAAAACCAAGTTAAGTTTATTTACGTTACAATTGGTGTCGGAAGTGAGATTTTGAAAATAAACAAGTGATCGTGAAGTGGATAGTCAGAAAAATAAATTGATAGACCTTTTTGTACGCCCAAAATAGACAGTGGCCCGGTTTTCGCGAAGTGGACAATTGTGCGTGGGAATATAAACTGATACACTGTTCGCGTGAAACAGAAAATAGACAGTGGCCCGGTTTTCGCGAAGTGGACAATTGTGCGTGGGAATATAAACTGATACACTCTTCGCGTGAAACAGACAATAGACTGGTGGCCCGTGGAAAAGAATTCGCGAAGTGAATTTTTAACAAACTGATAAACTTTTCGTGTGAAACAGACTGATACCTCGTCAAAGACAAAATGTGTTCAAGAAAAGTGCGCCTTGCGGACTTGAAGGTAGCGGAATTGAAACAGGAATTGGAGGAAAGGGAACTGGAAACAACGGGTAAAAAGCAAGTACTCCAGGAAAGACTTGCAGAAGGACTTATACAAGAAGGTGAGGACCCCGAAACATTTTTATTCGAAGTTCCCGGAGGTGATTTGAGTCCGATAATAGAAAAACTTGAAGAAAATTCTAGAAATCTGGAAGAGAAGCTTCTAGAAAATTCAAGAAGTCTGGAAGAAAATGCTAGAAATCTGGAAGAGAAGCTTCTAGAAAATTCAAGAAGCCTGGAAGAAAATGCTAGAAATCTGGAAGAGAAGCTTAAGAAAATTCTAGAAATCTGGAAGAGAAGCTTCAAGAAAATTCTAGAAAATTCAAGAAGCCTGGAAGAGAAGTTCCTGGAAAACACAGAAGGCCTAAAAAAAGAATTGTGTGGTGTGGCTAATTTTCTAGAAGAAAGAATGGGAACCGTTGAGACAGAGATAGATAAAATTAGGGAGCAAATGAACACGGAGGTAGATAAAATAAAGGAAACGATCAGTAAGCTGGAAAAACGAATTAATAGTGCGCCCTCCACAGAGATGGTTAACGAAAATGCAATGCTGGACTTGAGTTTGAACTTGGATAAAGTTCAAGAGGGTATAAAAAATGTCAAGGTCATTTCAGAAATAGGGAAGCTTTCCATGAAGCCACCTCAGTTCGACGGAAAAACTCCATGGGCAAATTACCGCCGGCAGTTTGAAGCAGCGGCCAAAGCAAACGGATGGAATGCAGGGGAAAGAGCTGTAGCACTGACACTTGCATTACGTGGAGAAGCGACAAATATTCTACAAACTCTCACCGCCCAAGAACAGGAGGACTATGATCAGCTGATTAAACATCTAGAATTACGATATGGCCACGCCCATTTGGAACACGTATACCACTCCCAGCTGAAAAATCGCTGCCAAAAATCGGGTGAATTCGAAACTGACATTGCACGCTTGGTTCGTCTCGCATATCCAGCCACACCAGAAAATGTAATGGAGCGACTAGCGGTTCAAGCATTCCTGGATGGACTCCGTGACCAAGAAACCAGACAAGCGTTGACACTAGCCCGTCAACACATCTCGTAGACGCACTGGCACGCGCTTTGGAATTCGAGGCAGCGAAACAATCTTGCAAAAGCCAGAGTAAAGTCCGAATGATTGAGGAAGACTCACAGGAGCCTGCTAATTTGGAAGCTGCCATAAGGAAAGTGATTAAGGAAGTTTTGCCTGAGAAAAGACAGATAAGATGCTGGAATTGTGGCAAAATTGGACATGTGCGTAGCAAATGTCCAACATTCGAAAACACGACTCCGATGCAGGAAAACTAAAGAAGGTCGACGAGAAGGGGCAATCGTCGGCCTGTGTCCAGCAAGCCCCGGTTAACAACGCATATGTCGCTATCCTGCAACGACAGAACAGAGGTGTTTTCGTAGACGGTCTCATCAATAACGAGCCTTGCACCATGCTGCTAGATACAGGTGCGACTAGGACAATTCTCGGGCCTTCCTTTGCCAGAACACCGGAACGAATTGAACCGACAACTTGGAAGCCACGCACAGCAACAGGGGAGCCAGCTACTGTATATGGCGAGCTACCGATTGAAATAATTTTGGGCAGCACTAAAGTGAAACATCAGGCACTTGTAGCGGACATCGAAGACGATGCAATCATCGGAATGGACATCATGAATTCCAGAGGGTTTGAATTGGATTTCAAAGACGGCGTCCTACGTGTCAACGGAGAAGAGCTGGTACTTCATGGGAGAAGTGAAGAGTTGATCCGTGTGCTGTTGGCTGAGGATGTAAGGGTACCTGAGAGGGCTGAAACCATCCTGGAGGCTCGCCTGGACGGGAGTGCGAGCAGTGGAGACGTGGTGATGTTCGAGCCCAAACTTCATGATGAGAAAATTGGACAAGGGATTGCCCTAGGGAAAACCCTGTTACGTGCTGAAAAATTTGTACCGGTAAGGGTCATGAATGTCAATTACTTTCCAGTGACCTTAAAGAAAGGAACAATTTTAGGGCACTGCTCGTCAGTTTCATCTGTGATCCGGGGCGTACGAGGTACGATTAGCCAACCCAACAACTTGCCCACAGAACTAGAAAAATTAGTTGCCATCTCTTCCAAAGATATAAAACCAGCTCAACAGCCCAAACTAAGAGATTTAGTCAAAAAGTACCAAGACATCTTCGATACCGGACAAGGAAAAGGAGGTCGAACTAATGTGGTCCAGCACAAGATTGATACTGGGGGTGCCCGACCGATCCGGCAATCAGCAAGAAGATTTCCTCTTGCCAAGAAGGAAGAGGCTGACAAAATAGTCAGCGATATGGGAAAAGAAGGAGTTATCGAACCATCTGACAGTCCCTGGTCCTCTCCAGTCGTACTGGTGAAGAAAAAGGATGGATCGACACGCTTTTGTGTAGACTATCGCCAACTTAATAATGTCACGAAGAAGGACAGTTACCCTCTCCCAAGAATAGATGACACCCTAGACACGTTGGCTGGTTCCACGATTTTCTCGACCCTTGATCTGAAGAGTGGATATTGGCAAGTAGAACTGGCTCAGGAAGATCGAGAAAAGACTGCTTTTACCATCGGCTCAGGATTGTGGCAGTTCACCGTTATGCCATTCGGGCTCTGTAATGCTCCCGCCACATTCGAAAGATTGATGGAGACCGTGCTGAAGGGACTCTCATGGAACACGTGTCTAGTGTATCTCGACGACATAATTGTGGTCGGCAGATCGTTCGAGGACCACGTGAAAAACTTGGAGGAAGTATTCCTGCGACTGAGGAACTCCGGATTGAAGCTGAGCCCTAAGAAATGCCATCTGTTCCAAAAGAAGTACGATACCTCGGCCACGTTGTCTCTGGGGAAGGAGTAGCAGTGGATGACCAGAAGATCAAAGCTGTTAAGGATTGGCCCATCCCAAAAGACATTCACCAACTTCGAAGTTTTCTTGGTTTATGCACATACTATCGCCGATATGTGCTGGGATTCGCCAACATCGCTAAACCACTGACCAGGCTCACGGAGGGCCAAACAAAGTTCCAGTGGTCCGAAGAATGTCAAGACTCATTCAGGAAGCTGAAAGGAGCTTTGATCAACGCACCTGTACTGAGCTATCCCCTACCCAAAGGGAAATTCATTTTGGATACGGACGCCAGCAACGTGGGACTTGGAGCTGTCCTATCTCAGATCCAGGAGGGACAGGAGAAGGTCATTGGTTATTTCAGCAAGACGCTTAGCAAACCAGAGCGCAATTACTGTGACACCAGGCGAAAGCTGTTAGCTGTTGTAAAGGGAGTGGAGCACTTCTACAAGTACGTGTATGGAAGAAGATTCCTGTTGAGAACTGACCATGCAGCTCTCAAATGGCTCTTACAGTTCAAAAATCCTGAGGGTCAAGTAGCACGTTGGATCGAGAGACTCCAAGAATTCGATTTCGAGATCGAACATCGAGCCGGAACTAGCCATAAGAATGCAGATGCCTTGTCGCGAAGACCATGTCCAGATGATTGCTCACATTGCCGACGAGCAGAAGAGAAAGAAGCAACACTTTGTAGAACCGCGGCAATGGATGACAACTGGAATGACAGCAAGATCCAGAAAGACCAAGAGAAAGACCCCGACCTTGTCAGCTGGAAGAAGGGCAGTCGAAGACCATCATGGCAGGAAGTCGCAGGTTACTCGCCGGCTGTTAAGTCCTATTGGGCACAATGGAACTCTCTTATTCTGGACAATGGGATCCTGAAACGTGTGCTGGAGGCCGATATTGGTGGGGAAGACAGACGTCAAATAATTGTTCCCAGGAACAGAAGAGAGGAAGTGCTGCGGGAAATCCATGATGGAGTCGCTGGAGGACATCTGGGAGTGACGAAGACCCTGCAGAAAGTGAGGCAACGGTTTTACTGGACCAATTGTCAAGCTGACGTCCAGGACTGGTGCAGAAAGTGCGCTGTATGCGCTGCTAGCAATGGACCTCGAATACGACCCAAGGCCCCGATGCGTCAGTACAACGTAGGCAGCCCGTTCGAGAGAATCGCCATTGACATCGCCGGCCCGTTTCCCGTATCCGACCACGGGAACAAATACATCCTTGTGGCAATGGACTACTTCAGTAAGTGGGCGGAAGCCTATGCCCTGCCCAACCAGGAAGCCATCACCGTCGCCGACGTCTTGGTGAAAGAGTGGATATGTCGATTCGGTATTCCAATGGAGCTGCACTCGGATCAAGGCAGAAATTTCGAATCCAACCTTTTCCAAGAAATATGTCTACTGCTGAACATCCGCAAGACAAGAACCACGGCCCTACATCCGCAGTCCGATGGAATGGTGGAACGGATGAACAGGACGATCAACCGCCACTTGTCCAAGGTTGTCTCTGACCATCAAAGAGACTGGGACCAGTATCTTCATTTGTTCCTGATGGCCTATCGATCCGCAGTACACGAGTCAACCGGTCAAACTCCTGCTAGTATTATAATGGGCCGAGAACTGCGACTGCCTTGTGACCTGAAGTTTGGGATACCGCCAGGACAAGACACTGCGGGAGAGGACTACGTCAGCAAACTTCGGCAGAGAATGGACGACATCCACGAACGAGTCCGGTTGAACATCCAGAGTGCCAGCGATAAAATGAAGAGGACCTATGACATCAAGGCCGACGCTGGAGGATTTAAAGTTGATGACCTGGTTTGGCTGTACAACCCCAAACGTCGTCGTGGACTATCACCAAAGTTGCGGAACTCGTGGGAAGGCCCGTATAAAATCGTGAAAAGGATAAACGACCTTGTGTACCGAATCCATAAGCCACCCCGAGGGAAACCAAGGGTCGTCCATTTCAACAGGTTGGCCCCTTACGCTGGAAACCATGACCAAGTTCGCACCCTCAAGCCACCGGAGGATGATATGACATTCGAGAAGTTTATGTCCTTGTATTCAAACGGGCAGAAAGTTCTACATGGGGTTACTAGAGAGGAGTCACGAGACCTTTTCGAGGTGCCTGCTGACTACGCACTAGCGCACTGTGTGGCAGAAGATCTTCGAATGTCCAGGGGCATCGCCGTAGTGTTCTCCAAGAAATTTGGTCAACTCCAAACACTGCGGGAGCAGAATCCAGAAGTTGGTGGGGTGCTACAGTTGAAGAAAGGCCAGAGAAACATCTACTACCTAGTTACCAAGAGGCATTCCCAAGATAAACCGTCCTATGAAGATGTCTGGAAGAGTCTCACCAAACTAAGAGATACTATGGTGGACCAGAATCTGGTGGATCTAGCAATTCCAAAATTGTCCTGTGGTATTGATGGGTTGGACTGGAGAGTCATAAGAAGTATGCTGGAGGCGATATTCAGATCCAGCGGAGTCAAGATTTTGGTTTGCTGTAACCCTCTTCCACGACCGATCATGAAGACCGTGGAGTGTTACTTCCATCGAACTTCACGGTGCAGATATGGGGAGTCATGCAGATATCGTCACACTCCAAGGATGAAATTTCGGGACGAAATGTCTTTAAGAAGGGGGCAATGTAACGAACCTAGGCCGGACCTGTCGCCTCACGCGTTGCCATCGACAACGATGAGGTCATCCCCGGAGATATTCGAGAACAATCCAGTCACGCCGCGGCATGATAACAACGGTCGATATTGGAAATAACTGGAACATGCTGGGCACCAACCGCCAGAATTGGAAACATCGAGAATGCTGTATCGGAGATAAATAGACACCCTCGATATTGGAAATACTGAACTTTTGACACTATTATTTTATCAGCTATACAGTGGCGTAATATAAATTAAGTTGTAGATTTAAGTGTGAAATAAATTATTAAAACCAAGTTAAGTTTATTTACGTTACACTATTATTTTATCGTGGATTTTTCAATTCACAGAAAAATCTTTTTGTCAATATCCAATTGAGAATGTTTCCCTTTTCAACATAAACATTAATGTTTCGAAAAGTAAACAATGTACTTATGTATTGTTTCACAAATCGACCCCAGAGGGAGTATCCGTTATTTTGAAAAACAGTGTAATGTAATCTATTAGTACTGGCCTCTAGTGGTTACTAGCAAAGATATTGTAGCGGGGCGAATATTTCAGTAGGTTGGTGGCTTCACGGCCCACATTGAGGTTATGTTGAGATGTCTAAAAACTTAGGTTATGTCTAGTCAACTGACAACAAAACAAACCTCTTTATGAGTTTGTTTTGTTTAGTCATATGGAGGGTAATTTAGAAGTTAATTATCAAAATATCTGTAGGATATGTCTAAGTATAGCAGAAAATATGAAGGATCTTTTTGGGCTCACCTTTCCGAAAGATGAATCTGTATTTGTGGATTTCCTTCGAAAAATGACCGATTTGAAGGTTAGGGAATCATTTTACTAGTGTACCTAGTCAAGCATAGTATTTTATTTTAGCTTCAAAACTCTGAAAGCTTGCCCAAAAATATTTGCAATGGATGCACGAATGATGTCTTTGCAGCTTTTAAATTGGCTCAAATGTGTATCACTTCAGATGCCAAACTACGAAACCAAGAAACGCGAAGGATATTGCGGAAAATCGAGGCAGAAGCACTCGAGGAAGAGGAAATAGTAATAAAATGTGAACAACCACTCGAAAATTATAATACACAATATGATAATATACAGGATGAATTTTGTAATGAAGAAGACCCTTTAGCTATTGCTAATGAATTGGACGAAATAGAGAAAAAATTCAACCCACTCCCCGATGAACTTCAGTTCACAACAATTCGTGAGAAAAATAGATACAAATGCGAAAACTGTCTGGCTTACTTCAACAATAAAGCGATATTTCGAAAACATCAGAAAACACATGATGAACATGATTTCAAATGCTTTGAATGTAATCAAACGTTCCCGAAAGAACTTCATTTGACTGTTCATATGCGGTCTCATATTAAGACACATGATAAAAAATTTGGTTGTAATGAATGTGGCAAGCAATT
The DNA here is from genome assembly GCA_018342105.1 of Gonioctena quinquepunctata. Classification (NCBI taxonomy): domain Eukaryota; kingdom Metazoa; phylum Arthropoda; class Insecta; order Coleoptera; family Chrysomelidae; genus Gonioctena; species Gonioctena quinquepunctata. The sequence continues at coordinate 359,373 of JAFIRS010000757.1, read as the reverse complement.
CGTTTACGAGTATCTTTTGAAGCAACATGAGTTCAAGCATAAAGATGAAAAGCCATTTCCATGCACAAAATGTGATAAAGGTGAGGAAATCAAGTGTCAGTATTCTTATTGGAGAATAACTGAATTTATTTATTACTAGCCAGTACCCGCGACTTTGTCCGCCTAGAATTTGTATTAATCCCCATGTTTCTTTTTATGTTCTTCCATATAGCTTATGGCTGTAGCTTTGCCTGCTTCCCATTCCCCTTTATCCCCCCTTTATCTCGTTTGGGTAGCATAATCGATTTGCCAGCGAAAGTAATGTTTGTGACGACTATTACAAAGTCTCTAACCCCTTTTCACCCCTTTAGGAAGGGAATTTTCAAATAAGGTTAAATACGATTTATTTATTTGTAACAGAGAACCAAAACACCAACTTTCATAACACTAACTTAAAAACTAACGGAACCACCATAAACAAAATTACCCCTTTAGGGGTTGAATTTTTAAAAACACTGAAACACGTATTCCTTTATTTGTAACAAAGATCTCAAATACCAATCATTATGATCCCAACTTGAAAACTAACGGTACTCCAACTATACAATCTTTCAGAATATCTATCAGATGTAGTTCAATGTCCAGCATGGCTTTAGCCGGGGAAGTAATTGTTTTCTGTTGGACATTCAGGAAAAATAACTTCATTTTTATCGTGGATTTTTCAATTCACAGAAAAATATTTCTATTCAATTGAGAATGTTTCCCTTTTCAACATGAATACCCCACAAGAGGTTATCTTGAACGATGGAAGATAGTGACTAAAATTTATCTTTCAGGCGCAGATTATTCCACATCTGATTTTATGAACATCCTGTTCATATTTTCAAACAAATGAACGTATTTCTTTATTTGTAATAAAGATCTGAAATACCAATTTTCATGACCACAACCTAAAAACTAATAGAACATCTATTCAAAATTCCTATCCCCATTAAGGTTTGAATTTCGAAAAACACTCGCTCTGCTCGGATGATTAAACAAAAGAAAAATATGAATATTAAATCTGGCACTTGCTGGTTAGTTGAATAAAAAATAATCCACTGGCAAAAAAAAATTATCTCAATTTTATTATTAATTATGCTTTTGTTAATTAACAAATTTTTCCAAGTTGGAAGTAAACAAAAAACCTCGATAATTTTTAAATAGGAAGCCAGAAAAAATTATATATTTTTTGGGGTGTTCTCTAAAGGCTTTAAAAAAGATCCTCGGCTAAAAAAAAAATCATTTTGTTTATTAACAATTGAAGATGCGGAAAAAGTAAAAACATAAATTGAAAATTAAATTTTTGTTTTCAAATATCCTGATTGATTTGTTTTTTTATTGTTAAAAGCCGCATGAAAATAATTTTTTTTAATATTACAAAAATAAACAAAAATTACCATGTGTCGTTTTTTTAAGCAAAAAAATTGTTTTCTGTTTTTCATCAAATTTTCAAGATTATCATACTTTCAACTCAATTTTTTTTTCTTGTTTCTTATCATTGTAATTATTATAACTTATAAACTATTGAAGATTCGTCGAGAACACTTGAAATATTTATTGTTCTCCATAAAACAATGAGCAAATTGAGCTTTTCTTTTAAGCTCTTACTCAATTATTTATTAACTTTTATTTATTATTTATAAAACTACCACGAAAAAAAGAAATTCAATGCTTTCAAATTTGGATATCTTATAAACTATCAAAGATACGATAAAAATACTTCAGGTCTTTTTTGTTCTTTATTAAACAATGAACAATTTGAGCTGTTGGTCGAAGAACGAGGATAATGTGATTGGAACCCAGGAAGAACAACAGCAAGAACAACAAGAAGCTAGCAAGGAAACTGAAAGTCATAAATCACCGCCCCAAAAACGTCAAAAAATATCAAAAAAATTAAAGAAATAAACAAAAACTGTTTTATGTACAAAAGTAATGCATGAAGTAATCAATAAAGTCTTAGAAATTATATATTATGTCAATATTACTTTTAGTTTCTAAGATACTAAGGCTACAAAAGTCAGAAAGTTTCGTTTCCCTCAATATTTTTTCCCATGACTCAATAAATAATGTAGTAAACGCTTCGACCAAAAGCTCAAATTATTCATTGTTTAATAAAGAACAAAAAAGACCTGAAATGTTTTTATCGTATCTTTGATAGTTTATAAGATATTCAAATTTAAAAGCCTTGACAAAAAAAAATTCGAGGTATTTTTATAAATAATAACAAAAAAGTAAATAAAGTCAAAATTTAATAAGAGCTCAAAACAAAAGCTCAATTTGTTCATTGTTTTATGGAGAACAATAAAGACTTTAAGTGTTCTCGTCGTGTCTTCAATAGTTTATAATTATAATAATTATAATGATAAGAAACAAGAAAAAAAAGCATAGAATTTTAAAATCAATTAAAAAATATAAAACAATTTTTTTGCTTAAAAACGACACATGGTCATTTTTGTTTATATTATATTTGTTGTAAAAAAAATATATAGCGCGAAAATGTATTTGTTTAAGTATAACAAATTGTTTATTTAATAAACAAATACAAAATTTAAAGAAAAAATTTTGTTTTCAGAATAAGAAAGAACAATAGAAATGATTTTAAAAAAATTGTTCCTTGATATTAATATTTTTTTAAAATAACATTTTTTTTTAAGAAAAATTTAACTATTTCATAAGCAATATATTTGTTTATAACAATTTTTTAAACAATTGTAGTAAAAAATAAAATATTGTCATTTGGCTTTCAACAATAAAAACAAATCAATCGGGTTAGTTGAAAAAAAAATGTTCAATGTTTTATTAATGTTTTTACTTTTTCAGTATCTTCAATTGTTAATAAATAAAAAAATTGATAATTTTTTATTTTTTAATTTTTCCACCTAGGATCTTTTCTAAAGCCTACAAAGAACAGCTCAAAACAACAAAAAACTGGCTTCGGGTTTAAAAATTATCGAGTTTTTTTTATTTACTTCCAACTTGGAAAAATTTGTTAATTAACAAAAGCATAATTAATAATAAAATAGAGATAATTTTTTTTTTGCCGGCGGATTATTGTTTATTTAACTATCCGGCAAGTGCCTAATTTTTTTAAGCATCCGAGCAGATTTTTAATTTTTTTTGCAGATTTCCGATATCTGAAATAGTTTTTGAGATATTTGCAAAAAACCGACCCCTCTTTTTTTTACTAAATTGTTTATAACTCTTAAACTATTTGTTTGGGAGACATGGGACAAAGCTTAAATCATATCCAGATAAAATTCCGCATTCAATGACACCTTGGTCATAATTTTACGTGAAGGCCTTCTCCAAAGGGAGGAAATGGCACTTGTGAACCAGACTAATGTAATTATATACATATAGCCTATGTTTCATATTTGGAACAAGATGTGCAAAATATAAACCCTCAATTCTCACTTCTAAATTTGTTGAATAAATAATTAAAATTCCATCTGCCAAATCATCATTTAATCAAACCTAGAATCACGCTAGTTGTAATAATAAATCGATTGAGGATATTACGATGTAATATCAGATCTAAGATCCATATGGATTTTATCTACTCTTTCCAAATCAGTTGAAAAGTTAGTAAAGAAAAGAAAGATTTAATTTTTAAAACATAATATAATTAGCCCTTGCCAGTTTGCAAGAAATGTGAAGATTTTTACTAGTGAAAATGAAATAATCAACTATATAAAACAAGTCAAAAACAAAAAATCAGTAGAAGACGTAATAACTACAATTCTGTTGAAATAATCTGCATATTTAAGAGTAGCCTTTATGATGTTTTACTCTGGTGTCTATCCGGAATAGTTAAAAGTAGGCTGTATTAAACCCATCTCTATGAAAAAGGAGACAAAAACTTCAGGCCCATATTTCTATTATCAAATATCATTAAAATATTTGAAAGACGTAATAATCCTAGATTAATTGAATTCCTGGAGAGAGAAAAACAAAATAATGTCTGTTGTACAAAATGTATTTCGAGTACAGTAAGAGCTCAATAAAAATCAGAAGCTGTTGTTTGTTGTGAGGATTTTTTTTTTCGTAATTTTAAATAGCGTATTTCGAAAAACATTCCACAAATAGAAACCCCCCTATCTTTGAAACTACTGAACTCAAAATTTTAAAGAAGTCGGGGATTATAAGGCTTTATTTGTATCCTATAAACAGATATAGCTATAGCCATTCGCGGATTAACTTCCTTATGGCTGCTCTTGTGTTTGTTCTTCATAATATCCAATTGCTACTTTGTATGAAAATCTTGTAAAATGATCAGTGGAAGAATAAACATTATTATTATTATTATTTCAAGTGTACAGAAAAATCATAATAAAACTCCTAGGTCTCTATAGATTTCATTTTACTCTCTGCAGCAAATATAACTCTCTCTCTTAGTATTGAGAAAATGTTCAAACAGAATAATGATTCCAATATTTTCTATTCAGGATGTTTGACAGCTGAGAGCTTAAGACGCCACATGAAGATACATGAGGAAAACTACTCCAAGAAAATCCACATCTGCGACGTGTGTGATAAATCATTTGCCTATCCAAGCTTCCTGGCTGAGCACATGAAAAATCACACTGGTGAAAAGCCCTTCTTCTGTAAGATCTGCAACAAAGGGTTCAGACAGAGTGGGGCTCTGCATTTTCATGAGAGAATCCATTCAGGATATAAGCCTTTTACATGCAATTTTTGTAATGAGAATTTCATGTCGAGAAGTAAGTAGGTAAATTCTCTTTCATAACTTTTTCTTTTCAATTTATTTACAAAAACACTTTATATCTCGAGAAATATCAATCTTAGCGATTCGGTATATAGGACTTTTTTTGTAGGAAATTGAATTTCCTACACGTTTGTTATTCAAATGTTTTCCATAAATCCAGTCATTTATAAAGTAACGTCAAAAAATTTTAAATTTTCTACAAAAATCAGATTTAGTGACAGGTGCAGTTTACAGCTACGTCGCAATAGGCACTTTTGTAGAGCAGGAAAAAAAATAGTCGTAAAAAAAAAACTTCTAATATATACATTCACAATGAATCACTGATATGAATGAAATATTTTTAATTTGGTTATTGCATGAACAAGTTAAGTTATATGCTATGCACGTGTAAGATCTCATCGAGAGTACGAAATTATTGTATGGCCTCCCTTCTATTCTATGCATAAAATTGCTTTAGAGAGAATTCAAAATAAATATTTGATATTATGTTTTTACAAATATTCATCCTTAATTCACAATCTAAATTTATCCATCCCAAAGAAAAGAACTCGTCAAATTAAATATACCAAATAGACAACTCAGAAATCCTAATACATTTTTCGTTAATCGTCATAGTACAAATTATGGCAAAAATTCACCACCAAAAAGGACATTAGATATGACAAAAAACAGTAACAATATATTTGGTATCATCTTATTACAATTTAATTTATCATCAATAATATAATCAATTCTAATCCATTGTATTTTTTTAATTTTCGTTGTTGGGAACTATATTTTTATTTGTATTAGTTACGACACTACTTTATAGATAATGTATCTGAAAACTGTAATTGAGTTTTCCTTTCCGTATATTAAATAAATAAATTTTATTGATAATTTATTTTTCACTTTCATTTCAGGTATTCTGAAAGTACACATACGAAAACACACAAAAGAGAAACCCTATGTTTGTGACATATGTGAGGCGGCTTTCAGGCAGCCAACAGATTTGAAAAATCACCACAGAATACACACCGGAGAAAAACGTGTTTTATGCACTGTTTGTGGCAAAAAAATGAGCACCACAGGTGAGTTGATATACTTTTGGTTATATTATTCATTCAGTTTGATTGCTAAACCCATATATAAAATCAAAAGATTATCTTATTTACTTTTGAAGATATAGTTGCTTGTGAATCTTAAAATAGTTAAAAAATAATGATCTTAAGTAGATGTATAGTATAAAAAGTATATGTTCATTTTGTTTGTATGTTAATATTGTATTTTGTTTATTACTTTTGGGTCCGCACAAGAATCATTTGGGTTTTTCTGGATCATTCCCACTTATTGTTTCTGATTTCATATGAATTTATCTGGAACAATAAATATGACTCACTTACTTACTAACAGAAAATTTCCTTCCATTCTACTGTTGAGTAAGGGAGATATTATATTATATTTTTCTCAAATATCTGATTTGACATTTTTTTTCATCATATTAACGCATTTCTACTTCTGCTGCTCTATGTTGTCGACAAGATAGATCTTTATTTGTTCCTCACAAATTTTGTTATCAAATCCTATATTTCCGTAATGCCGAAATTTAAAGATATATTCAAAATTTTTTAAATATCTAGTTTGCTATTTTTTCCAAATATGTTACACTTTCCTACTTCAGCAACATGATCCTTGTCACTGTTTCATTTTCTCTATTTGAGTGTTATCACCATGCAAAATATTCATGTTTTTTTTTATTGTAAAGATATATTTAAGGTAGTACCGCCACAAGACAGTTGAATTAGGAAATTATTAAAATTTGGCATACGTATTGTTTAACATGTGAACAACACCTCTATAAAATTTCAACAAGTTTCACCATCCCGAACCCGAGATATATATAATTGAAGTTGACTCAATTAACACGTAACATATGGACCATGCATAGGCAAACATCACATTATTAATTCTACCGTTAGTACTAAAATTAAGAAGTTTATGAAAAACTAGGAAGAACTAGAGCAGGATATCACAGATATTGTGAAAAAAATCAAAGAGATTGACCATCTAGTTTGACAGATATAATCAAAACTGTACATATTCCTTGTATGAAATTACTATAGAAGTTATTACTATAGTCACTTATTATTATCACTTATTATTATAACTGATTCATATAACTTTGATAATATTTATATTTAGGCATTTACTTTATTTTCTTTATTTTATTTTTAGTATTTTTTATTTTGTTAGTCTTAAGCTTAAAGAAATAATTATTGTTATATATTAGGATGTATCCTACCAATAAACATTTCATTCATTCATTCAAACTACCCTCGTTATTCAAAATAGTCCACGGGGAAGCGCACAGCCTAAAGGGGGGGTCGTAGAGAAATGCGGATTGTGCCAGGAGACTTTTTAAAGAAGGACGGGGGACCATTTGAGGGTCTGAACGCGAAAAAAAAACTCCTTCTCCTAGTTGACCCCATTGATTTTAACAATACCCCTCCCCTTCCCCCAAAAAAAAAAGTTAAAAAAGAGTTCTACCAAAAAGTTCATTGAAGTTTTATCGAAAAACAATAATTTTTTCCCATGATGTATGATTTCTAGTGAGGGGGGGTCTGAAAATATTTTTTATGCTGCGCTTTTCGGGGACTACAATATTTTTAAGTCGCCGACTTTCTATAACGAAGAAATTTCCTAGAATCAATTGGAGGGGCAAGTGCCCCCCTTCAAAACAATGTTTTTTTCGCGTTTCAATCTAAAAGTCCTTTGAAATTTTTCGATTCCGTCGAAAATAATTTCCTAATTCAACTGTCTCGTGGCGGAACTACCTTAATGATGTAATCCCACCACAAATAAGAGATACACGAAGTGAAACAATGAATGTTATTTGGATGTAAGTCCGATCCTATGGTCGCGGTAATTTTTTTTTTTAACAACAAATATTTTATTCAGAGACGTAATAATTTTTCTTATAGATATTTGTTTAGTTGCAGAATTTTTATAATACCAACAAAAAAACAAAATCTGTACTACAATAACATAGTTTATGTTGATACTTTTGACAAATTGAGCTGGAATTGTCGTATTGACCAACTAAAGCACAAACTCTCGAGCTCACTATTCCTATTACGTCAGCTGAAACATCATATTAATTTACAGACACTCAAATGCATATATTTTGCACTGTTCCATTCACATTTAACTTATGGTACTATTTTATGGGGCAACTCCACAAAATCCTTAGAAATTTTCCATCCACAAAAAAGGCCTTGAGAATTATGGCAAACTGTGGATTTATAGACCACTGCCAGCCTTTATTTGTTTACTTCAAGATACTCCCGCTGCCATCTATATATATTCTTCAGAATCTGGTCAAAATACACGAACAAACAAAGAATTTAGTAACTCAGTATGAAAATTCACAACTCGTTTTTACGACAAATTCAGATTTAATAAGGACCCCTAGATTCAGGTTATCAGAGGAACTCTTTAGAATACCGACTCTATAACAATTTGGCAACATATATGAAATCCCTTCACTCGACTTTATTCAAGAAAGAACTTAAACAATTCCTATTACAGCATTGTTTCTACTCAGTCCCGGAGTTTCTGGGACATTTTCAACATTATTCAATTTAGATTTATGAACATACTCACTACTTTCTCCTTTCAAGGTCAGCTCACAGTTCACCTTCGTACGCACACAGGTGAAAAACCCTTCAGCTGTCAAACCTGTTCTAAGTGCTTCAGTACAATGACAATACTCAGAAAGCATAAAAGGGTTCATACAGGTGAACGTCCTTACCGTTGTGAAATTTGTGGCAAATCTTTTAAGCAAAGTTCTACTCTGCAAACCCATTCCAAAACACACAAAGAATCTAACAATGGAAAGCTTGGGTCAGGAACAAAACTGACAAGTAGGAGTGGAAAAGTTAGTAGACAGAAAGAAAAATTCAGGTGAGTGAAATAGAATAAATTGAAGGAACCGATGAATGCAGTCGCCCGTTCCTGGAGAATTATTAGTATTATTATTTAGTAAAAAATACTTTATCATCTCTAGTATTTTAATCATATCCAGCAAGCTCAAATCCTGCTAGTTACACTTGAAATATTATAGCTAATTCATGCCCCCACTTTTCGCCTCGTCTTTAGCTTTTAATTGACCTATATTTTCAATTTTAAATCGCTCATCTCATATAATTTGATATTCTTGGAATTACCAAATGTTGAGTCTGGTGGATATACTTTTTTCACGTAATACCCATTTTTTTACATTAATTGTATGATATCTAGTTTGATTGCTTTGGACTTTTTCCTCCTATTGTCAAATTTGAATGCAATTGCATACATCAGAAAACAATAGGACTACCAAGCTACCGCCATACACTTACTAATTCTTCAAAATCCTATTTAAGACATTAAAATACATCGGGTTTTATTTCCTGTGAAACTCTGCTATCTGACTTCTACATATTTCATTTCGTTTTTGTTCATGTATTGGTTCATATCGATATATGGGCTGATGATACAATTTACAAGATTACATGAACTGTACATATTCAGAATGATTTCTAGCCTTTTATGTTTTAAATGTTACTTAGTGTTCTACTGTCACAATTGATATTACTATTTTTTTTTATATACACAACTCAGTCCCATCTTTTTCTAAATATTCCATGTTAATAAATCTATCTATCTATCTATCTACATATTGGTTGATTCCTACTTTAGATGAGTAAGAATCTCCGATCAAATAAAGTAGACTAGATGATCTACTCAACGAGTTCTGTGAAATATTAACTTTTGATCACAACTCCCTAATTGTCTTTTGCAAGCCTCACAGCGCATGAAAATTGTATACATGTACCAATAACCACATATCAACTTATTTTTCCTCGGTAATTTGTTCACAAAATGTACGTGCGTCCACCATCAAAAAATGGCATTAAACGATTTGTTGTTGTTTGGTTAGATATAAGAGAGTCAGATGCAGCACTTTCAAAATATATGCAAACTCTTCTATTGCCAATTGTCTAGTCACTGTAAATACTTTTTGAGAAGACGTGATATTGATTTTCCGAACATTCCTAAAAATTCGATACTGCCTTATCCATAACACATATTTTATTCATTTTGTTTTTTTATATATGTGATTTATTCTGTTATGATATCTTGTGTAAATACTTCTATCATTTGTAATACCTATTGCTAAAAATCTGTTTTTTTTTTTTTTTTTTTCATTCGATTCTTTCAACTATTACATGTTGTTAGTCCTTGACTGTTTATAATCGGTATAATTAAATGAATAAATAAATATCAGTTGCAGCATTGCCGTTGCTGCCATTAAGGGTTGACTATGCGAATAACAATTTTTATTTGCTTCCAACATGCTAAATGACTAAAACATCCCATATAATCAGTTTATTCAATAAAAAAGTGTTCTATCACAATACAGTTGAATACATTCTAACATAATGTAACGAACCTAGGCCGGACCTGTCGCCTCACATGTTGCCATCGACAGCGATGAGATCATCCCCGGAGATATTCGAGAACCATCCAGTCGCTCTTCCGCGGAGAACAACGGTCAATATTGGAAACAATTGGAACATGCCGTCGCCAACTGCCGGAATTCGAAAGATCGGGAATTCTGTGACGGAGATAAATAGGTAGCCCTCAAGATGGCACGGACAGTCTGAACGAGCCCATACGATCGAGCTATTCAGTAGCGTAGTAATATAAATTAAGTTGTAGATTAAGTGTGAAATAAATTAGTAGAACCAAGTTAAGTTTATTTACGTTACAATTGGTGTCAGAAGTGGGATTTTGAAAATAAACAAGTGATCGTGGAGTGGATAGTCAGAAAAATAAATTGATAGACCTTTTTGTACGCCCAAAATAGACAGTGGCCCGGTTTTCGGTGGGATTTTGAAAATAAACAAGTGATCGTGGAATATAAACTGATACACTCTTCGCTGAAACAGACAATAGACTGGTGGCCCGTGGAAAGAATTCGCGAGCGAATTTTAACAAACTGATAAACTTTTCGGTGAAACAGACTGATACCTCGCCAAAGACAAAATGTGTTCAAGAAAAGTACTTCTGGATTTGAAGGTAGCGGAATTGAAACAGGAATTGGAGGAAAGGGAACTGGAAACAACGGGTAAAAAGCAAGTACTCCAGGAAAGACTTGCAGAAGGACTTATACAAGAAGGTGAGGACCCCGAAACATTTTTATTCGAAGTTCCCGGAGGTGATTTAAGTTTGGTAATGAATAAACTCGAAGAAACTACTAAATCCGTGAAAGAAGAACTACAACAAAATTCGAGGACTTTGGAAGAGAAGCTTCAAGAAAATTCTAGAAATCTGGAAGAGAAGCTTTAAGAAAATTCAAGAAGCTTGGAAGAAAATGCTAGAAATCTGGAAGAGAAGCTTCAAGAAAATTCTAGAAATCTGGAAGAGAAGCTTCAAGAAAATTCTAGAAATCTGGAAGAGAAGCTTCTAGAAAGCCTGGAAGATAAGCTCCTTGAAAAACACAGAAGGCCTAAAAAAAGAACTCTGTGGTGTGGCGAATCGTCAGAAAAAGAATAGGAACCGCGAGGCAGAGATGGACAAGATGAAGGAAATAATCAGCGATGAAATCAAAGACGGAATCGAGGCAGAAATGGACAAAATAAAGGAAACGATCAGTAAGCTGGAAAACGAATTGATAGTGCGCCTCCACAGAGATGGTTAACAAAATGCAATGTTGGACTTGAGTTTGAACTTGGATAAAGTTCAAGAGGGTATACAAGATGTCAAGGTCATTTCTGAAATAGGAAGCTTTCCATGAAGCCGCCTCAATTCGACGGAAAAACTCCATGGGAAAATTACCGCCGACAGTTTGAAGCAGCGCCAAAGCAAATGGATGGAATTGCAGGGGAAAGAGCTGTAGCACTAACACTTGCATTACTTGGAGAAGCGTTAAGAATATTCTACAAACTCTTACCGCCCAAGAACAGGAGGACTATGATCAGCTGATTAAACATCTAGAATTACGATATGGGCAGGCGCATTTGGAACACGATACCACTCCCAACTGAAAAATCGCTGCCAGAAATCAGGCGAATCCTTACAAGAATTCGAAGCTGACATTGCACGCTTGGTTCGCTCGCATATCCAGCCACACCGGAAAATGTAATGGAGCGATTAGCGTTCAGGCATTCTTGGATGGACTCCGTGACCAAGAAACCAGACAAGCGTTGATATTAGCTCGTCAACACATCGTAGACGACTGGCACGAGCTTTGAATTCGAAGCAGCAAAACAATGCTGCAAAACCCAAAGTAAAGTTCAAACGATTGAGGAAGACTCACCGGAGCCTGCTAACTTGGAAGCTGCCATAAGAAAAGTGATGAAGGAAGTGTTGCCTGAGAAAAGACAGATAAGATGCCGGAATTGGAAAATTGGACATGTCGCGTAGCAAATGTCCAACATTCATCGACTCCGATGCAGGAAAACAAAAAGGTCGACGAGAAGGCAATCGTCGGCATGTGTCCGGCAAGCCTCGGTTAACAACGCATATGTCGCTATCCTTCAACGACAGAACAAAGGTGTCTTCGAGACGGTCTCATCAATAACGAGCCTTGCACCATGCTGCTAGATACAGGTGCGACTAGGACAATTCTCGGCCTTCCTTTGCCAGAACACCGGAACGGATTGAACCGACAACTTGAAGCTACGCACAGCAACAGGGGAGCCAGCTACTGTATATGGCGAGCTACCGATTGAAATAATTTTGGGCAGCACTAAAGTGAAACATCAGGCACTTGTAGCGGACATCGAAGACGATGCAATCATCGGAATGGACATCATGAATTCCAGAGGGTTTGAATTGATTTCAAAGACGGCGTCCCACGGTCAACGGAGAAGAGCTGGTGCTTCATGGGAGAAGTGAGGGGTTGATCCGTGTGTTGTTGGCTGAAGATGTAAGCGTACCTGAGAGGGCTGAAACCATTCTGGAGGCTCGCCTGGACGGGAGTACGAGCAGTGGAAACGTGGTGATGTTCGAGCCCAAACTTCATGATGAGAAAATTGGACGAGGGATTGCACTAGGGAAGACCTTGTTGCGTGCTGACAAATTTGTGCCCGTAAGGGTCATGAATGTCAATTATTTTCCAGTGACCTTGAAGAAAGGAACAATATTGGGGCACTGCTCGCCAGTTTCCTCAGTGATCCGAGTGTACGAGGTACGATTAGCCAACCCAACAACTTGCCCACAGAACTAGAAAAATTAGTTGCCATCTCTTCCAAAGATATAAAACCAGCTCAACAGCCCACACTAAGAGATTTAGTTAAGAAGTACCAAGACATCTTCGATACCGGACAAGGAAAAGGAGGTCGAACTAATGTGGTCCAGCACAAGATTGATACTGGGGTGCCCGACGCCGCAATCAGCAAGAAGACTTCCTCTTGCCAAGAAGGAAGAGGCTGACAAAATAGTCAGCATATGGGAAAGAAGGAGTTATCGAACCATCTGACAGTCCCTGGTCCCTTCCAGTCGTACTGGTGAAGAAAAGGATGGATCGACACGCTTTTGTGTAGACTATCGCCAACTTAATAATGTCACAAGAAGGACAGTTACCCTCTCCCGAGAATAGATGACACCTAGACACGTTGGCTGGTTCCACGATTTTCTGACCCTTGATCTGAAGAGGGATACTGGCAAGTAGAACTGGCTCAGGAAGATCGAGAAAAGACTGCTTTTACCATCGGCTCAGGATTGTGGCAGTTCACCGTTATGCCATTCGGGCTCTGTAATGCTCCCGCCACATTCGAAAGATTGATGGAAACAGTACTGAAGGGACTCTCATGGAACACGTGTCTAGTGTATCTCGACGACATAATTGTGGTCGGCAGATCGTTTGAGGACCACGTGAAAAACTTGGAGGAAGTATTCCTGCGACTGAGGAACTCCGGATTGAAACTGAGCCCTAAGAAATGCCATCTGTTCCAAAAGAAGTACGATACCTCGGCCACGTTGTCTCTGGGGAAGGAGTAGCAGTGGACGACCAGAAGATCAAAGCTGTTAAGGATTGGCCCATCCCAAAAGACATTCACCAACTTCGAAGTTTCCTTGGTTTATGCACATACTATCGCCGATATGTGCTGGGATTCGCCAACATCGCTAAACCACTGACCAAGCTCACGGAAGGCCAAACAAAGTTCCAGTGGTCCGAAGAATGTCAAGACTCATTCAGGAAGCTGAAAGGAGCTTTGATCAACGCACCTATACTGAGCTATCCCCACCCAAAGGGAAATTCATTTTGGATACGGACGCCAGCAACGTGGGACTTGGAGCTGTCCTATCTCAGATCCAGGATGGACAGGAGAGGGTCATTGGTTATTTCAGCAAGACGCTTAGCAATCCAGAGCGCAATTATTGTGTCACCAGGCGAGAGCTGTTAGCCGTTGTAAAGGAGTGGAACACTTCTACAAGTACGTGTATGGAAGAAGATTCCTGTTGAGAACTGACCATGCAGCTCTCAAATGGCTCTTACAGTTCAAAAATCCTGAGGGTCAAGTAGCACGTTGGATCGAGAGACTCCAAGAATTCGATTTGAATCGAACACGAGCCGAACTGCCATAAGAATGCAGATGCCTGTCGCGAAGACCATGTCCAGATGATTGCTCACATTGCCGACGAGCAGAAGAGAAAGAAGCAACACTTTGTAGAACCGCGGCAATGAATGACAACTGGAATGACAGCAAGATCCAGAAAGACCAAGAGAGACCCGACCTTGGCTTAGTCGTCAGCTGGAAGAAGGGCAATCGAAGACCATCATGGCAGGAAGTCGCAGGTTACTCGCCGGCTGTTAAGTCCCATTGGGCACAATGGAACTCTCTTATTCTGGACAATGGGATCCTGAAACGTGCTGGAGGCCGATATTGGTGGGGAAGACAGACGCCAAATAATTGTTCCCAGGAACAGAAGAGAGGAAGTGCTGCGGGAAATCCATGATGGAGTCGCCGGAGGACATCTGGGAGTGACGAAGACCCTGCAGAAAGTGAGGCAACGGTTTTACTGGGCCAATTGTCAAGCTGACGTCCAGGACTGGTGCAGGAAGTGCGCTGTATGCGCTGCTAGCAATGGACCTCGAATACGACCCAAGGCCCCGATGCGTCAGTACAAACGTAGGCAGCCCGTTCGAGAGAATCGCCATTGACATCGCCGGCCCGTTTCCCGTATCCGACCACGGGAATAAATACATCCTTGTGGCAATGGACTACTTCAGTAAGTGGGCGGAAGCTATGCCCGCCCAACCAGGAAGCCATCACCGTCGCCGACGTCTTGGTGAAAGAGTGGATATGTCGATTCGGTATTCCAATGGAGCTGCACTCGGATCAAGGCAGAAATTTCGAATCCAACCTTTTCCAAGAAATATGTCTACTGCTGAACATCCGCAAGACAAGAACCACGGCCCTACATCCGCAGTCCGATGGAATGGTGGAACGGATGAACAGGACGATCAACCGCCACTTGTCCAAGGTTGTCTCTGACCATCAAAGAGACTGGGACCAGTATCTTCATTTGTTCCTGATGGCCTATCGATCCGCAGTACACGAGTCAACAGGTCAAACTCCTGCTAGTATTATAATGGGCCGAGAACTGCGACTGCCTTGTGACCTGAAGTTTGGGATACCGCCAGGACAAGACACTGCGGGAGAGGACTACGTCAGCAAACTTCGGCAGAGAATGGACGACATCCACGAACGAGTCCGGTTGAACATCCAGAGTGCCAGCGATAAAATGAAGAAGACCTATGACATCAAGGCCGACGCTGGAGGATTTAAGGTTGATGACCTGGTTTGGCTGTACAACCCCAAACGTCGTCGTGGACTATCACCAAAGTTGCGGAACTCGTGGAAGGCCCGTATAAGATCGTGAAAAGGATAAACGACCTTGTGTACCGAATCCATAAGCCACCCCGAGGGAAACCCAAGGGTCGTCCATTTCAACAGGTTGGCCCCTTACGCTGGCAACCATGGCCACGTTCTGCACCCTCAAGCCACCGGAGGCTGGTATGACGTTCGAGAAGTTGTATGTCCTTGTATTCACACGGGCAGAAAGTTTCTACAATGGGGTTTACTAGAGAGGAGTCATGAGGCCTTATCGAGGTGGCTGCTGACTCCACACTAGCGCACTGTGTGGCAGAAGATCTTCGAATGTCCAGGGCATCGCCGTAGTGTTCTCCAAGAAATTTGGTCAACTCCAAACACTGCGGGAGCAGAATCCAGAAGTTGGTGGGGTGCTACAGTTGAAGAAAGGCCAGAGAAACATCTACTACCTAGTTACCAAGAGGCATTCCCAAGATAAACCGTCCTATGAAGATGTCTGGAAGAGTCTCACCAAGCTAAGAGATACTATGGTGGACCAGAATCTGGTGGATCTAGCAATTCCAAAATTTTCCTGTGGTATTGATGGGTTGGACTGGAGAGTCATAAGAAGTATGCTGGAGGCGATATTCAGATCCAGCGGCGTCAAGATTTTGGTTTGCTGTAACCCTCTTCCACGACCGATCATGAAGACCGTGGAGTGTTACTTCCATCGAACTTCACGGTGCAGATATGGGGAGTCATGCAGATATCGTCACACTCCAAGGATGAAATTTCGGGACGAAATGTCTTTAAGAAGGGGGCAATGTAACGAACCTAGGCCGGACCTGTCGCCTCACATGTTGCCATCGACAGCGATGAGATCATCCCCGGAGATATTCGAGAACCATCCAGTCGCTCTTCCGCGGAGAACAACGGTCAATATTGGAACATGCCGTCGCCAACTGCCGGAATTCGAAAGATCGGGAATTCTGTGACGGAGATAAATAGGTACTGACATTATTTTTGTTCCACATCCGTCAAAATCATTATATTCTATGAGAGGATGGAATGATTTACAGTAATGAAATAAACTAACCAGAACAACAAAAATAATTTATATTTTTGTTCCACATCCGTCAAAATCATTATATTTAACTGATAATAGTTGAGTAAGGTGGAGTAAGATTCTGAAGTATCAAAACAAATAGGTAATTGTAGATTTTGACAAAAAATTTAAAATAAAACTTTTAACAAAATTAAACCGACGAAATACGGAACTGAAAAGTAAAAAATAAAGTAAACTTTCTTAGTCTCAGTAACTAAGCTCCTAAACTAATGTAAGTATCTAATTTTGAGTCGGCGCCAAACAAACAAGCAAATGAATTAGGTAAGGCGTAAAATTATGGCATCGAATTGCGCGGTGACATTCTGATAATTTTTTTGAAGTAATTTAATGATGTTTGTTGATTGTGCGTTTGGCGCCGACTCAAAATTAGTTACTTACATTAGTTTAGGAGCTTAGTTACTGAGACTAAGAAGGTTTATTTTATTTTTTACTTTTCAGTTCCGTATTTCGTTGGTTTAATTTTTTGTTAAAAAGTTTTTATTTCTCAATTTTTTGTGGCTAAAATCTACTAATTACTACCTACTTGTTTTTTGATTAATTCCAAAATACTTACTTACCCACCTTACTTCAACTATTATCAGTTAAATAATATGATTATCTACTTTTACTATTTGTTGTAATATAAATCATTTTTGTTGTTCTGGTAAGTTTATTTCATTACTTCGTATATCATTCCATCCTCTCATAGAATATAATGATTTTGACGGATGTGGAACAAAAATAATGTCAGTAGCGATCTGTCATTGTCAACTACGTATGTGTGTGCCAATGTTCACAAGTGAAAAATCAATTATCCCCAATTTTTCTACCCGTAAGGATGGATAATTTCATTCGAAATCCAAATATAAGGTATACTCTATCTATTAAAAAAAGAATCATCCAAATCGAAGATCCCAGTACAAAGTTATGCCTGATAGAATCTGTTAACGGACCAGAATTCAGAGGGTGAGTGATCAATATCCTTCATTTTGCTACCCTTAGGGGTGGATTTCATCTTTTGAATTCAAATGGGACCACCTTCGAAGTACACCCTATCCACTGTAAAAAGAATTATCGGAATCGGACGTCTCAGTAAAAAGTTATGCGTGATCATACATAAAAAAAAAAATACACGTCGACTAGAGAACCTCCTCCTTTTTGGTTTCGTCGGTTAATGTTTGAACAACTCACATGCATGGGCTTTGAATTTTTTTTTTAATGTCTTGATGCTGGTGGGTTATTTATTAGATAACTGCTATCTTTCTACTCACCAGGAGGCGCTGCATTGTAAGTTTTTGAAATGGTTGTACCAATTTGGAAACTTTTTTTAAATTACCCGAAATATTTCAAAGTACTTGGTTGGTCATTGTTCTAACCCGGTAGAGTGAGTTTTCAAAACAAATGAATCTATTGATATCGAATGATTTTCAAAATATATTTGCTAAGAGAATGTGTGATAATTAATATCAGTTTTTATCAACTATTTATTTTTATTTTTTTAATCATAAACATTTATAATAAATATTAAAGGAAATAGTTCTTTATATCTTTATTGTGCTATCAACACCTTAATTTTTTGGCTTGAAGGTGTTGATAGCATAATAAAGAACTATTTCCTTTAATCTTTACCCTTTTTTATTAATTAATAATTGTGGGTGCACAAACGTAGACTTATGTGAATTTTCTTGAGGTACAGAGGCGGTCTGATGAAAAAAATTGCCGAGCTGCAAAAGAAAACAAACATAATTCAGAACACAGATCTTCAATCCAGTATAACTGTTTCCAATGGGGTTACAGTATCCAGTGAAGTAACAGTTCCTAACGAAGTTCCAGTTCCTGATAATGATGGGGTAATAGTTTCTGATCCAGTACTTTCTAATGGATCAACCAATGTGATAGAGATCAGCAGTGACGAAATAGATGAAAGTGGAAACAAAACAAAGTTCACAGTTGTTTTGCCCAACTCCAAATAAAAAATGGGATTATTTTTATTTATTCGTCAAAATAAAAGACAAAACCAATACAATACATGTGTTTCATTAGATAGTTCTGTAAGTGTGGACTACAGAATTTCAATTGCGATTAGTTATTATAAATATAAAGAGTACTGTAACGTAAATAAACTTAACTTGGTTTAATAATTTATTTAACACTTAATCTACAACTTAATTTATATTACTACTCCACTGGTATAGCTCGATCGTATGGGCTCGTTCAGACCGTGAACTCCCTCTTGAGGGCTGTCTATTTATCTCCGATACAGCATTCTCGATGTTTCGAATTCGGACGGTTGGCGACGGCATGTTCCAATTGTTTCCAATATTGACCGTTGTTTTCCGCGGAAGAGAGACTGGATGGTTCTCGAATATCTCCGGGGATGATCTCATCGCTGTCGCAGTCCACTCTGTGAGGCGACAGGTCCGGCCTAGGTTCGTTACATTGCCCCCTTCTTAAAGACATTTCGTCCCGAAATTTCATCCTTGGAGTGTGACGATATCTGCATGACTCCCCATATCTGCACCGTGAAGTTCGATGGAAGTAACACTCCACGGTCTTCATGATCGGTCGTGGAAGAGGGTTACAGCAAACCAGAATCCTGACGCCGCTGGTCTGAATATCGCCTCCAGCATACTTTTATGACTCTCCAGTCCAACCCATCAATACCACAGGATAGTTTTGGAATTGCTAGATCCGCCAGATTCTGGTCCACCATAGTATCTCTTAGTTTGGTGAGACTCTTCCAGACATCTTCATAGGACGGTTTATCTTGGGAATGCCTCTTGGTAACTAGGTAGTAGATGTTTCTCTGGCCTTTCTTCAACTGTAGCACCCCACCAACTTCTGGATTCTGCTCCCGCAGTGTTTGGAGTTGACCAAATTTCTTGGAGAACACTACGGCGATGCCCCTGGACATTTGAAGATCTTCTGCCACACAGTGCGCTAGTGCGTAGTCAGCAGGCACCTCGAAAAGGTCTCGTGACTCTCTCTAGTAACCCCATGTAGAACTTTCTGCCCGCTTTGAATACAAGGACATAAACTTCTCGAACGTCATATCATCCTCCGTGGCTTGAGGGTGCGAACTTGGTCATGGTTTCCAGCGTAAGGGCCAACCTGTTGAATGGACGACCCTTGGTTTCCCTCGGGTGGCTTATGGATTCGGTACACAAGGTCGTTTATCCTTTTCACGATTTTATACGGGCCTTCCACGAGTTCCGCAACTTTGGTGATAGTCCACGACGACGTTTGGGGTTGTACAGCCAAACCAGATCATCAACCTTAAATCCTCCAGCGTCGGCCTTGATGTCATAGGTCTTCTTCATTTTATCCGCTGGCACTCTGGATGTTCAACCGGACTCGTTCGTGGATGTCGTCCATTCTCTGCCGAAGTTTGCTGACGTAGTCCTCTTCCGCAGTGTCTTGTCCTGGCGGTATCCCAAACTTCAGGTCACAAGGCAGTCGCAGTTCTCGGCCCATTATAATACTAGCAGGAGTTTGACCGGTTGACTCGTGTGCTGCGGATCGATAGGCCATCAGGAACAAATGAAGATACTGGTCCCAGTCTCTTTGATGGTCAGAGACAACCTTGGACAAGTGGCGGTTGATCGTCCTGTTCATCCGTTCCACCATTCCATCGGACTGCGGATGTAGGGCCGTGGTTCTTGTCTTGCGGATGTTCAGCAGTAGACATATTTCTTGGAAAAGGTTGGATTCGAAATTTCTGCCTTGATCCGAGTGCAGCTCCATTGGAATACCGAATCGACATATCCATTCTTTCACCAAGACGTCGGCGACGGTGATGGCTTCCTGGTTGGGCAGGGCATAGGCTTCCGCCCACTTACTGAAGTAGTCCATTGCCACAAGGATGTATTTGTTCCCGTGGTCGGATACGGGAAACGGGCCGGCGATGTCAATGGCGATTCTCTCGAACGGGCTGCCTACGTTGTACTGACGCATCGGGGCCTTGGGTCGTATTCGAGGTCCATTGCTAGCAGCGCATACAGCGCACTTTCTGCACCAGTCCTGGACGTCAGCTTGACAATTGGCCCAGTAAAACCGTTGCCTCACTTTCTGCAGGGTCTTCGTCACTCCCAGATGTCCTCCGGCGACCCCATCATGGATTTCCCGCAGCACTTCCTCTCTTCTGTTCCTGGGCAATTATTTGGCGTCTGTCTTCCCCACCAATATCGGCCTCCAACACACGTTTCAGGATCCCATTGTCCAGAATAAGAGAGTTCCATTGTGCCCAATAGGACTTAACAGCCGGCGAGTAACCTGCGACTTCCTGCCATGATGGCCTTCGATTGCCCTTCTTCCAGCTGACAACTAAGCCAAGGTCGGGGTCTTTCTCTTGGTCTTTCTGGATCTTGCTGTCATTCCAGTTGTCATCCATTGCCGCGGTTCTACAAAGTGTTGCTTCTTTCTCTTCTGCTCGTCGGCAATGTGAGCAATCATCTGGACATGGTCTTCGCGACAAGGCATCTGCATTCTTATGGCTAGTTCCGGCTCGATGTTCGATCTCGAAATCGAATTCTTGGAGTCTCTCGATCCAACGTGCTACTTGACCCTCAGGATTTTTGAACTGTAAGAGCCATTTGAGAGCTGCATGGTCAGTTCTCAACAGGAATCTTCTTCCATACACGTACTTGTAGAAGTGCTCCACTCCCTTTACAACAGCTAACAGCTCTCGCCTGGTGACACAGTAATTGCGCTCTGGTTTGCTAAGCGTCTTGCTGAAATAACCAATGACCTTCTCCTGTCCCTCCTGGATCTGAGATAGGACAGCTCCAAGTCCCACGTTGCTGGCGTCCGTAACCAAAATGAATTTCCCTTTGGGTAGGGGATAGCTCAGTATAGGTGCGTTGATCAAAGCTCCTTTCAGCTTCCTGAATGAATCTTGACATTCTTCGGACCACTGGAACTTTGTTTGGCCTTCCGTGAGCCTGGTCAGTGGTTTAGCGATGTTGGCGAATCCCAGCACATATCGACGATAGTATGTGCATAAACCAAGGAAACTTCGAAGTTGGTGAATGTCTTTGGGATGGGCCAATCCTTAACAGCTTTGATCTTCTGGTCATCCACTGCTACTCCTTCCCCAGAGACAACGTGGCCGAGGTATCGTACTTCTTTTTGGAACAGATGGCATTTCTTAGGGCTCAGCTTCAATCCGGAGTTCCTCAGTCGCAGGAATACTTCCTCCAAGTTTTTCACATGGTCCTCGAACGATCTGCCGACCACAATTATGTCGTCGAGATACACTAGACACGTGTTCCATGAGAGTCCCTTCAGCACTGTCTCCATCAATCTTTCGAATGTGGCGGGAGCATTACAGAGCCCAATGGCATAACGGTGAACTGCCACAATCCTGAGCCGATGGTAAAAGCAGTCTTTTCCGATCTTCCTGAGCGAGTTCTACTTGCCAGTATCCACTCTTCAGATCAAGGGTCGAGAAAATCGTGGAACCAGCCAACGTGTCCAGGGTGTCATCTATTCTCGGGAGAGGGTAACTGTCCTTCTTCGTGACATTATTAAGTTGGCGATAGTCTACACAAAAGCGTGTCGATCCATCCTTTTTCTTCACCAGTACGACTGGAGGACCAGGGACTGTCAGATGGTTCGATAACCCTTCTTTCCCATATCGCTGACTATTTTGTCAGCCTCTTCCTTCTTGGCAAGAGGAAGTCTTCTTGCTGATTGCCGGATCGGTCGGGCACCCCAGTCTCAATCTTGTGCTGGACCACATTAGTTCGACCCCTTTTCCTTGTCCGGTATCGAAGATGTCTTGGTACTTTTTGACTAAATCTCTTAGTTTGGGCTGTTGAGCTGGTTTTATGTCTTTGGAAGAGATGGCAACTAATTTTTCTAGTTCTGTGGGCAAGTTGTTGGGTTGGCTAATCGCACCTCGTCGCCGGATCACAGATGAAACTGACGAGCAGTGCCCTAAAATTGTTCCTTTCTTTAAGGTCACTGGAAAGTAATTGACATTCATGACCCTTACCGGTACAAATTTTCAGCACGTAACAGGGTTTTCCCTAGGGCAATCCTCGTCCAATTTTCTCATCATGAAGTTTGGGCTCGAACATCATCACGCTCTCTACTGCTCGCACTCCCGTCCAGGCGAGCCTCCAGGATGGTTTCAGCCCTCTCAGGTACGCTTACATCTTCAGCCAACAGCACACGGATCAACTCTTCACTTCTCCCATGAAGTACCAGCTCTTCTCCGTTGACACGTAGGGACGCCGTCTTTGAAATCCAATTCAAACCCTCTGGAATTCATGATGTCCATTCCGATGATTGCATCGTCTTCGATGTCCGCTACAAGTGCCTGATGTTTCACTTTAGTGCTGCCCAAAATTATTTCAATCGGTAGCTCGCCATATACAGTAGCTGGCTCCCTGTTGCTGTGCGTAGCTTCCAAGTTGTCGGTTCAATTCGTTCCGGTGTTCTGGCAAAGGAAGGTCCGAGAATTGTCCTAGTCGCACCTGTATCTAGCAGCATGGTGCAAGGCTTGTTATTGATTAGACCGTCTACGAAAACACCTCTGTTCTGTCGTTTGAGGATAGCGACATATGCGTTGTTAACCGGGGCTTGCTGGACACAGGCCGACGATTGCCCCTTCTCGTTGACCTTCTTTAGTTTTCCTGCATCCGAGTCGTGTTTTCGAATGTTTGACATTTGCTACGCACATGTCCAATTTTGCCACAATTCCAGCATCTTATCTGTCTTTTCTCAGGCAACACTTCCTTCATCACTTTTCTTATGGTAGCTTCCAAGTCAGCATGCTCCTGTGGGTCTTCTTCAATACTTCGGACTTTACTTTGGTTTTTGGCAGGATTGCTTTGCTGCCTCAAATTCCAAAGCGCGTGCCAGTGCGTCTACGAGATGTGTTTGACGAGCTAGTTTCCACGCTTGTCTGGGTTTCTTGGTCACGGAGTCCATCCAAGGAATGCTTGAACCGCTAGTCGCTCCATTACATTTTCTGGTGTGGCTGGATATGCGGACGAACCAAGCGTGCAATGTCAGTTTCGAATTCTTGTAAGGATTCGCCCGATTTTGGCAGCGATTTTTCAGCTGGGAGTGGTATCGTGTTCCAAATGGGCGTGGCCATATCGTAATTCTAGATGTTTAATCAGCTGATCATAGTCTTCCTGTTCTTGGGCGGTGAGAGTTTGTAGAATATTTGTCGCTTCTCCACGTAATGCAAGTGTCAGTGCTACAGCTCTTTCCCCTGCATTCCATCCGTTTGCTTTGGCCGCTGCTTCAAACTGCCGGCGGTAATTTGCCCATGGAGTTTTTCCGTCGAACTGAGGCGGCTTCATGGAAAGCTTCCCTATTTCTGAAATGACCTTGACATCTTTTATACCCTCTTGAACTTTATCAAGTTCAAACTCAAGTCCAGCATTGCATTTTCGTTAACCATCTCTGTGGGGCGCACTATTAATTCGTTTTCCAGCTTACTGATCGTTTCCTTTATTTTGTCCATTTCTGCCTCGATTCCGTCTTTGATTTCATCGCTGATTATTTCCTTCATCTTGTCTATCTCTGCCTCAACGGTTCCTATTCTTTTTTCTAGACGATTCGCCACACCACAGAGTTCTTTTTTTAGGCCTTCTGTGTTTTCAAGGAGCTTATCTTCCAGGCTTTCTAGAAGCTTCTCTTCCAGATTTCTAGAATTTTCTTGAAGCTTCTCTTCCAGATTTCTAGCATTTTCTTCCAAAGTCCTCGAATTTTGTTGCAGTTCTTCTTTCACGGATTTAGTAGTTTCTTCGAGTTTATTCATTACCAAACTCAAATCACCTCGGAACTTCGAATAAAAATGTTTGGGTCCTCACCTTCTTGTATAAGTCCTTCTGCAAGTCTTTCCTGGAGTACTTGCTTTTACCCGTTGTTTCTAGTTCCCTTTCCTCCAATTCCTGTTTCAATTCCGCTACCTTCAAATCCAAGCACTTTTCTTGAACACATTTTGTCTTTGACGAGGTATCAGTCTGTTTTACACAAAAGTTTATCAGTTTGTTAAAAATTCACTTCGCGAATTCTTTTCCACGGGCCACCAGTCTATTGTCTGTTTCACGTAACAGTGTATCAGTTTATATTCCACGCACAATTGTCCACTCGAAAACCGGCCACTGTCTATTTTCTGTTTCACGCGAACAGTGTATCAGTTTATATTCCCACGCACAATTGTCCACTTCCGAAAACCGGGCCACTGTCTATTTTCTGTTTCACGCAACAGTGTATCAGTTTATATTCCACGCAATTGTCCACTTCGCGAAAACCGGGCCACTGTCTATTTTGGGCGTACAAAAAGGTCTATCAATTTATTTTTCTGACTATCCACTCCACGATCACTTGTTTATTTTCAAAATCTCACTTCCGACACCAATTGTAACGTAAATAAACTTAACTTGGTTTAATAATTTATTTAACACTTAATCTACAACTTAATTTATATTACTACTCCACTGGTATAGCTCGATCGTATGGGCTCGTTCAGACCGTGTACTCCCTCTTGAGGGCTGTCTATTTATCTCCGATACAGCATTCTCGATGTTTCGAATTCGGACGGTTGGCGACGGCATGTTCCAATTGTTTCCAATATTGACCGTTGTTTTCCGCGGAAGAGAGACTGGATGGTTCTCGAATATCTCCGGGGATGATCTCATCGCTGTCGCAGTCCACTCTGTGAGGCGACAGGTCCGGCCTAGGTTCGTTACAGTACGTAATCAGAAAGAAATAATGTTATTAAAAATCAGGGTTAGTTAGATATGTTAAAGAATGAAAGATTATTCAACTCGCTGCTTAAAAACTTCATCTAATCAGTTAAACCTTTAGAGAAAAACAAAGTCAATAATAATGAATAATTTAGGTCAATCTGGTCATTTGGCAAATATTAAATCAAGCAATATACTTTATTGTACTTAAGGTAGGATACATAAAATCACTTAACCTAAAAATATAATTATAATCCAAAAATTATATCAATATAACACATTGTATGGTTTATTTCGCTTCTTCAGTCAGGGGAAAAATTTACAAAAAAAAACCTGTGTTTGCTGAATAAGCCAACCAAATCTCAATAAAATGTTCACCCTCGTATTCTCTG
Organism: Gonioctena quinquepunctata; assembly: GCA_018342105.1. Taxonomy (NCBI): domain Eukaryota; kingdom Metazoa; phylum Arthropoda; class Insecta; order Coleoptera; family Chrysomelidae; genus Gonioctena; species Gonioctena quinquepunctata. The sequence continues at coordinate 333,580 of JAFIRS010000757.1, read as the reverse complement.
TATACAAATTGTCTCTCCATCGGACTTTAGTACTTTATTATGGCTACAAGAAGCCACCCCTTTCTATGATTTGTTCTACGATTATTTTTGTGGTTTACTAAAAGCGTCACAACTCAGCAAGTCTGCAACAATTTCTCCGTCCATTACAGGCTGTATATGTTATTTTCGCTCAACATATGCTATCAGCAAAAGTCGCTAACCCGACCAATAAACATAACTTACCATGGAACCAGACTACAAAAAAAAACACCATACAGGTCTTACAAAAATATTTTTTTCAACAATTACAAACTTACAGACTGTTGATCACAGTAATATCCCTATAGAAATTGGGAATCATCGTAGAATTCCTGTAAGTATTTCTTCGCCTTTTTGCCTAAAGATATGGTGCCTCTCAAAGTGGAGGGCAATTTGTTGTATATTATTTTTTACTTTCATACACTAATGAACTTTTTGTCAGTTCCAATCTGGGAAGAGGTAAGTGTTTTCTTGTGATTTGGTGAGTATTGTGTTTTATTTCAAGATGTTCAGTATGAAGAATGCTTGTTTTGGGATTGTGCTCCAGGCATAAGGTTTCAAGTATAAAGATAGACGTCAATGTGAGAATTTTATGTTTTATAAATAACGATTTGCATCGGTTGATGTATTATGCTCTAGACATAAATCTGTCTGCCCGTCTCAGAAAGCAATACCATATCTCAGGTGTGATTCAACCAAGGAAAAATATATCTCCCCACTCATGTGTAGACGTATTGGAAAAGATATTTTCGGCCAATGATTCATAGTTAGGAAAATGGTCCCATGAATTTTTAAATGATCTGTTCATGTCTTGAGTCATGAACTATTTGGAAATTACGTTATTACTTCGTTTTGCGCTGGAAACATGGGTGCGTTTTCTGAATCTAGATACAGGTGCCACTCCTAGGCAAGGCCCTCATATACCTTATATAGCATGCTATTCATATACAGTGTCACACATAAAGTTCGCAACATATAGAAGTGTTTTTTATTAATAGATATAATGAAAATTTTACTTCGCAGTTAGTTTGTGCTTTTTTCTAAACCTGCAAATTTGACATTTTTTCGAAAATCAAAAAATTTTTTTTGGAAAAAAAAAGTTGCTCAGTTTCCAATTGTATACCTTTGCTCCAAATTTCGACTCTCTACTGCCACTTCGACTTTTTTCCATTTTTTTTAATTTTTCGAATTTTTCGCTCGAAAGATTTGAAAAATTAAAAAAATTGGAAAAAAGTCAAAGTGGCAGTAGAGAGTCCAAATGGAGCAACGGTATAAAATTGAAAACTAAGCAACTTTTTTCTTTGGCATTTTTCGAAATTTTCAAAAAAAAACTGATTTTTTTAGGATTTCAAAAAAAAATGTCAAATTTGACAGGTTTAGAGTAGCACATGACAAAAGGAAAGAGGCTGTTTTTTACTTATTTTTCAAGCACAAACTAACTACGAAGTAAAATTTTCATTATATCTATTAATAAAAAAACTTCCATATGTTGCGAACTTTATGTGTGACACTGTATATATATATATATATATATATATATATATATATATATATATATAGCTCTATTTACCCCAAATCGATCCAAAAGAGTGAAACAATCATAAAATAAATTAACTGATTTATTATATGTACAAAATCAATCTTTTCAATCATACTTTCTCAAAGGAAACAATTCAATAAATCTAAGATTTGTAAATAATATTTATATATATACTGTGAACACAAGATAAAAAAATATACATTTTTGGAGAGTTGGAAAGAGAGGGGCATTTTTTATTTTCACTATTTAAATCATAAAGCGTGTGAATAGGTAAATCAAAGTTTGTTCAAATTATATCAATTATGTTGAAATATAATTCAATCAATGATGGCCAGTTAGAAATAATGAAGTAAGAGGTGTTTTTATCGAGTATGGAAGAACTGCATCTGCAGTAATAAAATCTGAGATTTGATCTGCATATTTCAAGATCTTCGGCAGTATTTATGAGAAGAGATTAAAAAACTAATAAAAAAATATATACATATATCTACATCAACATAAATATAAAGCTGAAGAGATGTTCAGTTTGTATCTTGAAATTATGTATTTCAAATATTGTCTATTTAATGCAACCTTTCAACACCGGTGGTCTGAAAAACAGTGGTGTAAGTCGAGGTTTGGTACAAATAGTACAATTTATATGAGTTGTGCAGGAAAAAGCAGTGGAATCCTTCTTAAAATAAACAAACAATAGTCAACCTTCATTTCACTCAAATACAAATAAAAATATCTCATATTATAAATCAAGGAATAGGTTGTTTGGGCCCATATGATATCAAAATTTGTATAACAGCGGACTTTCAAGAAGACCAAAGACTTTCTCTGTACTGATGATTTGAAAATGATGGTACTAAACACAAAAATAATGCGAACAAAGAAAAAGTTGACTAGTTTAAGATACACTTTTTCTCAAAAATAAGCATATTCTATCTCTTATAAATAAATGCACATTAGTTGATGAAGACAGTTTTTGAGCTAAATGTTAAACCCCTGGAAAGGGGTCGACCACTCAGCCTTGCTAATATCAAACAACAAAAACAATGGTCCGCATGTAATTGTATCTCTTGAAAGACCAATTCACAGTGCTTTCTTCAGGAACATTAGAAATGCTGAAGAAGGGGAAGAATTTTAATTAGGAAGACCACAGATATGTACATAGTTTAATTTTACCTGGAGCCTAAGATAATTATGAAAATCAAAGTGTATTACTTTTGTGAAACCATTGATACATAGTATTTTATCTGTTCTTCATACTGGTGTCATGCATATCAACATACAGGGTGTAATCTAACCTCGTGCACACCCGTGAATTAATGCAATAAACATTTAACTCGACATTTGGATAATGTAGAATGTTGAACTGATTGTTTGGTAAATGTATACTAAGAGTACATTTTCATTGCAGGCTGCCTGAGATTAGTATTCAATTTCATAGTGAAGAAAACAACTAACCTTGTTATATACAAACTGGTGAGTCAGAACTAGTTGACTTCATACTCTGCTTTGAGGCACTTATCATAATTATCACAGTCACTTGTAAGAAACAAACGACATAGTATTGAAAAGGGAAACATTCACAATTGAATATTGTTTTAAAAATAATCTCGGGACCATTGTGATCATTCAGAATAACACATTAACTGAACACCATTGTTGCCAGGCAAGATTCTCGCATGCACTGTTTACAAAGCTGTCTAAGAACTAAAGTTTGTCAGATTCTACTAGTATTTTCTGATTGGCTGGTGAATGAAAGATCTCCATTAGCAACCAATGAGAAAACAGTACGCAATGTGCACAAGAATGCATTTGAACATTATTGTTATTGTCTTTTGCTGGTTCTTAAAACTAAACACCGAGCTTTTCCGTGCGTATTTTGAAGAGTAGAAGACAAGATTAATCACTCGTCGCATTTAGTAGTAGTAATTTATTGAAATAGATAAATCTTATTTACAAACACAGATAGTCTAATAATTCTAAAATAAATAATAATAGTAATAAAATATTAAACAGTAATACATCACAAATCTTGTTCTAAAAAAGCCAATAGACTTTTCTTAAAACTTACAACAGTATTGGACTCTTTCAAGTGTATGGGGAGTTTATTGAATTCATTCAAACCTTTGAAAAATAAGTTATTCATGCATCGTCTCGAACTAGTTCTATTAATGTGGAAGTCATTATTTTGCCTAGTGTTATAATGATGAATATATCTATTTAAAATCACAAAATCATTAAAATAAGTTGGTTGAAAACCTTTAGCAATCTTAAAAATATGAATGAAGTAGTAAATTTCGATTCTGGCTGGATTCTGGAGTCACCAATCACTGTGCATATCTAAGATGAAGAAACGTTTCGGACGATTTGTACTAGAAATATTAATATAATATAAATTATTTTTTGATAAAATGGCAAATTTTTGGAAAGACAAAGATAATAAACTTCAAATTAATTCTCGTGCACATCACGAACTATTTTCTGATTGGTTGCTAAGTAAGATCTTTCATTCACCAGCCAATCAGTAAACACTAACAAACTCTCGTTCGTAGACAGCTTTGTAAACCGTGCATGCAAGAATCTTGCTTGGCAACAGTGTTCAGTTCACGTGTTACTCTGAATCATTACAATGGTCGTGAGATTATTTTTAAAACAATATTCAATTGGGAATGTTTCCCTTTTCAATACTGTTTGTTTCAGAGTATGAAGACAACTAGTTCTGACTTTTATCTACCAGTTCGGATATAACGAGGTTAGTTGTTTTCTTCACTTTGAAATTGAATATCTATCTCAGGCAGCATGCAATGAAAATGTACTCTTTGTGTATGTACATTTACCACACAATCAGTTCAACATTCTACCTTATTCAAATGTTTATTGCATTCGGCAATTGTCGAAGTTTTCCTCTGAGCAAGTCACCTGAAATTAGGCGAGAGGCGCTACCCAAAATTTTGTCGAATTTTACAAAGAAAAAAACATGTTTTCATTATTTTTTTTTAGATTTTTAACCATTGTAATTCGTTATAAACTGGCATTATACAGGGTCCTACAACAGTGGCGCAGTGTTCCATATATCTATTTAGGAAACAGATAGGAATATTCTATAATATTACCTTATTGCTCAAGCTCGACAAAATAAAAAAATTGTCGGTCACACAGGGTGTTCAATTTTTTCTGGGAGGATCCCAACTGTGTTTTTTTAAAAGGCAACCTATATTTTTTATCGCTATTTTGGTTTCTACATAGAAAATAAAAGATACTTTATGTATATCTTCACTTCTAGCATGACAGGTTTTTTTTCCAATATTCGTCATTCAGAATATTTGAAATTATAAAGTTGTGGCAAGTCCAATTGAAATTTTGTTTTGGTCAAATATTCTACATTGGTAACTCTCTCAAACGATATATCTGAAATAGACCTGTGGTGTACAGGGTATGAAAAACAGCTTGCCACATATTGTAAATAAAAATTTACAGAATCTTCTTTATTTTAAATGGAACACCATGTATATTATCGATCCATAAGAAGCGCCAACAAAGGCTCTACAAATGTCATCAAGTATTCCCTATGGTTAAGTTTACTAGTTTTTCTTAAAAGAGCTATTTTTTTCGAAAAATGGCAGGTATTCATATTTCTTCGCTATAATCTCAATGAACGACTTTTTTCAAAGCAAAATCCATTTGACGACTGATAGAATATACAAAAGATATCTTGTTTCAATTATGTACATTATAAAGTGTCCTATAGTTTTTCTTAAAAAAATTACAATTATTTCTATTTCATCGCCATAATATCAATGATTTTTTTAATTGACGGCTGTGAGAAATTTGTGCCATATTCTTTCGGTCTAAAACAACCTTTCAGCGAATAAAATCTTTATTGGAAATGAAGTAGTCTGGCAAATGACAGATCAAAATATTTGCCTGCAAATAAGTATTGAAATCTTTAGTGAATCATGAAGTTGAACTTTCGATATAATTTCATCAGAATGTTGTTTTCAAAAAGTGATTTGATTGATATGATTTTCATATTAGGTGAATCAGACAGGAATTGTTTATTGGCAAGTAGAATTTATTCTCAACGGTATCCAGACAGAAGACATCCAGATGAAAGATCTTTCTCAAAAGTCCTGACACGATTTGTTGAAACTGGAAGTATCAATTATTCTAAACATGAGCGCATCAAGCCAGCTACCAATGAAGATAATGAATTGCAAGTTCTTCTTGCTGTTGTACTATTGTATGCCGATTTTGAGAAAAGAGTGAGATTTTGCAATGTCTGGGGAGGCATCATTGGAGAATATGTAATTGGTCCATACTTTTTTGAGGGACATATGAATGGAACAATGTATCTCAATTTCTTACGAAATGATTAACCAGGTTTGTTAGAAGATATTCCTCTTGACCTTCGCAATAGAATGTGGTTACAACATGATGGCGCTCCTGCTCACTATTCGGCAGAAGTGAGAGATCATTTAAATGAAGTATTTTCCAATAAATGGGTAGGACGGAATGGGCCTGTCAGGTGGACCGCTAGATCACCAGATTTAACAAAACTGTTTTTTTTCTTATGGGGATACAAAAAAATATTGTTTTCGTCGAGCCACCAACTTCTTCCGAAAATATGCGACTTAGAATAACGAATGCTTTTCGCAGCATTACACCAGCTGTCTTGCGCAGGGTAGAACAGTCTTTCAAACATAGACTTCAGCTCTGCATTGAAGAAAATGGAAGACATGTTGAACATATTTTATAAAAGTTTCATTATAACTTTTAAATTTCCCTTTTTTTGCCAGTTACAATTTAAATATCTAGAACTTAAGCTCTGACTTTAATTCATGAATATATACCATAACATGAAAAAAAAATTATTAGTAATATTCATAATGTTTTTTCATTTAATCGTGTTTGGTTAGTTATTGCACAATTTATGTGTAAAATTCTGCATCCAATAAAAAAAAAAAAATTTCCATTTAAAAAAATGTGATACATACATTTATTTCATGAAAAAATATTTGTTTGGACACCTTGTAATGTACATAATAGAAACAAGATATCTTTCGTATATTCTTATCAGTCGTCAAATGGATTTCGCTTTGAAAAAAGTCGTTCAGATTATAGCGAAGAAATATTTTTTGAAAAAAAGAGCTGTTTTAAGAAAAACTAGTAAACATAACCATAGGGAATACTGATGACATTTGTAGAGCCTTTGTTGGCGCTTCTTATGGATCGATAATATACAGGGTGTTCCATTTAAAATAAGGAAGATTCTGCAAATTTTTTGTTACAATATGTGGCAAGCTGTTTTTCATACCCTGTATATTTCAGATATACCGTTTGAGAGAGTTACCAATGTAGAGTAATTAACCAAAAAAAAAAACCAATTGGACTTTGCACAACTTTATAATTTCAAATATTCTGAGTGACGAATATTGAAAAAAAACACCTGTCATGCTAGAAATCTCGAAAACCGTCAATATTTTCGAAGTGAAGGTATACATAAAGTATCTTTTATTTTCTATGTAGAATCCGAATAAGCGATAAAAAATATAGGTTGCCATTTAAAAAAATACAATTGGGATCCGCCCAGAAAAAATGAACCTGTGTGACCGACAATTTTTATTTTGTCGAGCTCGAGCAATAAGGTAATATTATAGGAATATAGATTCCTATCTGTTTGCTAAATAGAGATATGGAACACCACGCCACTGTTGCAGGACCCTGTATACTCGTCATTTACGGGTGTGCAAAAGGTTAGATTACACCCTGTAGAGTGGAGTAAGTCAGTTTTAGGTGCTAAAAGACCCCATAAGTACACATAAAACAAATTGTTCAGTATTGTTTTCAATACAATTTCTAATATTCCAATTGTGAAGCTGATGTGAATCATTGACTAATTTTATTATAGCTACAAATAAGAGGTTAATTTATACAAAATGTTACTAGACTGACTGACTTGCACCACTATCTCTCAGATCCCCAAATAGTTGTCAGGACCGCCAAAAAACAAGCTCAGGTTTTATTTCAACTAAACTTGAAATTGAAATAAGCAAAATTGTTTATTTCACGATTTTATAAGTAAACCCAACACCACTAGTAAGTGGCAAATTTCAATAAGTTAGTACTTGAATTCCTGCTGTTATATCATTAAAATGATGATAAATTTGTTTGAAACTCACTTTTCAATAGAAAGTCAAGTAGACCATTTTATTTCACCCTCTATGTTTTCATTGTTGGATCAACATTGGGCAACTAACGAGTTGATATTTCTCAAGGAACAATTTGAGTTTTATGGCAGCTCCCGAGGCATGCCTAAATCTAAATCACTGACAGCCATGATTAATGTATTTTTCTGTTTCAAAATCTATAAAACTTTTATAAAGCTGTCAAAAGGCTACAAGGGCCACCTCTAAAAAAAAGGTCTCAGGACCATCACAAAACCTTTTTGCAACATTCGTCAGTCAAATTATCTTCAGATTAAAATAATATCAAGTCAAAAATACTGATAAATAATGAAAGCAATATAATAGATAATACTAATAAATAAATATCTTGCGAATAAAAATTAGTTGGTGAAATGGTATCAAATAGGAGCAAAATTATCAAAATAAATGAAATTGCACTTGAAACGTTTTTTTTTCGGCTCAATTCCTTCGCCAAATGATTTGCAACACTTTAATTGAATATTTCATTTTTGTCATGAACATCCAATTGCCAAAAATTATAAAAGTAACATTATGCTCCTCTATTTCACCCCATTGTAATGAAATCATAGCTGCCATACACAAAGAGCACAAATAGACTATTTGAAGCCCAAAAAGATTTATTATGGTTTTGTAAATGGCCCCTGCAAAATCCTAATAAGAACAAATATACTTCAATACTGAATGGTTTAATCTTTGAGTCCTCAGAAGTGCTTTAAAACCTTTTTTTGCTCTCACGGAGTACTTATAACCTGCATAAATCAAAATAGCCACCATCAAATGGCATTTAAATTGTTCCTTGGGCTAAAATAAACAATAGCTATGCTTGCAAAAAATCACCCCTCATACTCATAAAAATCACATACAATTCAAGAAAAATACAATCCTTAAAATCTCAACCTTACGAGAATCCGGGCAGAAATTCCGAATTTAACATTCCAGTAAGCAAAATCGGTTTGACTTCCATCGAGGTGTCCCTTTCAATTTTCTCTGTCGGATCGGGTTTCGAAGCATGGGTCTTCTTGTGTGTTTTTAAGGCAGAGCTCTGACGGAAAGCTTGGCCGCATTCGTCGCAGATGAAGGGTTTCTCACCTGTGTGAATGCGCTGGTGAGAAGTCAGGTCGTTTGATTGTGAAAAAGCCTTGTCGCAAAACTGGAAAAAAGCCATGATCGAGGAATCAAAAATATACTAGCCCATCACTCGATTTATTTGTTAAAAAAGCATTGCCAGTTTTCCATATTTTTTTCACAATGGTTTCAAGTTCCATTTTGATTTTAAAATAACATTTTTTAATCAAAACATGAAAGAATAATACAAATAACAATAAAAAACTAAATATTTAGACATCTGATCATGAAAAGAGTTTAAGTTCACTGATTTTGTCTTTCTTGTTTTTCTATGGAATATATTTTTCTTCAAACAATATGTTAAAACTATGTGGATTTCTTTTGTTCTAATTCTTCATAGAGTTCCATGGAATCGAGGACTATTTAATTTTTTTCCTTGTCTTCTAAAGTGTTTATGGATGTCATCATTTCTCAAAATTCTAGTATAGTTTCTGTTTATTTTTTGTAATTTCACATGCCAATTTGCATTTTTTGGACACAATCAATTTCAAGTTAATTATAAATCCTAAGGTGTTAAGCAAGGGATTTTAAAAAGTGATTCGATGGTTTTGTTTTGGATCGTATAAATTGAATTATAATTTCTTTTAGAACATTGACTCCATACATGTAATAAATAAATAAGTTTGGACTGGATATGGGCGTGCCTTGCTGTGGCTCGGCTTAAATTTCCCATTCTTCTACCTAACAATGGTATCAACTTTTCTTTACTTTTTCCACATGTCTTTCCCAGGCCAATTTATCATCCAGCAACAGTCCTAAATATGTTTCATTGACGAAATGACGCAAACATTTGAAATGCTGTTGAAGACAATTACAAAAAAAAGACAAATAAATAAGAATAAAATGTAACAATTAGCAGAAAAAATTGTCAATTTCTGCACAAAATGATTTTACACACTTGTTTTGAAGCAGATTTGACAGACATAATAATATTGTAGCACAATATATTCAATTAGAAACTATGTTTTGTCAATATAATTTTGCAAAATCCAGAGCATTAGACATTTGATATATTATTTTTTTTTGCATGTATTAGCAGGTAAGTTTGTTCAATTACTTTTTTCATTGAAATTTATGGGATTCTTTATGGTCAATTGCCCGTTGAAACTTGGACTAAAAAATCATAGTCCATGCTAAATCCGCTCTATTTTTTTCTTTGTACTGCTACCTTCAATTTGGAAAAAAATTCATAACCTGCGATTCCAAAAACTTTTAATAGGATAATTAATGACAAAACTTGTCCGTTATCTTGTTGCCTTTTTGATGAAAAGTTCATAAGATGAAACCCCAATGACGATTTGGAATGAAATGGGACTATTAATTACAAAACTTCCTGGGGTTTTTCTTATATAACTCTTAAAATGTATTCTCACGAGAACCATATGTACAACATGCCAAATTTCAAGTCAATTGGATAAGTGGAAGTTGATAAGATTTTAATTGCAAGATATGTTTCTTACTAACAGACAAATTAAATAAGAACTTGTTAAAAATCATCTGACATAAAAGGGATTACAATAAAAAAAAGTCTATTCTCTATAATCGTCAGTAAAAATAATAATAATTTGGAAAATCATATTCAGCTACTAACCAATTTTCAGTTTGGTTTAGTTAAACATCAGTTACCTTGCATTTATATGGTTTTTCTCCAGTATGTGTACGTTTGTGTCGGGCTAGAATTCCAGAACGAGAGAATTTCATCTTACACGTATCACACTCATAAGGCTTCTCACCTGAATGGATACGCTTGTGTTTGGTGAGAGAACTGGAGGTGGTGAATCCATGGTTACAGACAGTACACACAAAGGGGCGAGCGCCTGCAATTCATAATTGAACTTACACATATCATAATGACAAGTTCAAAGAGAAACAAGCAACCAAAAAATTTCATCCTTACATAGTGAACAATGAGTGTGTCATATTATTTCCAGCGAATATTTTCGCGCTGTTTTGCCATAATGGGAAGTGGGCAAAGTCACAGGCATAACCTAGATGGAACAACACAGCTAGTTGTATCTATATTAGGATCATTTCCGACTCAAAGATTCATTCATATAAAATCCATTTTTATGATGGAATCCTTGATTATATATTTCAACTAATATGAAAATTATGGTTATCAGAAAAATTTAAGATTCAAATTAAAAAAAAAACTTGGTTTTTACCTTTTTTGTTTTTTTTTAAATTGCACTCAACTACCTAAGATGTTATTGTCTTATATCTCTAATATAAACATATGTATGTTTCACGGTGTAAATAAAACACAAATGAAAGAGTTAATGAAAAATATAAAAGGGACTCTCAGTGAAATAAAAGAATGGTTGTACAAAGCAGTTTAATTTTAATAAGAGTTTCCATGACTTTTCCAGATATTTCTAGTACTCTTTATAAGTGACCAACACTTTTCCATCGGTTCTATCAATATCCGTTTTTATCCAGTGTGTGAACCCATATCTACAATTTTCTGCATTTTCTTTGTCTTCACCCGTTCTGGAATAAATTTCATGCAAATGATCGCCATTTTCTTTTGACTGCTCCACTTCAAGTTTTAATTCTCCGAGAATGAGAACATTTTTCAGTAGTTTTTTCCTCTTCATTAGTTCTGTAACCCATCTCTGGAGGAATGAGAACTAAATCGATTCTGATGGCATTGTCAATAACATCTACTGCAGCTTGCAACAATGTCTCGAATTGCTTTCCATAAATTGTAGAAGGCCGAACTGGCTTAAAATCCATTGTGGAAATTATTCTGAAAAAATATACCCGATTATTGATACATATCATGCTAAATAAAGAATTTTTGAAATGTAAACAAAACAAACGGGAGTTTTTTTTTATTATCTAATAATGGAACAATGTTTTCACATACCTTAACAATCAATTATATGCACAAAAAACCTAAACTGAAGTCGTTAATCACAATAATTTGCAAATACTACAAATCTTAGTTTCAAAAATGTACGTGTTCGTCTTTGATGTTGATTTTGAAACGTGCTGACGAAAAGTAGGAATGTGTACACAACATGAAAGATAGTGAATATTTATACAAGGAACTTCATCTATAACGGAATGGCGCGTAAGTGATGTCAACATTAGGTACAGCAGTCAAAACTAGGTTAATCTAATTACAATTTCCCAATTCATTTACTAACATCTTTACGGAATTAATTTGTAAGTTTCTAAAAAAAATCTCTAATTGGCTTTGAACTAAAACAAATCAATAACCAATATTAAAGTTAAAGACCTTGAAACTAGTCCAAAATCGGAATTGATGTAAAAGTATTCCTTAGGTAAGTTAGTATGAGGTTGTTTGTTTAATATATCATAAGTTTGGACAAATTTTGTTTGTTACAGTTTTTCTATACAGGGTGATATTCAAAAGTATTCTGACATTGCTTGACACTTCAAAAGAGTATTTGGCATCCGAAATAAAATAAAACCACTGAAAACTAGGAAGAAAATATACTACGCGGTTTTTACAAGATCTCAAATTCACAATTTCGGAGAAATTGAAAAGGGCCTGTATTCATTTTTTTTATTACATTATTATCATTCTGTCAAAATATTTTTTGCACAATTGCATACCTCTGTTTTATATTTTTTTCAATTACAAATTTTAGGAGACAAGACGTTTAATTTTACAAGCTTTTATAATCTAGTTCCACTCTTGTATTACTAACAATTCACTAAATAACTATAAATAATGCATAAATGTTCTTCGAGAGGAATATAAATATTACTTTCCAGTTTTTATAATGCAATAACATTTAAATAATTGATTGTTTGGTAAATGTACAAAAAGAGATTCATTGCGGGCTACCTGCGATATGTATTCAATTTCATAGTGATGAAAACAAACGAACCTCGTTATATCCAAACAGATATATAAAGTCAGAACTAGTAGTTGAAGTCAACACACTTTGAAGCACTTAACGAATCACAATTATTAAAACATCAGTTGTAAGAACACAAAGACTCAAACATTATTTATAAAAAATAATATCGATAGCCATTGTGACCTAGTGATCCAGAATGACAGGTAAACAGTGTTGCAGGTAGTGTTTTCAAAATTCTCGCACGCGCATCTAGTTGGGAATTAGAAAGCTGTCAACGAACATTTGTCAGGTTAGACTACTGTTTTCTGATTGGTTGGTGAATGAAAGATCTTACTTAGCAACCAATCAGAAAACAGTACGTGATGTGCAAGGTTGTTATACATCTTAGTATAAACTAAATGTATTGTAACCTGTACCACATAATAAAATGGATATTTCAATACTATTTGTATTGAGATATGAATGTCATGGTACAGTTGCATTGTGTGAGCTTTAGCGCTTGTAATGATTTTCAGGATGCTTTACCTGTATGTTTTCTGAGATGTGCCGACAGCTCCCCCTTGCTGGCAAACCCACTTCCGCATGTACTGCAAAGATGTGCCTTCACCCCACTATGCCTAACAGTGTGCTGTCTCAGGTTGCCCAGCTGATTGAAACCCTTTCCGCAAGTAGAGCATAAAAACGGCTTTTCCCCATTATGGGTCCTCATGTGGTCTTTCAGGTTGGAAATTTGGTTAAAAGCTGAGGAAAGTTTGTAAAAAAAATATTGTAATAACATTATTTTTGCGATTTATTGGGAATTTCCAGAAATGTTGTTTATAAAGGAATTGGATTCACAAGCAATAATTTCTACTGAAAAGGAGAAGCTAGTTTATGTTGTACAGAAAGAACTGGACAAATAGCGCCACTTTAACAAATAAAATGGTGTTAATTTTTGGTTCGACCCACTGGGAAGGATGGCAGTTTTATAAAGATGTTTTAGCTCAAAATTTATTGCAATTTTGACACTAGGTATTTGTTATATTTTTTAATAATAATAATAATATTCTTTATTTCCCATAAAAAATATCCTCCGTCCATGAATTTTCTTTATTGTTTATGATTATTTATAGATTACAGGAAGAACATCAGTATTTCAATCCGCGCATGTGTTTAACCAAAGCTTGAAGTTTAACTTTCCCTCCATCAGTTGACGAACTTTATTCATCAACCCAAAGTTTTACTGACACTTGAAGTATAAACTGAACGTATACAAGTGGGCCTAAGGGCCAGTTGTATAGGTTATATTTATAGTATAGTTTGAACTGTAATTTAATCTCAAGTTTAACCCGATGAAAATTAAAAATATTTCTTGTATATCTTTCAGTTACAGAATTTGTAGCTAACTTCAAATCACATTGGTTCATCAATATTTTTCCGTTTTGAAGGAAAATTGACAGTACTGATAAGAATGACAAGTCAAGTTACAATCAAGACTAGTTGTTTGTGTTTTCCACATTCCTCTGTCCGTGAATTTTCGTTATTTTTTATGATTATTTATAGGTTACAGGAAAAACATCAGTATTTCAATCCGCGCATGTGTTTAACCGAAGCTTGAAGTTTAACTGGTCCTCCATCCATCAGTTGACAGTTGAACTTCAAATGGCTATGACAGACACCTATACAACAAACTTTATTCTTTAACCCAAAGTTTAACTGACACTTGAAGTTTAAAGTGAACCTATACAGTGTTGTTATTTAAGCATCGCTTTGCTTTTATATGACTACTGTTTCAATTTTTATTTCATTTGACTGCCCTTCACTTGTAGCTATCCTTGCTGTGGCCTTTCCCATGGTCATGTTTTCCATATGTGTTATTAATGTATGTCTTTCTATAATGTCAAATGCCAGAAAATAAAAATATTCATTTGCTTGTCCATATGCGAAATCAGCCGTTGAAGAGTAGTAAAATCAACTTCTGGGCTAGAAACATCTAGTATGCTAATAACACATTTTGTTTTTCAACATAAACAATTTTGACACTTCTTTAGCTAGATACGTGATATTATTCACGTTATAAAAACTTGTTTATTAAAAAAAAAACATGGTAAATTTTACAAATACCGAATTAGCAGACATGCATTACTTGTATGGGCTTGATGACGGAAAGGCATATGAAGCCAGGCGACTGTATCAACATAGAATAGTTCCTGATGCTCGAACGATTTCAAGCACCCACAGAAGGTTATGTGAAACAGGAAGTTTTGAGCCAAATCATCACTTGAAAGGAGCACATCGGACTGCAAGAACTCCAGCAATTGAAGTAGCTGTTTTAAATTCCTTTGACGAAAACCCTGAAATAAGTACGAGGCAAGTTGCCAATAATTTGAATATCGCCCATATTCTAGTATAGAGGATTTTTCATGATTATTGATTATATCCCTATCACATTCAACGGGTTCAGACTCTACTACCTCGAGACTTTCCATTACGAGTGAATTTCTGCCAATGGTTTCTCCAAAAAGTTACCGAAAATCCTTTATTTGACAGGGAAATTTTATTCATGGACAAAGCTAGTTTTACTAAAAACAGGATAAGAAATTTTCATAATAATCATTTTTGGGCCGAGGAAAATCCGCATGCAATCGTGGAATCTCATCACCAGGAGCAGTTCTCATTAAATGTCTGGGGTGGAATTATTGGAGATTGGACCTTTTTTTTTACCACGCACATTAAATGGACATAATTATCGCCTATTTCTTGGAGATAATTTGCCAATTCTGTTGGAAGATGTTCCTGTTTTAATGCGAAATCACATGTGGTTTATGCACGATGGTGCACCTGCTCATTTTAGTGCTCTGGCAGGCGAATATTTAAACCAAAACTTTCATAATCGCTGGATACAGAGTCATGGCCAGCTAGATCCCCAGACTCAAACAGTCTTGTTTATTTTCTTTGGGGACATCTTAAGACTTTGGTGTACAGTAAACCAATTCTAATTGAGGAAGAATTGCAAAACCGCGTAATAGTTTCCTGTGAAACAATAAGGAATACTCCAGGAATTTTCCAAAGAGTACACCAGTCAATGACAAGGAGGACTGAAGCGTGCATACTTGCAGGAGGCGGACATTTTGAACAGTTAATTTGATTTTGGTATTTTTTGTTCATAATAGTTATGTTTTTTAAATAAAAAATGTATTTTTATGCGTACTCATTACAAAAACTAAATAATAGTTACCATAAAATTATAAAAATCTTGCCTAGATCCTTTGGTTAACACAATTGTGAAATTAAGACTAAGAGAAAAAATCGAATAGGGTCAAGCACATGAATGTATTTTATTTTCTAAATTGAAAACCGTCCGCCGGACGAAAAAAAGGCAGGAGACCATTTTTATGAGAAGATAGAGAACAATTACAAAAATAATATTTATTTGGGAAAAAGACAGTGGCGTATCATTATTTTAATAATATGACAGGGCATGTTAACAGGGAAGCCACTGATGAAAATTAAGAAATCCTTTATCATGGAAAAAAATTATATTTATGCGTAATTTGCATGTACCAAAATTGAAAAAAAATCCAAAGTGGTTTCAGAGATATTGGGAAAGAACTGATTTTTTTGTTAAATTTCAACATCCTGTATCTCAGAAATAAAGCGGTTGCGGACCTATGTTCATATGAAGAATTTTTCTTAAAATAATCCAAGGATTATCGTCCTTTTGGATCAGCATTCAATTATGAAACACCCTGTATATCCTACAAAGACGGAGAAACAATTATGGGAAAACGCCGAAGATCAGGTAGTGAATGCAGCGCATAGAAAGTACGCAGTACACATCTCTGTTTTTACTCTTTCAACCATTTTAACTTTGTGTCTATATTTTATGGATTCCCTTGTTTTTTACCTGACGAGCAAGCATTGAAAATAACCTTATAGGTCGGTCGAAAGAGTTCTGCGAATAAGTTGCACGAAATACAAACAAAAGACTGCTGGTTCTGCCACGTACACACACAGCACCACTACTCCCACTTGTATTTCTTTTTGTCTAGAATCATTTTATAGCAAAATTATTCCTAGATAATAAGCTTGGGTAAGAATTATCGGAAATTTTTTTGTTCCCTCACAACAAAAAGAAAAAACGGAACCCTTATGAGATAAGTCATGTATCTGTCTGTAGTCAGTCAGGGGAAATATAATTTTAAAAAGTATCCTGTTCATGATTTTTAAATATTGCTGAAAATGAAACATATTCCCCTTTGTCTTAAAAACTATCAAAGTGAAAATTCCAAAATAAAACAGCATTTCTAGCAATTCATTCAAAAATTACAAGATCCCTAAGCTAAGAATTTTGAAAAAAGGAAGAGGGGTTTTGAAGTGATATGTACAAATCCTCTTTGGAGATCTGTAGCGAAGGTACAATGTGATCATAAAATCAAACAATGTTAGGCAAATTAGGTTAGGTTGTGTTCCCTTCTTTTATGTAAGATGTTGACTGGGTTTGTTTATCTGTAGACCGGACCAAGACAAACATGCCGGTCCACAGAAAAATCTATGTGACTCGACTCTGGTCTACAGAAAAACAAACTCAGTCGATATCTTACGTAAAAGAAGAGGACCTAACCTAATTGCCAGCCAATCAACTTGTTAAAGATTCTTTTGAAAACTATTAATGGACTGTTTGTTTTTAAAGTATACCTCTTTCATCTGCAATAATATTGACCTATAAAGAAATAGGCAACATGACATCATTGACAAAACAAAAAATTGAATATTCCAGGAGATCGGAGGACAACAAAATGCATCTTTAATTTTACTTGTGCCTATGTCTGAGTTAAATATGTCGAAATTGTAAAAATAAAATTCACGATGTGTTTGATAGATATCGGATGGAGTCATCTGATCTGCTCACATTGTAAAGAATGGTGAATATTTGGGAAAACGGCAGTTATTTGTACAAAACAGTGCTAAAAATACGTTATAAACCCTGGCGTGTCAAAAAAATTCAGTGACCTCCTACCGGGACCCGGATAAGTACGCGAGGCAAGAGGCAACAGTTAAAGACGGTAGTCGATTTGCATCTGCTTATGTAAGCCGTTACTGCTCAGCGCACCGAAACTGCTGCCGTACCGAAAAGGCTAAGGGTGTGTGTGAAGTTTTCATTAAAAGAAAGACAAATAATGATTACCTAAAATGAAACTACCTACCTTTACAACAAATATCACAGACGTGTGGTTTTGCCCCCTTATGGACGTTTATATGATTTCTCAACTGTTCTTGTTTGTGGAAGGCTTTTTCACACATAGAACACTTATACTCCTTCTTAATAAAATGCATTGTTCTCAAGTGCCTATTCCGATGCGACAGTTTGCTGAATTTCTTCTGACACACATCACAACTGACTGTGTACTCCTTTTCATGAGTCTTCATATGGGCATCGAGGTCTCCCTATCACAAAAAAGGCCTCACAAGGTGAGCATGTGTACATGACATTTTCTCGTTTTATATCCATATCATCGACTTGGTAGGTCCCGTCGTACTGTACATTTTGCTCTTCCATCTTCATGGCATGAGCTATTTTGTGACGTAGGAGCAAATCGTAGCGGCTGAAACGTTTCTGACAGACATCACACTCAAACTTTTTCTCCTTTATCTCCCCTTTGGGGAACGGTTCTTCGTCGGGTTGGTCGAGGACCTCCTCTTCACCGTCACTTCTGTACGTATCAAAATCAATGTTATCAATATGAATATCCAATATGTCCTCCTTGGTGGTAACTCCATTATCGAGTACTTCATTCTTTATTATTTCATCATCATAAGTTGTCTTCAGCTTCACAAGGTCATCATCACAGTAATAGTTGCCCCTTTCCAAGCGTTCCCTCAGAATCCTGTCACTTCTTTCACATTTCATCTTGAAAAGGTACATGTGGACTGTGTTACTAACGCAAGCTGTGCAAATCTGTTCAGGCAAGCCATCTCCGAGTGTTATCTGTAGATAGATATATTTATTTGAAGTAGGATGTCCAAATACCTATACAATAAAATAGTAAAAAAGATATGAAACAGTATATGTAGAGATAACATCGAAAATTAAAAAAAAAAAAAAAGAGAATTAATAACCAAAATGTTTCATTTGATTTAAATAATGTTTTTTTGTTTATTTGAAAAACATTATTAAACACGTTGGCTGCCACAATTTAAAAAAAAAAATTTCAACAAGAAATTAAACCAAAAAAAATAACTAAAAGAAAAAATAAAATAAACCTTCTTAGTCTAAATGATAATTGAGCTCCTAAACTAATGTAAGTAACTGATTTTGAGTCGGCGCCAAACAAACAATTATCGAAGATCATTATCTGTGAAAGAAGTCAACAAAACGCAGCCGTGCATCTCGCTGCCATCATTTTACGCTTCACCTAATTCAATTGCTAGTTTGTTTGGCGCCGACTCAAAATCAGTTACTTACATTAGTTTAGGAGCTCAATTATCATTTATACTAAGAAGGTTTATTTTATTTTGCTTTCAGTTGATTTTCTCGGTTTAATTTTGTTAAAAGTTTTATTTTTACTTTTCAGTTCCGTATTTCGTCGGTTTAATTTTTTGTTAAAAACTTTTTATTTTTCAATTTTTTGTGGCTAAAATCTACCAATTACTACCTACTTGTTTTTTGATTACTTCCAAAATACTTACTTACCCACCTTACTTCAACTATTACCAGTTAAATAATATGATTATCTACTTTTACTATTTGTTGTAATATAAATTATTTTCGTTGTTCTGGTTAGTTTATTTCATTACTTTGTATATCATTCCATCCTCTCATAAAATATACTGATTTTGACGTATGTGAAACAAGAATAATGTCAGTAGCGATCTGTCATTGTGAACTACGTATGTGTGTGCTAATGTTCAGTAGTGAAAAATCAATTATCCCCTATTTTTCTACCCGTAAGGGTGGCTAATTCCTTTTGAAATCCAAATATAAGGTATACCCTATCTATTAAAAAAAGAATCATCCAAATGGAAGAACCCAGTACAAAGTTATGCCTGATAGAATCGGTTAACGGACCAGAATTCAGAGGGTGAGTGATCAATATCCTTCATTTCGCTACCCTTAGAGCGTTTTCACACACACCGGCAAAACCGGTGCCGGTGACGGTGCCGGCACCGAATGCAATGTAATCAAATCATAATTTTCACATATAGCCCGGTCCGACCTATTTGCCGGTACAGCCGCCGATTCTGATTTATGCAGCCAGCGGGGATCTCGACAATCGGAAGACGGATCGGTCTCTGATTAGTCGGTTGCTGTGATTTCTTATGTATGTTTGTCCACACACACCTGTTCTGACATGTCGGTAATGGAGAGTATTTTGATGCGTATTTTGTTTATATCGCTTAGTATTGTTGTTGTCTCCATAGCGACAGAGTATTTTATATTTGATCGTACATTTGTAAACCAAAAATGAGTAAATTATTCAAATACGATGTTGTAACCCTCATTGAAGTTATCCTCCCTTAGTTTTTCATAGAGCGTGTAAAAGGAACCTTCTAAGTATCTCACAGTCAACAGGGGATGTACCCAGTGTTGTCTTTTATATTTGCTTTTTCGGAATTTTCTCCTAAGATACAATAACCCTAGAAGATAACGTCTGTTGACAGCAGTAACAGCACACATCTTTATTCCTGCACTGTT
Organism: Gonioctena quinquepunctata; assembly: GCA_018342105.1. Taxonomy (NCBI): domain Eukaryota; kingdom Metazoa; phylum Arthropoda; class Insecta; order Coleoptera; family Chrysomelidae; genus Gonioctena; species Gonioctena quinquepunctata. The sequence continues at coordinate 313,186 of JAFIRS010000757.1, read as the reverse complement.
CAACGTATACTAACACAGATAACGGCACCGATATGCCGGGCTGTGTGAAATACGCTGTTGTCCGGAACCGGTACCAGCACCGGCGCGGCACCGGCATCGGTTTTGCCGGTGTGTGTGAAAACGCTCTTAGGGGTGGATTTCATCTTTTAAATTCAAATGGGACCAAATTCGAAGTACACCCTATCCACTGAAAAAAGAATTATCGGAATCGGACGCCTCAGTAAAAAGTTATGCGTGATGATACATAAAAAAATATGATGGAAAAACATCAAATATACGGGTCGAATAGAGAACCTCCTCCTTTTTGGTTTCGTCGGTTAAAAATCGTTCACAGTGGCCATTTTCGTTTACTCCTTTTAAAGCTAGACCTTAGTGTCCCATAACAAAGGTAAGTGTTTTTTCGAAAAACTGTTGAATCTTACATTTTTTGTTAATATTTAATGAAACCTGATGTATGGTCATGCGGCCTCAACACGTAAAATTGGATCCATTGGCCGTGTGCGACAAACGTGGAGTCTCAATAATGACAATATGTCTACAATAATGACAATATGTCTACAGACATATTGCAGAAAATATATCCTCTAACAAAATTGTCAACTTCATTTTACAACGAGCGAAGCACTCTGTATTGACGAAACTATTACTATTACGTTCTTACTTTATCCACTACTGCTGTTGTTGACTACAATAAACATAAAGCTTACATCAGATCAAATGAAATCTTACATCACATCATTACGCAGAGGAGTGCAGTGGTACTGCAAGCTAGCCATTGAGGTTCTCATCGGTAGTGCTTTGGTAAATGCACATATTTTGCATCAAGAAGTAGTCAATGAAAAACGGCCCATTACAAAGTTTAAAGAGGTGTAACAGTTTGACTTCAGTATAACACGCATTCCACGATTTTGGAGTCTTTGGACCTGGGATAGTTTGTTGGGGTTAAACAGATAGAAAATTGATGCATAGTAGTCAAAATGTGGTTGGATAATGGTCTTATATAGCCAGTGTTTTATACACTGATTTTGGTTTCCATTGATATACTTATTGATTGCAATACTCGAAAAAAAATATAGTTTTTCAGATATTTTTTCTTTATGTATTCAAAATGATCTTCAAAAGATAAGGTATTGTCTAGCTGAAAGTCCAAATACTTCACTGTTTTGACCACTTCAATTCTGTCAATGCTCATGATTTAAGTTAATGTCATCAAAGTTAAAGGATTTGTGTTTATATTTAGTAATTATCATAGCTTTCATTTTAGACACGTTCAATTAAGGTTTATTGATTTTTAGAATTGCTCTGTTTATATTTGAGTCACTGCAGGCTAGTTTAATCTGCAAACAAGTTTATGAATTCACAATCAATATAAAGATTAATATCATTCTGATATAGGATGAATAAGATGGGGCCTAGTACACTACCCTGAGGCACTCCGGCCGTGTTTTCGATTTAATTCGACAATGAATTGCCTGCTTTAACTCTGTATGAAATAAATATTCATAAGAGTTGTCACTTATCAAAATTGCTGAAAAGAAATATTTACCTGAATTGAAGTACAGGTATTCATCATCTCTGAGATATGTAATGATATTCCCGAGCTCACTTCTGGTACGAATACCGATTGAAATTCTCCTTCTTCAGTCAAACATGCTCTACATACATTTCTGAGTTCACATTGTTCCATTTTTTGCAAAATAAACAAAATAAGATAAACTTTTGGCAATCAATGGAACTTCAGTGGTTCTATAATTGTGTAATTGTATTAGTTTTTACAAATCTTTGAAAGAGGGCGCACATGCAACATGTTCAATACGCGCGTTTAGTGTGACGTCACGCGACCAATTTTTATTGGTGTAAATCAGTCTTTGGATGTCAACAAAGCGTATTATAATCCCATAATATTATATAAGTATAATGCTATAGGTGCTTAAATATCTCGAGAATTCTCTAAATACAATGTTTGGATAAAGTGCTGTGTTAACAAAATACGCGTTACGGTTTGTTTGCATCCAAATAAGACTAACAAACACAACAAAAAAATGCGGTCGTGACGTATTCTCTAAACGCACGTATTATAATCCCATAATATCGTAAAAACATATTGCTATAAGTGCTTAAATATCTCCAGAATTATTTAAATAAAATGTTTGGATAAAGTGCTGTGTTAACATTGTACTCGTTACGGTTTGTTTGCATCCAAAGACTGACACACACAACAAAAAAATGCGGGCGTGATATTCACTAAACGCACGTATAGTGTCACCTAAAGAAAGTAAACGTTATCTGAATAATAACGCCGTTTACTCTCTTTGAGTGTCAACCACAGACCTCATAAAAGAGGCATGTGGTGTCACCCATAGACAAATTGAAAATTTTAGTTTTTCTAAGGTGTCACTATTGTATATAGACTATTGGAAATTCAAAATTGGAGAGTGGCAAAAATTCAAACTAGTCATACGTACATTATTGTCTGTTTTCTCAGAGGTTATACACTTGTGTTTGGAGTTTTTCTTAAAATATTTCCATTTGGTATTATTTTCCAGTTTTTTTGTGTAGTGCTGCCTGATCATTTCCATTACGGCCTCCATCTCGTCGTAGGGTGTATTTCGCGTATTCACCATTAATTGTCCTCGAATATTCACTAAAAATCCCACTTCTGACACCAATTGTTATGAAACTGGAGTTCAAAATAAATTCAATCAGTTTTATTACACTTTGAAATACAACTCAATAGTATACTTCAACAATACAATACTTGTTTACAATTACAATATTCCCAGGACTATCTTCTGACTGACTGCTGACTTCTGACTGACTTGCCTATCGCATATGATCCGCTATATATAGGACGGCCGAAATTTCCAGAAGAGTGGAGATCGGGAATGCTCCATAACGTCATTGCTATCGGTCGGATTTCTTATCGAGTCTTCGAATGGAAGTTATCCTCAGATCAATAAGTAAACTTTACTTATTGATCTGAGGAGTTATCGAACATTTGGAGCATGATGTCATCGACAACACAGGGGCGTGCCCAGGGTATTTTCGTGATTTCGGTAACAGTATAATATATGGACTATACGAAGTGGAGAGGTTAGAATTCACGCTTCTCCCGCTATTTCAACCAAACACACAACTGTGTCTGTAGTAACTCGGTGAACGAACTTTCGACATTGTCTATGGTATCAAAAATCCCAATTTTTTATTGGATAGTATTCACACAGGGAAAATAACACAACAGCTGACTAATCAGTCATATGGCGGCAATATAAACATACATTTTCTCAATAGTTCAATTCATCTCCGGTAGGGGTCGTATCGGGATGATTAATTCTCCTATTTCATGGATCTCATAACGATATATTCAATAACTAAGAATATTGACGCCATGATATATAATGTGAATATAATGAGGCTGTTAGTGAGCAACGTTGAACAAGAACGCATGCATGGAAGCTAAAACCAAAGAGTAGAGTAACGAACAATAATCTTTGCTAAAACTCCAACACAGAGGTGCGTTCGATTATTAACTCCATCGAGTATAATTTACTAAATAGCGTTCGAAAATCGTGAAGTTGGGTATATTTTACTATAAGACTGTCGTTCGAAAATACCCGAGTATTCGCTACGGAGTTAACTGGGTTTATTTAACTCCACAAAATTGATACAACTCTGGGAGACGGAAAATCTCTTTATGCTGTGTCTCACACTCTCACAGCCAACCCAAGATTGAGATTATTTATGTGTATGTGTTCAATACTGTTCACTGATAATAGTTGTGATCTTGCGGAGAAACATATGGTCTACCAAGTTCACTCCCACTCGAATTCTTAACCTAGGATCTATTTTTAATAAAGCTGCAACGAAACCATCACATGACCTTCGAATCTACCATTGTCATTCTCTACTATAAATACTATAATTTACAATTGGCGAATAATATTCTAGAAAAGTTATCTGCTCTTGTCAACAATATTTTTCTCCGGTTTTCATCAACTTTCATTGTTCTTGCCATTTTTCGTTTTTTTTTAACAAAAACATAACCTATATTTCCGATGTCAGAACCTTAATTCTGCCACTCGGACTTTGTAAACAACTCCAAATAAATTCCGCGCCGTTCGAATATTACATGAATACTACTCAACTCCAGAGTAAATTTAAGAAACCTTCAAATACTTTACTCTACTCTAGGAGTCTATAATCGAACGCACCTCTGGTGATCGAATAATCTGGCGGCACGAGCATAAATCGCCTGGGATACAATGGGAATTGACCTGTGGCAACACTGTCACAGACATAACCTGAAATTTGAAATGTCGGTTTGTTGTCGATGAAAGAAGTTAAGGTTATTTTCAATTATTTTGGAATCGAGTTGAAATTTGAAATCGAAATAAACAATCATGAATTTGGGACTGTTGAAAAAAAATGTGGACATGGAAAGTGTGTGCCGAATATGTGTGAGTGATAAAGCTAACTTGAAAGAAATTAATGGAACCAGGATACCTAAAATGATGGAAACAATCGCCTCCCTCAAGGTAAATTTAAATACATCATAGGAAAATAACATTATCAATTTTTATTTCAGGTAACAAAAAACGATGGTTTACCTCACAATGTGTGCATCTCTTGCTTTCGAATGATCTCAAAATGCTTTACATTTAAGAGAAAGATGGAACGTAGTGACAAAATACTCAGGAAATACATCAAAAACAGAATGAAGCAAAATGACATTTTAAGCATGGCTCTCACCAAAGCTAATATAAGCCGAAAAGGTAGCAAATGTGAAGCAAGTGACGATGACATTCCTCTCAGTGAAAGACTAATAAATAAAGACGATACCAACGCTAGCTGGTTTCAACCTGATAAAAATACTATAATCTTCAGTAACAACCCACCGCCTCTCATACCAATAGCTCTTGAATCTAACACTGGCATAGAAGTCGTTTTAAATTTACCTCCTTTAATTCCTATCAAACCAGGAGTGAACATTAGAACTCTGGAAAATATTATTCCGAGAGAAAAAAATCTTGAAGAATTGCATTGCAAAGATTGTGATGAACATTTTTCAGATGTTACTGCCCTGGATGACCATAAACAAGAAGCATGCCAGGGAAGTATACTGCACTGCAATATTTGTAAAAAAGAATTTACTGAACGAAAGAAGCTAATTGAACACTTGAAGAGGCATGTGCGTACAAAAGACCATTATTGTAAACTTTGCATGAAAGCCTATTTCAATGCCAGTAAATTAGAGGTTCATATGCGAACCCACACTGGCGAAAGGCCTTTCACATGTCCAACATGTAACAAGGGTTTCAATACCAAGGGAGGACTGGATAGGCACATACCTACTCACTCCAAAAGAAAATTATTCAACTGTGATATTTGCGGGCGATCATTCAAAATATTAGAGTACATGGAAAAGCATAGAAAACTTCATAGTGGTATTAAACCCTTCAGTTGTACAATTTGTGATAAGCATTATTCACAGTCTGAAAAATTGTTGTTACACAATCGCACTCACCATACAAATGAACGACCTTATTTGTGCAATATCTGTGGAAAAGGATTTGTGAATTCCTCGAGACTAAAAAGGCATATGGGAATGCATAGTGGTCTCAAACCGTTTGCTTGCCAATTCTGTTCGAAACTATACTCAGATCCCAGGAATTTGAAAAGACATCAACAGCTCCACTTGGGTGGAGGTTTCGATGCTTTCAAGAATTGCTTGTGTAACATTTGTAACAAGGAGTTTTCCCATCCTTGGAGACTCGCGAGGCATAAAAAAATCCATCAAGGAATGTACCAGTGTCATTTTTGTAGCAAGTCTTATTCTTCAGAAAATTTTTTGACCAAGCATATGATTGCAAAACATGATTATATTGTAAATGAAGACTCTATTGTTAGAGAAGACACTCCCCAAGATTTACTTGGGGATCAGTTGTGAAGAAATAATGCTACAAAAGTTTTATTCCTTCTATGCTGTACATATGTTGCTGAAATATTAAAATATTTGAAGACAAAACTGTCGCATTGTTTTGTTCCTTCTTAAAGAACCCAGCACGAAAACATATGGAAATTGGCTCTCGGTCGAATTGGCTGTAATTTTATTATGTTATAGTAGGATGGGTCATTAGAAAAAAGTGAGTTCAAATGATGTTTAGTTTCTGAGATAAAAGCGGTCAAAGTTCGTAAAAACTTCGTATTGGGGTAGGATTGACAAAGAAAAAAACTTTTTTAGTCGAAATAAGACAAAGTAAGGATGAAAATGTTGCCAAGGACAAAATATCGATTTTGTTCTTGAATTATTTTTCAATTTCACTACATGATCCCCAGCAATGTTGAACGTTTTTATCATTTCATTTTGTAAAATTGTTGTTTAAATCATGCAATATTTCATCTCCATTATTCGTGATAGTTGATCATTCTCTTAATTTTTGTTGTTTTTCAGTGTTTATTTTTTTTGTAAAAGCCATTATTTCATTTATTTTATGAATAATCATAATTCGGAAGGTATTACATTAAATGTACATATTGATATTTGAAAAAGCGATTTTTTCCTAAAAAAAATTAAATATTCAAATAATATATTTAATATCCATGACAGAGGATGAACCTTCAGAGGTTTGAAACATGTATAATAACCCTCTGGCTCCCATTAATCTTGTGGAGATGACTTTGTGCCTTTCTTTCGGATTCCCATTTCTCACTTGTAAAAACCAAATAACTATTTTCCATTTGTCTGTGATTTTCATATATTTATTAACTATGATACCCACAGACCTCATAAATGAGGTCTGTGGCTCTACCATATATGGTGGATTTCTATTTCTCTCTCTATGTTTGTGGTCCTTGCTTCCTTTTGGCGCATTTGACCAATCCTATTTCTAATTATTTCCTTTGGAACTATGCCAAAGATTATTGTTCTACTCCTCTACTCTTTGACTATGCGCCATTTTCCCCTTTCGACTCACCACTATAATAGATTGGCACCTATGACGTCATGGACAGGAATGAGGTTCTTTCGTTTGCAAAAAATTGTGGCTCAGTCCTATACTATTGCTACACTTTGCTGCAAACGAAGAAACGCATATAAATAAACGTGTTAGCTCTCAAAGAGAGTAAAGTAAATAATAACTTCTTTTTTTTTGGTTAGCTCGGCTTACTTTCAGTTGAAGAACGAAAACTCTTCTAAAGGTAGAATAGAGGCAAAGAGAGTGAATGGTATCTGAGTAGGAGAGTCTATTCCCCATAAGACAATGGTGACACTAATAGAAAAAGATGAAAGATCATTTGTGAGTCATAGTGACGTATATAGACATGTCATGGCCACCATTCTCTCTGGATAGTTGCGGACTAGTATCTGAGAGTTACATTGGACCACTCTGTATGTTACGGCCACCTGTACTCATGTACGTCACTATGACGGGTTAGTGCTACAAGATTCTAATTGGCTAGAGCTTATTAGGTCCTCCTAATCAGATAACGTTTACTCTCTTTGGAAAAGAGGAGTTCCGCACAAGTTGCCCTTTCAACCTTCAAAAACTGCTGTCTTTCCAATTGTAATAATTTCATCAAGGTTCTAAAGAGAATCCCAAATTAAATATGCTAGATCATTTATTTTTAGTCTCAAGGTGTTATTTTTCTATATATAAAAGTGATATTGCTAGGGAATTTCGTGCCCACGTCTTGAGTGTTGGTGCATGTTCCAATATGATTCGTACATAGTGAAGTCGGGTTATATATGTCTTTCCTTGTCATATTGGCAGCGCGTAGTTATGGCAACCGAACATCAACCAATACATGTCACATCACATGTTTTGGCTTCACATTTGCTGTCTTTATTATCAATAATCAGTTAATAGTCTTAACATACGCATAAATTAAAAAAAAGTACCTTGAGCTGCACAAAAATTAGAGAGAATAGATTTGAAAAATACATGTAATTAGTGAACATTATCAATCAAAAAATTCAAGGCAACAGACAAAAAGTTAAATCTTGTAAACTAGAGTTATTCAAACAGTATATCTAAGTGATAAGTTGTATGGATTTACTAAATAAAAGACACGAGTACTTGTCTTACCAACTAGTAATGGGGCGTTGCCAACTTATAATTCTCACAAATGACAGTCTATGCTGAAACTTTAAACATTCACAACAATAAGGACACATTTTCACATAATCTTGTTTGTTTTAGATAAAATAAAAATAACTGTTTTTTGTTGTTTTTATTTCAATTCGAACATTCAAAAATAGTGTAAACATTTTTTCAAAATAATTCATAATAATAACTCCAGATGACTTCACTAAGCTGTCCAGAAACTACGGAATATATTTTTTTGCAAGCAAATTAGAACAAACTTTGTCTCCTTCAAAGTGAGTTTTTGCAAATGATATTGTTTTATGATTTAAATACACCACTTCACTAGAGTCTTGAAATAAAAAACACTAAAAAAAAACTGGAAACGAATACAAAATGGAAATGTATTAAGAAAAAACTCAAAACAAATGTATAACTTCTAAAAAAACAGACAAACAATATACTTGTCTGGTTTGCACTTTCGGCACTCTGGCGCTGGCATCGAATTTCAAATATTGAAGAGGCAGAAGTTGGTAACTTGTGTGGAACTCCCTTATGATGATTTTTGACAGATAAATGATAATATGGAAGAATTCAAAAATTGTCATATCGAAAATGGATAAAATTATAAGTTTCAAACAACTTTCAAGATCAGTTAAGACAATTCACCTGAAGGATTTAAATATTAAGGAAATGTGTCGAATTTGCATGAGCGATAAGGCCCATTTAAGGGGAATTCACCAAACCAGGATTCCCAAAATGCTGGAAACCTGTGCTTCTGTTGAAGTGAATATGTTCCCCTCATTTCTGGAATTTAAACTAACTCTTCTTTACTCGCAGGTTTCAGAAAATGACGGTTTGCCCGCTAACATTTGCGTAACTTGCTTTCACATGGTCAATAAATTTTACATATTCAAGAAAAAAATTGAACACAGTGACAAAGTATTCAGGCAGCATGTCAAAAAACAAATGAAGCAGAGGGATATTTTAAATATTGCCATCACTGAAGCCCATATCAATGAGAATAATAACAGTACAGGGGACGAAGAAAAAATTAGCGACGAAGATATTCCTCTCAGTAAGAGGCTGATCAAGTACAAAAATGAAGTGAGGTCAAACGATTATAAACTTGTACATAATGAAGTTTTCGATGGGGGCCCCCCACCTCTTGTACCATTAGCACTCGAGAAAAAAACTGAAGTAGAAAAGGTAGTGCTGAATTTACCCGAAGATACACCTCCTTTAATCCCAATCAAGCCTTTGTCTAATTTAGTCGTTCTAGAACACATTGTACCCAAGCTAGAAAACTTGGAATATAAATGTAATGGTTGTGCTGAAACGTTTGTAGAAGTTACCGCATTTAAAGATCACAAACTGGCCTGTCGAGCTAATATTTTGCAGTGTAACATCTGCAAAAAGGAATTTCAAGAGCGGAAAAAGCTAATCGGGCACTTAAAGGGACACATGGTTGTCAAAGATTATCGCTGTAAAATTTGCGGGAAACTGTACCCAAATCCTAGCACGCTTCGAGTTCATGTAAGATCGCATACCGGAGAGCGCCCTTTTAGATGCCCAACTTGCCATAAGGGCTTCGTTCGATGGGCAGGGGTTGTGGGTCATATGAAAACCCATGAAGATGAAAAACCCTTTGCGTGTGAGACGTGCGGTAGGGCTTTCAAAGTAGCTTCGAATTTGGAAAGACACAAAAGACTCCACACTGGCGTTATGCCTTTCACGTGTAACATTTGCAACAAGAATTTTTCACAATCTGAAAATTTGCAGTTGCATATTCGTACGTATCACACAAACGAGCGACCTTACTTGTGCAACGAATGTGGAAAAAGATTTGTGAACTCTACGAGGCTCAACAGACATATGTGGATACATTCAGGATATAAACCATATGTTTGTCAGTATTGCGCGAAATCGTATTCGAACTCAAATGATTTGAAAAATCACGAGCTACACCATCATCAGGGAAAAAGTCCTGAGGAGTTCAAAAATTATGCTTGCAACATTTGCAACAGGAAATTCTTCCATTCTTGTCGGTTGGCAAGACATAAAAAGATTCACGAAAATAAATACCAGTGTCAGTTCTGCTATAAAAGTTACTCTACAGAGAATTTGTTGTACAAGCATTTGATTCAGAAACACGATGTAGGTTTGAGTATTTCGGAAAGTGAAATGTCCAAGTTCTACGTGGAGTATAAAGATGTCGTGGATCTGGAAAAGCAAGAAAGTGTGGAAACCAGCCAGGAAATGACTTGATTTAATTTTGTTTGTGATACCTATAGAGAATAAATAGTAGCTTCAGAATCAAGCCATGAAAATCAAACAATTATTCAAATTCAAAAACCTACTGTCATTGTCCTCACATACTTACCACCTTTCATTCAAAAAATAGTATGTGATAAGCATGTGCCGTCATCTGAAATTCATACTGGCAATCCTGAAATGGCAGGGAACCACCTTGGGTTTTGTTAGAATACTTGTTTCCTATATTAATTTAATTTCCAAGAATCTTGGTATGAGTGATATGCTTAGGGTCTGAGTAATGGAATCAGTATTGCACCATTTTTCGAAATCTTTCATGACAAAAGGGATATTCAACTCGAATCTTCGTGAGAAATACAGTTTACAGTTTTTTACGACAATTTTGGCATTATGTTCCGTATCACACAGTCTATACCCATATAAACCTATGCGTTTACCGTTTAACTGTAACATTTCATGAAGAAAAAAATCGATTAAGGTTAGGACACTCTATAACAAATATTTGAACATATTCCGTTTCATGTTATTGATGTCATTTCTCATATGACCATTTGTAACTGATTCTTCATATTAATAAATTATCAAAAATATAAACCTTGTATTTATCTACCAAATATATACAGCGAGATTTATCACAACCTGCGAAAAATTATCGAGTAGGTTGTCCCCACCAAAAGGAGTAAAAAAATAAAAAAAAAAAATTTTAAAAATCAAAAAAATAGCTAATTCAACAGGTCAAACATCAAAAAGATACTATAATACACAGTTTACTACACAATTCATATAAACACAGACAACTAATTAACTATACAATTGTTTTTGAACAACCAGCACAATGAATAGGACAAACAATATTGTAAAAAAAATATATATATAATCTAATCCTCCAAGGATTCTAAGAGAAACTCATCAATAGAGTAGTAAGCTTTTTGCAGTAGAAAAGATTTGAGTAGCCTTTTAAAGACCATGCTATTTGCGGATTTAATGCCATCACTAAGCTTATTATAAAGCTTTACCCCACAGTACAAGGGATGATTCTGAGATACTGTCAATCTACTATATGGTTGATGTAGTTGAGATTTATTTCTTGTGGAGTGTTCATGGATATGTTCATTTTTTGGAAAAATTTAAATATTTTTTTTAATGTACATCAAAGTTTGGTTAATATACAAACAAGGCATTGTCAATAAATTATAATGAATGAATAATGGTCTACCATGTTCACTCGCCGATGCACCTGCCAGAATTCTAATCGCCTTTTTCTGAATAACAAAGACAGCTTTAGCTGATAAACCCCATTGTTCAAGGCCATAGGAAATAACAGATTGAATTAAACTATGGTATAGAAGTTTGAGAACACTGAGAGAGACAGTCAGTCTCAACTGACGCAGTAAATATATATGTTTACTCAGCTTAAGTTTAACACTATCAACATGGTACTTCCAGGTAAGTTTATTATCAATATCAACCCCTAAGAATCTAGTACAATTTACTTGATGAATAGTTTTATTATCAAGTCTAACCAAATAGCTTTTATCTATTGTTGAATTTTTAGTAGCAAAGTTGATCATTTGAGATTTAGCAGTATTTAACAGTAGGCCATTTAGAGAACACCACAATAAATAACATGTCAAAAAAAAAGTGTAAAGCTGGTTAATAATATCTGTTTTGCAGCAAGCATTTGCAAAGTAACCTTGTATTAATAGTGTTTGAGGGATTATTCAGATGTATCCAACGTTCGTCAAGGCATTAGACAGGAAAGTAGTTGTTTTCTTATGGATAATCGACCCACTTCACTAAACGCTACAGTATGGGTTGGGATACAGTGAACTCTCTAATATAATCAGAACGTCTAGCATATATTATATACATGAATGACGAGTGTATAATGGTACAATGGTTAAAAATCTGGAAAAAAAATGAAATCATGTTTTGTTCCTTGTAACATTCGACCAAAATTTTGGGTAGTGCCACCCGCCTAATTTCAGGTGACCAACTCGGTGTAAAACTTTGGCAATTGCCAAGTGCAATAAACAGTAGAATGTTGAACTGATTGTATGGTAAATGTATACATTGCAGGCCTGAGATAAATATTCAATTTCAAAGTGAGAAAACAACTCAACTAACCTTGTTATATCCAAACTGGTGATAAAGTCAGAACTAATTGACTGCATACTCTGCTTTGAGGCACTTATCATAATTATCACAGTCACTTGTAAGAAACAAACGACACAAACAGTACCGTAAACGTGGGCTACTTTGGTCCACTTTTTGAAAAAAATTTAATCATGTCTTAATAAATCTGTGTATTTTCCTACTTCTAAGCCTCTGCTAATTTTTTTTTAAAAGGGGTATTACCTCTTTTTGATTTTTCTTCTTAGGCTAAGGTTACCCTTGGGTTGGGGTTACTTTGGCCCAAAATGATTTCACCTACTTTCAAGCGTGGTATGAATAGCTAGGGCCAAAGAAAGACTTGGGGTCATTGGAAAGTCCATTTACATGAAGGAAAAATATATTTTAAATCAAGTTAAACAAGTTAATTTTTATAAAAATGTACAAATATACATATTCACTCTATGTCGAGGATAGAAAAGAGTCATATTTTCATAAGTTTTGGAGGGTGGATTATTTTTTTAATATCGTTTCATTTGTAGAATAATTAGTCCTTTTGTTCAGGCCATTTCCAACACTGTTTATTGCGTTCCATACATTGCACCTTCTTCTGATATGTAAACAGCAATTCCGGGGAACTGTAGCCCATTCCATTCAACAACTAAAAAATTTCCGTCTTGAAGATTTTTCTTAAAGTTTTTTTCTTGAGGATTAATGGCTTCGAAAGACGTTGACACAACCGGGTAAATATTTGCGCGATTTTCTTGCGGACCGCCAACAGTTCCCAGATTGTCGTTGGGAGAAGTAGATGCAACTGATTCAAAATTTGTAAGGCTTTCTTGGGGGCTGCCAACAGTTTCCAACTCTTCTTCATCATCTCTTGAAAACACTATGTCACTGTGGCCTGATGAAATGAGGCTGTGGTTGTCACTACCGGTATCTTCATCCGTTGATGACACTTCATACTTTTTAGTGATTTTCCTCTTCAGGTATTGGCCTTTAACTCTTTGTTTCTTTTCCAGATCCCTCTGTCGTTTTTTTTTTTTCCTGTTTTTCCTATTCTTTTTCTTCTTTTCTCTTGTCTTTTTCTCTTTTCTTCTGATCTTGCTGATTCTTTCGTTTTTCTTGATAGTTGAGAATATAATTGGCAGTTATACCTTCACCAGCAGGAACTTCTAGTTTCTGTCTTTTTGTTATTCGGGGCTTGACAACTTCTTGCCTTTTCTATTCCGAATGGCGGATAAATATTTCGCTGTTATAAAAAAGAGAAAACAAAGTTCACAAATAGTAAGGCCTACTTTGGCCCTGAAAAATGCTGGGCCAAAGTAGGTCATACTTTGGAGGTTACCAGAGCTGTAATTATTAATATTGAATATTATAATAAAAACCTAAACAGTAAGGACAAACACAATTATACCACTGCAAAGTATCAAACTGAGTGTCACAGAAGTACTTACCAAACTTGTAAAAGATGTAGAACAGCTCTGAAAGGTGAAAGTTTGAGAGAGGTTAAAAAAACATGTTTTAACAAAAAGATAACCAAGCCACAAGTGGTGGTACTAGCGGGAACTAGCGAACTACTCAAAACACATCAGTCGCTGCATGGTGCTGCGCCCTAGTAGAAAAAACCGGAACTATTTCGAAAACTGCTTCCGGAAGGTAATAAGAGGACGTTTTATTCTGTTTTTACTTAGGACCAAAGAAGGACCCCAGGGCCAAAGTAGCCCACGATTACGGTATTGAAAAGGGAAACATTCGCAAATGAATATTGTTTTGAAAAATAATATCACGACCATTGTAGTGATTCAGACATTCAGAACACGTGAACTGATCACTGTTGCCAAGCAAGATTCTCGCATGCACAGTTTACAAAGCTATCTATGAACGAAAGTTTGTTAGATTCTACTGGTGTTTTCTGATTGGCTGGTGAATGAAAGATCCTAATTAGCAACCAATCAGAAAACAGTACGTGATTTACAGGAGAAATAATTTGAATATTATTATCTGCTTTGTCTTTTGCTGGCTCTTAAAACTAAACACCGAGCTGTTCTGTGCGTATTTTGAAAAGTAGAAGACAAGATGAATCACTCGTTGCATTTATGAATGAAATAGTAAATTTTAATTCTGGTTGGATTCTGGAGTCGCCAATCGCTAGATATATTAATATAATATAAATTATTTTTTGATAGAATGGCAAATTTTTTAAAAGACAATAATTTACAAATTAATTTACGTGCACATCGCGTACTATTTTCTGGTTAGTTGTTAATTAAGATCTTTCATTCATAGCAGACGTAAACACTGCTCACATGATTAACTATGCTGAGATACCAACCTTTAAATAACGGAAATTCCTTTAAAACATTGTACCAAAATAATAGAACAATCCAAAGATTTTTTTCTAGAGAATAAGTTGGTTTTGAATAGTGAAAAAACAGATTGTATCATGTTTAAAATCAATAGCAGTACAGAAACACCACAAAATATAACTATGGACAGTCAAAAAATTATCTGTAATACTTCAGTGAAGTTTCTAGGTATTCACATTGATGACACTTTGAGTTGGACTAGTCAGATAGACTATCTTTGCAATAGACTATCCTCGGTAACATATGCCATGAGAGTTCTTAAAAAAAATGTTGACCTTGGCGCTCTAACAGCAGTATATTATGCGAATTTTTACTCTGCTACAAGACTAGGAATAATAATATGGGGCTCAAGTAATGAGGTGAACAGAGATTTCCTTTGTAAAAAAATAAAAATATATCAGGATACTTTTCAATATAAATAAAAGAGATTCCTGCAGAGGAATTTTTAAGTTAAACGAACTACTGTGTCAGCAATCTATATCTTCGAATTAATAAAATTCATTATCAATAATCCTGGACTTTTTGACATACATCGCCCAACACATATTTATGAGACATGACAAAAAAAAGACTTCTCATATCCCATTCATGCAAACTCCGTATATGAACGGAGCACCATCTATAGCGCAATTAAATTTTATAATAACCTCCCACAAAATATAAAAGATATTGTGGTGGCTAGCAGATTTCTGAAATCAGTCAGAGAATTTTTATGTAACCTAGAGCCCTATAATACCGCGGAATATTTTCTGACCTGTAAAAACTTATAAATCAAATTTTATACAAAATCGTGCTATGTATATACGTATTCATCAAAAAATTATTTTTTATAAGATGTAAATGTCCCACATTTTAAATTGTTTTAATTGGTTTGAAACCGGAACCTATATTCATTTGAATGTTTCATAACTTTTTTAAATATGTAAACCCATTGATTTTTTACTACAAGTTTTTTGACATATTTCTCAGACAAAATATTCTGCCACTTGTGAATGACTATAAATACTCTGTTGAAATAAATATATCTATCTATCCTCATTCACCAGCCAATCAGAAAACACTAGTAGAATGTAACAAACTTTCATTCGGTTGACAGCTTTGTAGGTCATACATGCATGAATCTTGCTTGGCAACTGTGTTCAGTTCACGTGTTCTGAATGACTACATGATATTATTTTTCAAAACATTATTCAATTGCGAATGTTTCCCTTTTCAATACTATTTGTGTTGTTTGTTTCTTACAAGTGACTGTGACAATTATGATGAGTGTCTCAAAGCAGAGTATGAAGTCAACTAGTTCTGACTTTATCACCAGTTTGGATATAACAAGGTTAGTTGGGCTGTGTTTTCCAATGAAGGCCCTGAATAAAATAACAAATAAAAAAAATAAGAAGGTTGTAAACAAATCCCTACTGGATCCAAGTTTGATGAAATTAAAAAGAAATGTTTCCTTATATAACACTCTTGCTCCACGTAACATGCAATTTAAAGAAATTAGTGGATATCTCAATAGGGAAAAACTAAAAAATGCGTGGAGGCAGTGCTATGACAGTCTAATAATAACCCCAGATAATAAATCTAAAACAACTTGGGATGATTCAGAACACGTGAACTGAACACTGTTACCAAGCAAGATTCTTGCATGCACAGTTTACAAAGCTATCTATGAACGAAAGTTTGTTAGATTCTACTAGTGTTTTCTGATTGGCTGGTGAATGGAAGATCCTAATTAGCAACCAATCAGAAAACAGTATGAGAAATAATTTGAATATTTTTGCCTTTTGCTGGCTCTTAAAACTAAACACCAAGCAGTTCTGTGCGTATTTTGAAGAGTAGAAGACAAGATGAATCACTTGTCGCATTTATGAATGAAGTAATAAATTTCAATTCTGGTTGGATCTGGAGTCGGCCAATCGCTGTGTGATAGAATGACAAATTTTTTAAAAGACAATGTACAAATTAATTCACGTGCCCATCGCATACTGTTTTCTGATTAGTTGTTAATTAAGATCTTTCATTCGCCAGCCAATCAGAAAAGACTAGTTGAATGTAACAAACTTTCATTCGTAGACAGCTTTGTAGATCGTGCATGTGAGAATCTTGCTTGGCAACAGTGTTCGGAATGACTACAGTGTACATATTATTTTTCAAAACATTATTCAATTGCGAATGTTTCCCTTTTCAATACTGTTTATATTGTTTCTTACAAGTGACTGTGACAATTATGATAAGTGCCTCAGAGCAGAGTATGAAGTCAACTAGTTCTGACTTTATCACCAGTTTGGATATAACAAGGTTAGTTGGGCTGTGTTTTCCAATGAAGGCCCTGAATAAAATAACAAATAAAAAAAAATAAGAAGGTTGTAAACAAATCCCTACTGGATCCAAGTTTGATGAAATTAAAAAGAAATGTTTCCTTATATAACACTCTTGCTCTACGTAACACGCAATTTAAAGAAATTAGTGGATATCTCAATAGGGAAAAACTAAAAAATGCGTGGAGGCAGTACTATGACAGTCTAATAATAACCTCAGATAATAAATCTAAAACAACTTGGGATATAATAAATAAGCTGCAAAAAAATCCCTGGCAAGAGAGCTGAAATTATTGTTCATAATGATGGAATCTGTTTGATTGATGATTTGGCAAATAAGTTCAATTTTAATTTTACAAAGCGTGTAGTTGATCATACAATACGTGACCTGAATTTCTTAGATAATATTGTGCCTTGGAACAATATACCACCTATAGATGAGATATCGAACAAATTATTGAAAATATTATCTGTGTTCAAATTTCTGTGTATACCAATTTTATTGGCAATCGGTTGCACGATGTAGAAGTTGATGCGTTGCAGCGCCCTCTAGTGGCGAGTTAAAGTAAAAGTCCTAGCATAAAAATCTTCTCCATGAAAAAACACTAAGATGTGGCAACTTTCATGGTGATCGGTCAAACGGTTTCGGAGTTTATCAATCTCATACATATATACCAACATCCATTTATATATATATACACACCGTGTAGTCTAACCTCTTGCACACCTGTTTACAAAACCCACGACATGTGTTTCACTATACTATAGCTTATTCAAGTGGAGATAAAAAGATATCAGAATCAACATGTGAAATTGTCTGATAGAGGTTGATGTGCCACAGGGTACACTGCTGGGGCCAATTATTTTTTCTATTTATTTAAACAGTATAACTAATGTACTTCTAGACGATACAGTACAGTAAAAGCTATAATTTTGGATTAATCAAAGCTAAACATTGGCTAGATAATAACTTATTAACCCTTAATGTCGATAAGTCTCACTATGTGTGCTACTCTTTCACAAAACAGAAACTTACCGCTCCATCTTTTTTTTTGCACTTTTACAATTGCATTAAGTTCCGTGAACATCTATTAGGTTTCTAGATTCATCTTTTGAAACTTACTTGGTATATCAGCAAGCCTAGGTCAAGTGATGACGAAAATGCCGTGGTGTAGGGTATTCATAACAATAGGTTTATGCTGGGTTCTTCAACTCCCAACTTTTGACTATGGATTCAACAACAGATTTTATAAATAAAAAAAACACGACTTAAAAAAAGTTTATTTCCTCAATTACTATATACATCATTTCAGACCAAACTAAAATTACATCAGCACAATATCAAAATCTATTAACCTCAATTATTTCTACGGTATTGACAATTATTGTGGCGTACCGGGCGGCACATCAACAGAAAATTCTCCTAAGTTTATCCTGAACACTCCCTGATTCTCAGTCGCTTGCTCTATAGTAACATCTTGCTCATTGATTGGTACAAAACTTTCTTCTATTATCTCGCTCTCAAGTACGTCTTCTGCTAAGCCATGTATTAAATCTTGTCCATTTTCATCACCCTGCACATATTCCTCTACCTGCAATTATTAATAACTGAATATTATTGTCCACAGTAGGCAAAAAATACAGAGTAGGTATGAATTTGTGCTCTGATTTCCATTTTTTCTTTAGATACCAATTCTTGACATGTTTAATTCCTGTTACAGCCCGATTTTTCACACTTCCCAATCCTTATCACTGAAGGTGGGTACAATATCATCCGCATAGGATATGACTTTACCCTGAATGTCAATTTCAGTTAAGCTTTTAATATGTAGATTAAACAGTATGGGCCCCAGGACGGTCCTTTGCGGAATGCCAATCTTTAAAATTTCAGGGTTACTAACTTTATACCTTATTTTTACTCTCTGCTCTCTTTGAATAAGATAGCTTTCAAAGTTCTTTAATACGGTACCCCTCACCCCGTTTTGTTCAAGAACATTCAGGAGCTTCTGATGTGGTACCGAATCGAAGGCCTTTGTAAGTCTAAGAATATACTTATACATTTATTATTGTTATTCATCTCATTTACGATGTGTTTATCAATTCATACATTGCTCGCTGAGCTAACACCTTTGTAAAGCCATTTTGATATTTTGGAAGTAAATTATTGATTTTTAAGAAATCTATTGTTTTTCTTTTATACATTTCTCAAATATTTTTGCCACATTACTAATTGGCCTGTGATTGGTTATTAAGTTAGGGTTACCAGCCTTATACATTGGGGTTATTATAGAGCTTTTAAATTAATTCGGAACAATTCCAGTATCGAAAATTGATTTTTTTGTGTTTTAATGGTTTTAGTAAGTACAGATGCAGTAATGCTTTACTGTTTTCCGACTGAGCCAGGTGCACTACTATTTTCCAAACTATTTGTATGTTTAATGATATTATTATCGCATACTGGTTTTATGAACCTTGTTTTTTTTTTTGTTGAGAAGTCGACATCACAATTTGGGATTACCTCAGCTATTTTGGTGCCAATGGAAGAAAAATAGCTGATAAAATAGTTTGCCATTTCTGTATCGTCGTTGAAATCTTTATTTTGGTCATTAACAATCTGTATTTCGTTATTACTTTTTCCACCACCTTCATTAGTTGCATTTTGTATTCATTTTACTTTTCAATACTATAATTTTTTCGTAATTATTTTTTTCAATTTGTCTCTAGTTTTGATAGAGTTAATAATGCCATTATCATCCAAGGTTTTATTTTTTTATGTGTTTTTGTTTTAATATTTACAGTTATCCAAGGTTTTATTTCTTTGTTTTAATATTTACAGTAAATTTGCAGTTTTCAATAATATTAAGAAATATCTCATAGAAAATTTTAGTTGCTACTTCTGGATTATTTTCTTTACAAACACTCTCCCATGTTTCCTCTTTGATTTTATTTATTTATTTTAGTTATCATTTTATAGGCACTGTCAGAAGGTATAGGTTTTTTATTTATATTCGAAATATTTATCATAATCTATAAATCTAAATAAATCTAATAAATAAAATATGGTCTAAGCAGGACATACTCTGTAGTCTCGTAATGGTGTTTATGTATGATAACAATCCATATGAGTGTAAAGTTGCTTGGTAATCATTTGTTACATGATTGGTTGTGTCAGTTGGGTTAATATTAATATCACCTATGAATATTTCTATATCCTTGTTTAGATAGTTTGGTATAAAGTTGTCTATGTCGTTAATAAATGATTGGGCACAAGTTTGAGGAGATCTGTACACAGCACTAATACCCACAGTCGAATGATTAAGTTTTACATTAATCTTAGTAATGCAGACTTCTGAAATTTTAAGTTTTACCTCTGCATTGAGATTCGATCTTATTAGAATTACCACTCCATGTCACTATTGTTGTAGTGTGTAGTATAGCCATGTAAATTAATTTGGGATGTTGAGTCTAATTGAAAACATTCAGATAGTACTCTTATATCACAGAACAAAATGTTATAAATTATTAAAAATATTAGTAGTTCATCGAAAAAAAAAATTATGCATCTAATGTTGAAATGTAAGATATTTAATATATATATATATATATATATATATCTTAATCAATGAACATTAGTACCTATATGAAAAAAAAATGGAGAATAAATAATAAATGTATGCTACATTAATCATCAGCATAGGCTCTTGATTCTATTTTTCCTTTGCCCTTATTGGAAGCCTAATACAATAAATATTTTGATATTGTATTGATCCATGCCAAAAAAAAAACCTTTGGATACAAAAGTATTATCTATGTATTTCAGGCCTACTGAGCGTGGATAAATAAAGAGATTATTAATCATTAAGATAGAAGAAGAGTTCCAAGATTTGATGATACAAACTCAAAAATTGTCAAAATGATAAAATCAGAAATTGTGCTGATAACAGACTGAATACCAAACAAATACAAAAGTGAAAGTTAAATCAATCTTCAACTCTTTCGCTGTTCCAAACGAGTATACTTTCCAAATTGATTCAGATTGCTCAAACCAAATAAACTCGCTTGCCTAGATTCTTACATATAACACATATTCAGGTAATGAGGACGTGGTAGGTAAGTATGAAGGTAGTGTACCTACAATCTACGATTCTCATTTGAACGTCCTATTTATATTCATTTCTATGTTTGAAACATGTGGTTTCTAGTTTATCATTATGCGCAGAAATTAACGGACGGGGAATTATACTTAATTTTGTATCTGAATGCACCAGACCAGTATACTTGCAAGCTTCAACTTTCAGTCAAAACATCAAATCAAGAATTATTGGCTTATATCAATTATTTTAGTACTTTCAAAAATAACAAAAAAACCAGTGCACAACAGATTATTGGAATATCTTGATTTTATTTTTTAATTGTCTATGGACAATAATGGCTTTCGAAAATCCAATAACACATAATCAAGCCTAAGAATTTCATATAATCAACTTCTGCAAATAATGTGTGATTGGATCTTATTAGAGAACTGAGATCCTGAGAAACACTATTTTGTTGGAATAAAATGTGAAATGTTTTTTGGTGTTAACCAGATGTGTGCACCATTGGTAGAAATAATTTGCAGTTGCATTTGATAAACTTGACTGTGCATCACTGTTATCAACATATATAACTTTTTTGTTTGCAGTATTACAAGTGTACTGAATATAACGAATAAATAAACGACAGAATAATGGACTTACTATAACTGGTTCTAATTTACTAAAATTGTATGCTACTGTCTGTGTTCTGTTTGTCATTTGTTTCACCACACACACACTAATTCGATTCAGTTTTTCTTGAAGCGAATTGTGATCCACTGTGTCAAAATCTCTTTTGAGATCCACTGTGTCAAAAGCTCTTTTGAGATCAAATTAGAACACCTCTGTTACATTCAAGTATTTCGTATTTAAAACTGGACTGGAAACAATATCTTTAATTTTTATTAATGGTTTTCCAGCAGTTCACAAACAGGAACTTGTCTTTTCCCAACTATTATCAAACTGAAAACTATATTCTTATCCAATAAATAATGGAAAAACATACCCCACCATCTGCAGCGAAATACTGAACATACTCCTTTATCTCCACCCCTTCCTCTTCCACCTCTTGACCTTCCATATACTGATACTCCCCTTCCCCCTCTGTTTGCTCCACATACTGGTACTGTCCTTGATGTTCTATGTACCGGTATTCTTCTTCTTCTACTCCTCCGAACTCTTGGCCTTCATCTGGATCAAGGACTACATGGAGGTCTTCTTGGTCAGCACTAGCGAGGATATCTTCGAGCATCAGATGTTCCAGACTGATGGGGTCTTCCCAGGTACGGCACTTGCTTTGGACGTGCTTTGAAAATCTCACAACCTCAAATCAAATGAATATATTATTTTCATTTAGTGCTTTCACAACCAATAATAACATTGGAGTTCACCCCACAAAAATTGCACGAATTAGAGTTCATAAAGTTAGATAGATAGATAGTTTATTTGATCATGTTATGTTACAATAAAACATTATGACAAGTCAAAGATATGTTTCGGATAAAAAATATCATAATAAAAGGCATCGAAGAACAACACATAGAGTATAAATATACATATAAAACAATTAATATAAATACGTAGTTAAAAGTAGAGTGGCTGGTAAAAGCATAGAATCATTCTGAATATTTACAATTCATAGAATCATTCTGTATATGTACAATTCATAAAATGAGTAGTAGAATAGAAACAATTTTCCAGTTCTTTAACTACCCCTTTGAACTTATTGGTATTTGCTTGCTTCCAAGCATTTGGCAGATGGTTATATAGTTTGACATCAAATTTATCATGGACGTTTCTAGACTAATCATTGGTTGCCTAAGATGATCCGCATTTCTAGTGTGATAGTTATGATAATGATTTTTTCTTGTGAATTTCCAGTACGGAGTAGTAAATCAGTATGCATGGCAAAGGCATGATTCCGTACTTTTTAAATAGAGGCTGACAGTGATCATCAAACGAAGCTCCAGCTATAATTCTAAGGGCACTTTTCTGCAAACGAAAAGTTCTGAAGGCATGAGTAGACCTACCCCACAGAAGTATTCCATAAATGAGTAGAAGGTGGTAAAAAATGTCATTTATATTTAAAATAAATGGGGATGGTCCTAAGATAGATCCCTTAGGTATTCCGTGGTACACATCCATTTCGTCCGATGAATGACCATTCACAAAATACTAAGTGTTTTTTGAGGAGAGGTATGATTGGAAGAACTGTAGAGCTGTTCCTTGTATTCCATAATATTCGAGTTTCTCAACAAGAATATGGTGATTAACACAATCGAAGGCCTTACTCAGATCCCACAATGTTACACTGCTATGCTCACCGTTTTCCACATTTCTAATTATTTGTTGAATAACTTCGACTACTGCATCAGTTGTGGACCTATTTTTGATAAAACCAAATTGGTGTTCATGTATAATGTTTTGTTTGTTCAGAAAAATCATTATATGTTCTTTGACGATGATTCCAATTATCTTTCCCAGAACTGGTATGATCGAAAAGGGTCTGTAGATATCCGGAGAAATTTGATCACCTTTTTTGTAGATTGGTATTACTTTGCTTATTTTTAAGATATCTGGAAGAAGCCTTCGCTGAAGCAACAATTTATAATGATGGTTAAAGGCTCGACAATAAAGTCCAGTAGACTTTGATGATCCGTCTGTTTAAATGGAATATATCGAAAGAGTTTGAATTTTGGAGTTTATTAATTGCGAGTGCCACATCATCATTAGTAACAGGGAGCATAAAAAAGAATCGCAGGGTATAGAGAAGCTAGAAAGAAAATCTATCGCCTGGAGATCACATGTTGGAAGAGGTTTGATGATGTTTTCTGCTACGTTTGCAAAGAATATATTGAATTAATTAGGGCTGATATTGTTGGTAACATCTTCTTAGCAGAGTTTCGTGTGTAATTTAATATTTTCCATGTGACCCTTGATTTATCCTTAGAGGTGTGTATGAGATTTTCATATGAATTTCTTTTGGCTAGTATAATTGCTCTGTTGTAGTTTTGTTTGCATTCATTGAAAACAACCTTGCCAGCACGGTTGTTTGAGGAGATGCTGATTGTTTTCAGTAGTTGTAAATTATCTCTACTATGCCGCAATTTGTTGTTGAAAAGTTGGTTGGTCTCTGACTTCTGTTTATGGTACTGGTTTTCCTTAGAGGAAAATGTTGATGATGTAGAATTATTGGTATTATAGGTAGATTTATAGTATAGTAAATGGAAAACGTCTAATAAGAATTAAAGCAATGGAAGGTAAAGTAGGGGAAATGAGGAATGGAAGAAAACTAAGCTATACAATACGTACACAGACTTTTCACACTATTTCCCTCATCATTTTTGAACCAATCAAATGTCCGAAATTTCATACAGATCAGTTTTATAGTGATAAATCTCTTTTCGCTGTTTTATACTAATAAAACCACAGTAGAGTGAATTCAGTATTCAGACAGCACACTGTTAGGTAGAGAAAGGGAAAACACGAGTGGACATGATTGTTATCGTGTGCAGCAGTGTCATGACATTCAGCGGTTGAAAGATTACGTTTGTTATATTAATAAGTGGGTACTTTTCAGTAGCGGAAGAAATTATGGCGAATGCTATCAAATTCATGTTATGTCTTGTGTATCTCTTTTACTAAATCATTTGGTATGCCTATGGAATTTCTCGTAATAGCTTCGCTTCGGACATTTTCAAGAGGAATTTTTATTAAGTGGGGGAAGAACAAACATGCTGCCTCAATAGTGAATGCACTCTATCTCCTGTCAAAAATATATGTCAACACATTCTATTCCTATATAGGGAAACAGGAAATGCAAAATTGAATAAATAAGCTCACTACATACAGTGATTTAATATTGGAATTCAAATATACCTTTTTTAGCATGTTAAAAGTCTCAGGTTTTCAAGTAAGGCAATGAGTAATTGAATTCCGTTATTCTAACAATATCAAGAAAAGTTATCGTGGAGTATTGGTTAGCGTATCATTCTATCACCCGGGAGACTCGGATTCGATTTCAGTTCAAGGAATATTTTTTTTTCAAATCAGTTCTAGATACAAATATATTTTATTTCATATGTATACATATTTTAGGTTTTTGGGTGAGTTTAAGAGCAGTGAATGATCACTGTGAATGAATGAATCTGTAAAACAAAGCAAATAGAAATAAAACGGTAATTATTTGGATATAAT
This sequence comes from Gonioctena quinquepunctata, assembly GCA_018342105.1. Taxonomy (NCBI): domain Eukaryota; kingdom Metazoa; phylum Arthropoda; class Insecta; order Coleoptera; family Chrysomelidae; genus Gonioctena; species Gonioctena quinquepunctata. The sequence goes on along the minus strand of JAFIRS010000757.1, from coordinate 287,765 downwards.
TCCTTCCATTTTGGAACAGAATAATTGTAACTTTCCCTGTTGAAAATTCAAATATAACATGAATTTTGGTAATTATTTTCTTCTTTTTTTATTTTTGTTCAAGCAGTTTGCCTCTAGAAAATGTTGCTCAAGCAGTTTGCCTCTAGAAAATGTTACTCGTGCAATTTCCGGATAATAAGACCGCAAATCGCACTCAGTAAAATTTCCAGGCAATATGCTTTCTCTAAAATTACCCTCGATAAAAGTATAAGAACTCATACGGGTAAAAATGGCTAATATCCAAAACCTTCTGTCAAGTAAAAAATATTCACCTTATCTGAAGCATAAGCACACTTCAAACACTTGAAAACCCCAGCAATGTGCCGATCGCAGTGCACCAGCATATGCTTGTGAAGATCATTCATCCTCTTCGAAACATACTCGCATTCTGTACATTTGAAAAGAGGCAGTTCCGATCTCTCTTTGTGGTTCATAATATGTTTGGGCAGATCTCCTTTTCTTTTTGTGACATAAGGACAGTAATCACATTTATAGAGGGGCACACTATCTGGAGGTTTGTGGCAGAGCAAGTGCTTCGGTAAATCACACTTTCTCTTGGTCTTGTACGGGCACTCTGGACAAGCATACAACTCAACTGAAAGATAAATGAACTGGTTACAAAATTCTGTATTTCATTTCATTCAGATAACATATTTTATTTTTAAACACTTTTTCTCATTTTATTCATCTTACTTTCATTTTATATTACTGTGACTGTGATACCTGGATTACTCAATGTTTTTATTTTTTCTAAATCTAGTCTAAGTGAATTTTTAATGAGTGCAAGTATATACACAATTATTTTCAAAACATGTTTAATGGTAAACCTAGGATACTATAGTTTTTAATGCATTTTTACTTAAATTATTTCAAGGGTTTTTTTAAAACTTTTATCCACTCATTATGAGTGGTATTTAGCTATTTTAACGCTTTGTCAATGAGATTTATTTTCTTCAGACAATAAACTATATTTTGATTTGATTCTATAATACTAATATATATATAGATAGATAGCTTGTGTCTTACAGATGTATAAAGTAAACAAATAAGATAAGTCAGTATTTATATATATATATAAAAAGGTTAAATGGGTTCTTGAATCTTGATCATTGTAATATTTCTGGGATTTTCTTGGGTTTTATATATATATATATATATATATATATATATATATAAATATGTGTGAACTGCATCAGATTATTGATAGTGACATCTATAATCTGTGCAGTGAAGCTTAAACCTAATATCGTGGAATTTTAATATCACGAGATTTCGTGCACATTAACAGGTCACCAACAAATCTGTCAGATAGGCCTACCCACGATATCAATAGTCGTACTTCTCATGCGTTTAACGCAAACAAATATCGAGAATGAGAGAAATCTGTTACGAATCCAAAAAGACACCATCCGTCTACAGCCTGTTTCATGGTTTCATATATATATATATATATATATATATATATATATCTTCTCTACCTCTACATATATAAAAATCAATTGCTGTTCGTTAGTCTCGCTAAAACTCAAAAACGGCTTGACACATTAGACAGATAGGTTAGGTAGGAAGGTTTAGAAAAAAATGGGCAAACCCAAAAGAACAGCTGAAAAATAAAAAAACGGACCTATTGTCTAACTGACGTGCTATACAAAACTGTCATTTCCTCCGTACGGTTGTGTAAAATTTATTACCTTTCAAATCGTTTTTGAGAAAAGTCTTGGTTAAAGTGAATTTAGGTACACTTTGCGAAGGTTTGTCATTTATTTTGATCTGCCATTCTATTTACCTATATTGGTTTCGTGCACATTTGATAGTCGACATTGGAGGTAAAACAACTTCACTTTTCATATTTGTTTATGTTGGAGAGTTGAACATTTTTACCGATTTCGAAAATAATTCAGTAGGTGGATTACATATGTTACTGTTTAATTCGTAGATGATCATGCCTTCATATTGTGCTGTTGTGAAAGGCAAGAAAACATGTTCTCTTTATACCGTTCTCGGTGAACATCATCTAAACTGGAATAACATTTTGTCAGGTCCATTTTTACAATATTTCACGCGAAACACAATTAAAACAGTAAAAACCGTTCTTTAACAAGCTAAACATAGCGGAAATGAGAGGTTGTTTTACATCCAATGTCGACTATCTGTCAAATGTGCACGAAACCAATTGACTCTGTAGGTTTAGAGATAACCACAAGTTTTTTATTTTGAGTTTAAAGGGAAAACAAAGTTTTGTACCAAGTCGACAGATAATGATAATAGTCATATTGGTATGTCCGAATCGCGTTCGAGAGTGACTGAAAATGAACGACAAGTGGATAGATTTAGAATGCAACAAGTTCGTGCACATTAAACACAACAACAGCAAAATAAGTGCGAAAGTTTTTAGGGGGTGATTCCTTGTCGAAAATTAAAGGGGATCTTTCATGTAAACAAAAGCTCTAAGGCCTTTCCTTAAAAAGTTACACTCTTCCAAAAATGAGTTTTTTTTTTTTTTTAAATTGCTGAATAGTTGAAGAAATGGCCTTCTATGGGCTCGTTCTACCATTAAAAAGGCTACCTATGAATATTTTTTCAATTTTGTTGTGATCTTTTAAAGGGGTGAAACATACAACCCCTATTCCATATTTTACCAGAACGTGTTAACGGAACAAAATTTCTCAATTTAAAAATATGTGTTGAAAAGAATGATTCATTGCAAAACTTTTTTAACTCCTGTGCTGTGCCCGTAAAAGCAATAGCTTCCTAATAAAAAAATAAAATACAACATTCTGCATGAACGGATCTTCTCTAAATGGAATCGAAAAAATCTAGTAGGTGGCTGTCACGTTTTGTTTGCACAACATGTGACTTTTCGATTCCATTTACAGAAGATCCGTTCATGCACAATGTTGTATTTTATTTTTTTATTAGGAAACTATTGCTTTTACGGACACAACACAGGGGTTTAAAATGTTTTGCAACTAATTATTCTTTTCAACACATATTTTTAAATTGAGAAATTTTGTTTCGTTAAAAAGTTCTGGTAAAAAATGGAATAGGGATTGCATGTTTCACCCCTTTAAAAGAACACAACAAAATCAAAAAAATATTCATAGGTAGCCTTTTTAATGGTAGAACAAGCCCACAGAAGGCCATTTCTCCAACTATTCAGCAATTTCAAAAAAAAATAAAAAATCATTTTTGGAAGAGTGTAACTTTTTAAGGAAATGCCTTAGAGCTTTTGTTTACATGAAAGACCCCCTTTAATTTTCGACAAGGAATCACCCCCTAAAAACTTTTATTTGCTAACACCCCTTATATATAATAAACGGCATAATAGGATAACGGCATAACCGGAAAACCCGCGAATAACGGGATAAGGGGAATTATGGGATAAGGGGAAAACGAGATCGCAGGGAAGCGAGCAGACTCAAAACTATAACCTAGAAGAAACAACACAAAGAAAAACATAGAAAAAAATTCAATTCTATGCGGACAAGAGTTTTCAGGAATACAAATTGAGGGAACATAGAAATTTGAGGACATCTGTCGGGTCAGCTAGTATATATATATATATATATATATATATATATATATATATATACAGGATCAAATTATAGGTAGCGACACCTATAATCTGTGTGGTGAAGCTTAGACCTGTTATCGTGGAATTTTGAAAACACGAAAATTTCCGTGCAACATCAATAGGTCACAGACAGATGTCAGCATAGGCCAACCCACGATACCAATAGTCGTACTTCTCGTACAAACCTAGAGAGAATTTTTACTGGATTTTTGCAATCTGAATTTAGCAGGTCTTATTAATTGCCTGTCCCGGGTATTGTAATAAAGAATGTCAGCATTTATATCGAGATTATTTTTGTTCTTATATATTTCAAGAATTTAGTGATAGGATTTCTTGAACCTGACGTATTTATGAGGATTGTTGATTCTTGGGAGTTAGGTTCATTCATTTATGGGAATCTTCGAAATTAGTACATTTTATTTTGCCAACGTTTCGATTGCAACCCCAGTCTTCTTCAGGGTTTTTTTTTTGCTACTAAAATATTGTTCGTTTGAAGTAAAAAGTTTACATAACATATGGAATGTTTGTACTAACAAGAATATGGACTGAAAAGTTTAGAAATACGTATAATAATAATAGCAAGACCGATTTGGCTAATTGTTTTTTTAATGTTCATGATACTCCAAATAAGGTTTTAAGGAGAGAAAGGATTTTTATAAGAGTTATGGGAAATTTCTATGTGCCGGAAAAGTATTAAGGAATATATAATATAGAATAAAAATGAATGTATACTTGTATTGGTAAGCTCATAACGTGAGAACAGCTGGACCGATTTGGCAATATTTTTTTTTCAGAAAAATGAGTTAAAAAACAGAAAAACTGGAAAATGGGATAACTTGGTAACGGGCAGAGTGAAAGGCATAACCTAGATGGAACAACACAAAAAAGACATAGGAAAAAAGAAATTCTACGTGGACGAGAGTTTTGAGGGAAAAACATTTAAAGAATATAGAAATTTGGACAGGATGTCTGTCGGGTCAGCTATACACAATATATTCTTGTTCTAGGCATTTAGGAATTTATATTTTTTTCAACCCTTACCATTTGTGCAGTGCCCCAACATGTGTTTTGGCATATCATTCTTTCTTTTAGTTTCATAAGGACACTGAGAGCATTGATATACTGTTGAAGGGCCCATGTTGGAATGTGTTCGACGATGTTCTTTCATGTCACTCTTAGTAGTAGTTGAATAATTACACCAACCACAAGTGAAGACACCAATTTTTTCCTTTTTCGCCCGTTTTCGGCATTGGACAACTTCTGAATTGTCTTCAGTGGAAAAATGAAATCGATACTCATGTTTCAGAACTTTTTTGTTGCCTTGAGGAACATGGCTTGGGTCATTCTTCTTGTTTACATTTTCGAAATTGTTTTCACTGTTCTTCTTCGATTCAGAATTTTTGGTTTTTGCTACTTCTTCACAAACAACATGAAAACCGTCGTCATCTGAATCTTCTGCTTCGACATTTTCGTGATATAGAAGAATGTGTTCATCGAGCTCGTCGATATTTTCAGATTCGTAAGGACAACTCGAACAAGAAAAAATCTCGATTTCTTTAACATTGGTTAGGGTGTACTCAGACTCTTCGTCTCCATTCAATTCTATCATTTTGTAGAAGCAAGTTCGCGAGAAAGTTCAAAATTTGCTTAGAAGAAAGAAGAAGTATTATTACACCAGTAAAAGAGGAAGATAAGAAGAAGTACGATTCCAAAATCACGAAATAAACTGTATATTTGTATCACTTGTCACGATTGACAAGTTCATATGACATATGACAGCTCTTCACATTTGAGAATGAGCCTTCAGCGTTCTGTTTTATGATTGACCCCTGGGTGGCAGAATGAGAAGTTCTTAAACGAATCAGAGAACAATATGTACTTTTGTACCAGATCTAGTACTTTTAGATGCGATCTTGTACCTTCACCTTCGTACGGTTATTGGGAAATCGAGTAAAATCTAGTACTTTTTGGACAAAAGCAAACATTAAACATTTACAACCACAAAACACTGAATATGTTCATGTGCCATCAGTCAACATTGGAGGGAGGATTTGACTTCCAGCTGTCGTAGGAGACAGACGTCGACCACGTGGTCAGGACGTCAGGATAATGTTGGTTATTGACAACCGTTCCATGTGCATCGCAAAGTTATTTTATTGTGTAAGTTTTGGGCATTCGTGACGATCATTTTCATTTTATGATATTTATATTCTTCGATTCTTGTTTTCTATTTGGATTCTATGAAGTGAATACTCTGAATTATGAAATTGTGATTTTTTCTTTTTTGTGAGCCGCTGTTCAAATTTTATTATTATTCATATTGTAAAACTCAGAAATGGAGAGGTAAGAACCCATGTGTATGGGTTTCAGAGTTTTATGTTGAATTTTTATCTTTTCTCTAGATTCCTTATGAGATATAGTTACAAAACAACCCACTGTTCTGAGTATGATAGTGAGATCCGCACTACCCAAGTCATTGATACTTCTGAGGCTGAACATTTGAATTTGGTTGACCACGAGGAAATCATACAAGAAAGAAGTGATAGTGAAAATGAGCTCTCAGCCAAAGAAAGCCAGGCAAATAAAAAAAATACAAACAGAAATGGAGGGAAGAATATACAAAGAAATTTGGCTCTTGGTTGGTTTCTACAAAAAAAAATCATTGTAGCTCCATAAACCCTCAAATGAAACTAAAGTTACACCAAAATGATGAATATAGTCGAGGTCATCTATCTAGTACTTTTCACTATAAATCTAGTATTTTTTATGGAGACAATCCAGTACGAAAATTTTCACCCTAGGAACAACGCTGGGTATATGTTCCCGGTGTTAGATCCTGAACAATGACAGGAGACCCAGATCAGCTCTAGTCAATTGAAAATAATTCAGCTCAAACGCGTTATAGTGACGTCTGAGAGTTTTTCATAATTTGAAATTGAAAACACCAGTTTTCTCATCAAAAACGTACTCCTAGCACCTCTGATGGACGTATGCATCAATACTTCACACAGTTCAAACTTTCACCGCTAGTTGCTTCGAACTATAATTTAATCTGTCTTCGTTTATATGTTGTGCTAATCTCATCATAGTATTTTCAATTGAAACATCACATTTAAAGTGAGTTGAATTCATGTTTGGGTTGTAAGAAATGGTATCGTCTATGGATATTCCTAAAACTACCACAATTGGCGCTAGCGTTTGGGGAAAGTTATTCAAGTGAAGGTCAAATCGAGTTTGAATTGAGGAGCACCTTCAAATTAGAAAATTTCGAAGATAAAATGGGATTTGAGAAATTATTTTCACAAAATATAATATCTGAGGACCGAACTGAGGCAAAGAAAAATTGAAATAAAATCATGCGTGTTCCCCATTCGAATTTGAAAATTCCAATTTTTTCATCACATTCAAAAACTTACTCTTAGCGTCTTCGATGGACGTACGCATCGTTACTTCACACATTTCGACTTCGAACTGTCAACTATTATTTCATCTGTTTTCGTTCATATGTTGTAGTAATAATTTTATTAACATAGTACTTTCAAATGTTATTGAAACATCAAATTGGAAGTGAGGCTGAATTTATGTTTGGATTGTAAGAAATAATAATGTCTCCCAATCAATATTCTTGAAACAACCACAATAGGGAACCGTATGATTTTATCTTATTTTTTCTTTGCCTCAGTCCGACCCTCAGAAATTACATTTTGTGATAATAATTCCTCAAAGCCCAATTTTATTTCGAAATTTTCAAATTTAAAGGTGGTCCTTAATTCAAACTCGATTTGACTTTCACTTGAATAACTTCCCCCAAACACACTAGTGCCAATTGTGATTGTTTCAGGAAATCTATAGACAATACTATTTCTTACAACCCAAACAAACATTCAACTGACTTTTAATGTGATGTTTTAGTAAGAATTGAAAATACAATGACAATAAGAATATTAGTACAACATATAAACGAAGACAGATGAAATTATAGTTGACAGATCGAAGTAACTAGCGGTAAAAGTTTGAACTGTATGAAGTAACGATGCATACGTCCATCAGAGGCGCTAGAGTACATTTTTTAATGTGATGAAGAAATTATCGTTTTCAATTTTTAATTATTAAAAACATTGAAAATGTTTTCAATTTCTAAGTTTGTTGCTGAGATTTCTAGGTAGTAATATTTATGTGCAAATCAAAATATTCTAGAAAAGGGGCAGATGCGTATTCCTCAAAGGCCTTTTCACGACGCGTTACGCGCAAGCGCATCGGCAATGTTAATAAAGCGGGTAATATGAAAATTTCAGACACTTAGTAAATACCCGGGTTATTATCCTTATTATCAGAGCAATTAAATGAAAAATTAATTGATGTTGCTTCATTAGATCATACAACAGTTGAAGCACATAATTGTATCCAACTAAGACTATGGTTGGAAATTCAGAACTTGTAGAAATGTTAGGATAACAATGACATACACACGTATAAAGTGTCCAAAAAGTTAAAGCATGCGAACAAAAAATTTTCTAGAATGAAAAGGCGTATTGGCGTCAGTGTTTGGGCGTAGTTATTCAAGTGAAGGTCAAATCGAGTTTGAATTGAGGAGCACCGTTAAATTTGTAAATTTCGACATTTTGGGATTTGAGAAATTATTTTTACAAAATGTAACTTTTGAGAAACGAACTGATGCAAAAAAAATCATACGTATTCCCTGTTATCATTGTTTAAACTTAAACAATGATATTATAGTACACCACAGAACTCAAACACAGTTCTGTGTAGTACACGCCAATATTGTAGACTATTTTATTTAAATATGTTGAGGTGTGATAAAGATGGGCTTTTTTTATTTTGAAAAACTCCACTGTTTGTGAGACTTTTCCAAATCTTGACTTTGTATGCAGAAATTCATGACTGATATTTCCCTTCATATATTTTTCTTCTTCTTAGCAACGAATGGGAGAAATTGTATAGAGTTTTCTGATTGGTGGCCATCACAAAAAACGAGATGTTGCATCAACTGAACAGTTGGTGGAGCAGTAGTATGTTTTAAAATTTCTTTATTAGTTTTTTGACCCAAAATAGTGCATTCTTGCAGTTTTATATGAAGAACAAAATATTGAGATGGGGATTTTGGACAAATCTATTCAAATTTTGTGTCTAGTGGTTTTGGGATTCGGAGATAATTAATTTTTGGTGAAAATTCAGGATGACTGATGAATTCATGGTTAATTCCGAAATTTGACAGTTTTCAGGTTCGATGGATTTTGTGTCAAAATTAAAAAACCCGAGATGGGGCATTAGTTTAGAAATTTCTATTGAAAATGAACTAGAGGGGTTTTTCGGGTTTTTTGACACAGTTCAGTCAATTATGGTGTTTCCCATTCTATCTGCCTTTATTTGGTTACGTCTATCTTGCTTTAAAAAAATTAAAATGAAAGCATGGATGTATCAAGCGTAAAATGAAACTGGCATGTGAATCCAAATGAACTGATAATTTCTATGAATAAATACATATATTTATGTTTCTTCGGGGTGGTTTGATGAAGAATAATTACACTAAGGCCCGATATTATAATGTCAGTTTAAACTCTTGAGTGACGTCATCGAGTTTAAACCTTAAACCCTACCCCAGGTATGGTTTAAAGGATTGAAAACGTTTAAGTAGGTTATCCAACAGAAAAAAAAATTAAAAAAATTTACATCTTAAAATCGAGTCTAACACAAAAAAATTGTTTTGAAATAAGCTATACTTTGTAGTTGGAAATACTATAAAATGGACTACATTCAAGATAATATTTTTGAAGTGTTCGAAGAGGTAATGTCGGATAATGTATTTGGTGGATGTGCCAAGAGCCGCTCGCAAATTTAGAATTAGGCCTAATCATTATGATGAACATAGAATTTCTAAATAGATTTAGATTGTCTAAGCAAACTGTTGACAATATATTGACTCAGATAGAGGGTAGATTACAGCACCCTACTAATTGGTAAATAAAATATTCATGTATCTTATCTTAAACCTAACATACCGTACCTATCAACAACCCATCTGTAATTCTATAATTAATTGAATTTATTTCATTAGCAGTTGGAGGTTACCTCAAATATAAATGAAAAGTGATTTTGCTCACGTCACTTTTCACAAAACGAAACAGTCGTTACGATAAAACACCATAAGGCCAAGTGACAGAGATATTTATATACATGGAAAATAAAAATCTTATGTGTTTTTATAAAATGACTTTTTCAACACCTTTGGTTTAAACTTGAAGATAAACTGGTTTAAGGTTTTCGGAGTTTAAACTGACATTATAATATCGGCCCTAAAGCACAAAATACTACAAGGCGACACGATTATGAACGAAATAGCTCCTCATCACCTCATGCCAAAGTCTTGAGTTACATTTTGGAGCCTTCTGTGCATTGAACATACGCGTTTTAATAAATTGAATTCTTCGGGTGGTAGCTGTATGGCTGTATGAAGTCCAGCGGTCTAAATTATGATGGTGCCAGAGAACACCCGAGCTACACGGAAGCGACACTCCAGCTTTCCTCCAGAACAAAATGTATTCGACAGTTGTTCGGTGTGTTTCTAATCAACCTCGATTATTTTGCTTGGTGTGTTGAGTTTTGGTGTTTGTAAACGAAGTACATTGTCTTATAGACTTCTATTCATTCTTCAACTTAGTGTTATAAAACATTTAAAACATTTAAGTGTTTAAAAACATTATCTTTCTAGACTTTCATAACTGATGATTTATAATTTTGAAATGTATTTTTGTAGGCAGTTTGAATATACCGCTCAGAAATAATATTATACACACCAAGCACAAAACCAAGGTTTCCAAAATTTTACCAAGAAAAAGATCAAAAGTGCCGTAGTTTACGGTCCTGTCTGTGTAGTTAGGATGTTTTGTGCCGGTGATTGTCACCGACAAGCGAGGTTATCGATTAAGGGCCAGTTGTATGGGTTCAGTCCAGTTCAATAGAAATCATAAATAGTTGAATATATGATATCATTTTGTCTAATGATAAAGTCAATAAAGTTTCTAACCAGTGGTTAACATATGAAGTTTGATCCGCTTGAACACATACAACTCTTAAATCGGTAGAATATCGAATATTCAAAAAGCACATTTTTTTTGCCGAACGTCGGTTTTCCAATGGGTGCGTCCAACACATATATGTATTATCTACGAATATTGATAACTGGCCATAAGAGCAATGCAATGAAAGTGAAGTCGGGTTATATATGTCTTTCCTTGTCATATTGGCAGCGCGTAGTCAGAGCAACCGAACATCAACCAATACATGTCACGCCTGCATATCAATTGGACGCTGCCAATGGGAGAGAAAGACCGAGCGCTCGGCATGCTTCATTTGTTTTGGCTCACATTTGCTGTCTTTATTATCAATATTGGTACTTAATACATATATGGTCCAACCGCGCTATGTTCAAAGTTGAGGAATTGTGGTTGTGACATCTATGATATGCCATTTGACGTAACGACAAGGTGACGCTGGATGGCGCTCTCTAATGACGATGGTTTCAAATATTTTGGGACTAAAGTAAAGAAGAAGTACATTTTATCATGGTTAAAGAAATGTTTTTGTTAACCTAACTTTTTTTTCATGGGTACTCGGATATTTGAATATTATTTCTGACACCTATGATTTTCAACAAATGAAAAATGTCATCAAAAACTATTCAAGGATTCAAAGGTAAATTTTATGCTGAACGTTATATGAACAACTAGTATGTATCAATCATTGTATTTTTCAGTGTTGCCCCTGCAGTTTTCAGCAGAAAGCACAAGTTGTCATGACATTTTAATCAAGGAACACTCAATAAGAACAAAAGATGAGAAAAAGCCCCCTGGACAGACCCTGTTTGTCTTGAACATCCCTCCTTATGCAACAGAATCTGGACTAAAGAACGCTTTTTCACTATCGGGCAAGATTACCAGAGTAATATTGGAAGAATCAGAAGAAAATCATCTGAATAAAGATGGATTCAAGAGAGGTTTTATAGTTTTCAACAAAAGGGATAACCTGCTAAAGGCCTTGACATTAGAAACTTTGAGGCCAATGTCGCCCAAGGAAAGACCTGTAAAAGTAGGCCTGAAAAAGTGGATTGAGGAGTACAACTCCAGCATTTGTGATTCCGAAGAACTGCAGAAACAAATAGATACTTTCATGGCAAAATATGATAAAAATGAAAACAAAACCAAAAAGGAAGAAGTAGTAGATGATGAAGGCTGGACTGTAGTGACTAAAGGTGGAAGAAAGCCTGGCTTATCGAGAAAGGAAAGCGTAGAAAATAAACTCAACAATAAGATTTCGAAAGGATCAAAGAAAAAAGAGTTGAAAAACTTTTATACTTTCCAGATAAGGGAATCTAAAATGAAAAATATTGCTACACTTAGGAAAAATTTTGAAGAAGCCAAGAATAAAGTTAGTCTGATGAAACAGGCCCGAAAGTTCAAACCATACTAATTCACATATTTTATTTTATTATCTGTTTGCATTCACCATGTTAATTTTTTTATTAAAATGTCTTTTATCATTCTGAAGAATAGTTTTTCTTGGATAGCTCCTTGAAAAATGTACTTTTCATAAGATCTGTTTCTAATATAATTGTCCTATAGAAGCCATGTTGAAAAGTAGTATTCATTGATTTATGATAAAAAGATCTCAAATAATGATGATGCAATGTTGATATTGAAGAGTTCCCCTTTTTATTGAGTATTAAAAAAGTATGTAGGGCTGAAATATTCCATAAATAGGCCAATCAAACTATGTAAAATCATTATAGGTGAAGCCTGACTCAAATCCGGACAAAATGAAAGCAATACTGAGATATTTAGGGTTACAGAAACATGGGTAAAAAATATAAATACCAGAAATATACTGCGGACTTCACGACTACGAAAATACGATTGTTCAATCGGTTCTAGGGTCGGAAATTCTATGGCTAAAACGGTCCCTAGAAGGGTACTTTACTTATGACGGGTAAATCGGTGTTACCTCAACACTTTTGAAAACAATATCTCCTATAACTGCAAACAATATCTCCTATAACTGTGGCAACTAATCTTCCCTTCCGAATTAAACCCTTATTAATCTCGAATAAATAATTACCACTTTCCACTCGGTTATTCCCTGAGCTTTACGTTCGCAATAACCCCAACTTTGATACTCCAAGCCGCCCCTTATGCTGGGCCCCTCTGGTATTCCTGCCTCTAACTGAGCGTAAACTTAGCTGTAGGGAATCATAACTACAGGGCTCAGAGTCAAACTATAAGGCATCAAAGTAATTTCCATAAAAATTTAACATATACTGAATGGAGGCAGAAAAATACGGATGTTTACAAGATCACCTTCAAGAACCAGACAATTACAAATGTTCTGAAAATCACAGTGTCGGGGCTATTTTATCTTCTAACTCGAAACCTTTGCTCGGCAAGTATTTTATTGGACAAATATGACTTGTTTATATATCGCAACCGTTGTTCAAATTTGGTTATTCCCTGAACTCAAACACTGATGAAAAATTGTTATGTAATACTTCTTATCCTGTGCAAACTAACTTAAGTTCACAATTTGAAATGAAGTATATAATATTTCGCGACAGTGGCTTTAGTTCGGCGTTTTCCCTGAAATCATGCCACTGGAAAAACTCACTCAAAAGTCGAAATGATGTAATCTTCCTCGGAAGTTTTTTTCGTTTGGCGTGTTCCCTGAACTCAAACAACTGATAACATATTGTAGCAATTAACTGTGCGACCAATTTCCAGACTATTTGTGAATGATTCCACACTATAAAACACCTTCAAGAGCTCAAATGATAATATTTATCGAGGGGGCACGGATATTTGTTTATGAGAAAAATGTCTACCATTTACAGAATTTGCTCGAGAATTTGGCAATTGAATTAAACCCCGAAGGATTTACTTTAAACACCACAAAATTACTGGGGGTTTCAATAGTACAATAAACTCAACTTGTATCCAAAAAAAACCAATAATAGGATGAAAAATCATAAATAGAAAAATATTCACACTTATTATATATTATATATATATATATATTATATATATACAAGGTGTTTCAAAATTAAGTATCAAGATTTCAGGGGCGTATTTTTCAGGTCAAAATTAGACTTTTTTTTTTAAACATGTGTCCCCAAAGTTTCAAATTTTTTTCTTTATAGCTCTCAGTTTTTGCGATATTAGGATCAAATTTGAAACATAGGTTTCGTTTTCGGGTTTACATCATACAGCGTGCCGAGTGATTGTGAGAATCTTCAGGGAGATATTTTTTCTGGGGTCAACCCTTTTTCGCCCCATAAAGTTGTTTGTAATGCTCCGCTGGTGAATCCTAACATATGCAGTGAATTATTTATTTTGTTTTCGATTTTGTTTGTCTCTTAAAATTTTTACGCATCTGCAACCGTTATCAAGAAAAAAAGTAAAATCATTTTTTGTAATTTTCCACATTTAATTAAAATTTTTAACAAAAGGGGGAATCTATTAGCACAATGAAAACAAAAAACGCTACTTATTCGGTTTGTGATCTAATTTACAAGTGTCCTTAAATATTACCTAAAAAATTAAGAAACCTAACGAACCTTGACTTTTTGTAAAAGGTGCTGGAAATGCCTTCCTCCTTTTGCTATACAACCTTCCACTCTTCTTCTCATAGACTACCGTACGCATTCTAAAATTCCGGGAGTGTTTCTTACGGTGTGGAAGGCATCCATAATTTGTTCAGTAAGAACTTTGATAGGAGGCACTGGTTCTGCACCATAAACTAGGCCCTTTACATATCCCTATAAAAAGAATAATAATAATAATAAATCTTTATTTACCAAGAACACTTAAAGTAGGTTTCGTCAAATACAGTTAATACAAACTGACACGTTCATGTATAAATGAGTATGTTTGCTTTTTCATATAATATTGCATATATACTTGTTAAGATAGAGAGTAGATTAAAGCTATGGATATACACTTGGATCGAATAAGTGGTGTGAAGTATCTTGATTAACTGCCAATCATTTGTTATTTGTTATCTAATCCTAGGTTGGAAATGACTACCCTTAGTAGCTAATTTATTGCATGAATTCTGCAAGATTATAAAAACATTTTTCTACTAAGTATTCTTTTAATGCTTTTCTGAATGCTTGATATGATTTTAAACTCTTTATATTTTCCGGGAGTTTATTGAAAACTTCGGGACCTGCATAGTTTGGTGATTTTTTAAATTTACTGAGGTTGCATTTAGTGAGATGTAGCTTTTCAGCATTTCTAGTTTTATAATTATGCACGTTGCTGTTCTTAAGGAAGTTATTTTCATTTGTGTACATAAAATGTATTTTATGCACGTTGCTGTTCTTAAGGAAGTTTTTTTTCAGGACTGTTCTGCATGAATCTCTGTAGCCCATGTTGAAAATTATTCTTATTATTCTTTTTTGCATAGTGAAGACTCTAGAAACATCCGTTGATTGGCCCCAAACGACTATGTTGTAACTCATTACCGAGTATGCTAAGGAGTAGTAAGCTGTTATTAGATTTTTCATATCTATTTCCTTCTTCAGGTTCAAGATCGCGAAGGTTGCTCTTGCAAGTTTGGAACATATATTGTCTATTTCCAGTGTGAAGTGTAGTTTGCTGTCTATGACAGTTCCTAGAAATTTTGTGCTACCTTTGAATTCTATACTGTTTATTGTGGGGGTTATGTCGCTGTTCATATTGGAAAAATAAACACATACCGATTTTGATTTATTTACCATGAGTGAATTTTGTTGACACCAGGATTCAAACTGTTTTGTGATTTTTTTCATTTTTAGATCTAATTCTCTTATGGTTGATGCCTCGATTATCACAGAAGTGTCATCAGCGTACATAAAAATCTGTCCTTCTGTAATATAATCTGGAAGGTCGTTCACAAAAATTAAGAATAGAAGTGGCCCCAATACAGAGCCTTGAGGCACACCAATATCGACACATTTTTCGGTTGACAATACCTCTTTTATAGACACACTAATTTTTCTGTTGGATATATATGATTCTATCCACTTCAGTAGGTTCCCCCTGATCCCTAGTGTTGATAGTTTGTTAAGAAGTTACTGATGATTTACGCAGTCAAAGGCTGCAGTTAGGTCAAAGAAAACACCAGCTACTTTCCTTCCTGTATCTAGATGTTTATAGATAGTCTGAGTAAATTCTATGGTGGCTAGTTCAGTTGATTTTGCTGTTCGATATCCAAATTGAGAAGGGGATAGAATATTGTATTTTTCGAGAAAATTGTATAACCTATATGCAATAATACCTTTTTCAGTTAGTTTGGAAAGATGACTGAGTAGTACTATGGGTCTATAGTTTTCGGCTGTTTGTGGATTATTTTTTTTATATACTGGGATCACTTTACCAAGCTTTAGATCATCCGGAAACTGTACTAACTCTATAGATTTGTTCAAAAGAAAGGCTATGGATTCTGATAGTGCCTTTTTGCAAAACTTCAATAGTTTGATAGAGATTTCGTCCATGCCCACTGAGTTTTTGTTTTTCAAATTGTTTATTATTTGGATTACCTCTGTGCTTGTAAAAGGTTCCAGAAAAATTGTATGTTTAATGTTTTGTTTTGGTATTGTGCATGCCAGGGATTTGTTATTTCCGAAGTATGTATCTAGTTTTTCATGCACAGATGTTGTGAAATAATTCACAAATAAATTACTGATTTCGGTAACATCACTTATTATATTATTGTTATGCATCAGATTGATATTATGTTTTGATGTTTTCTTCCCTAGCCTTTAGTATTCTCCACGTTCTTTGCTTTTGTTCGATGCAGTATCTATTCTGTTAATGTTATCTACCTTTTTCAAATCATTTATTCTTTTATTAATGTTCTTCTTGTGTTTTTTATAGGAATCTATCAAGACTGGATCTTCTGAATTATTTGATATGTAATAAAGAAACTTGAGATCATCAATTTCCTTTTGAATCTCTTTACTCGTATTTTTATTTTTGTTTTTTGAAGTGGTTTTTTGTTTTGGGCAGCTTACATCTAGAGCCCATTCGAAATGTTCCATAAATAGTCTATAGTAATCATTTATATTGTCACTTGAGCACAGATATAGTGAATTGTCTTTATTAAAGTAATGTTGAAAACTCAACATGTTTTGTTCTGAGAAAGTTCTGATGACTTTTTCATTCTTTACTTCATCTATTTTGCTTGTATAGGGAAGTACAATTTTCAATATTTGTGCTTTGTGATCGCTTATGTGGGGCTCAAAAACTTCACATTCCTCCTTAACTCCCTCGTTTGTAACAACATAGTCAATTGCAGTACGAGAATTAAAACCATTTCTTCTGTCTATTCGCGTGGGTTCATTTATTAGAGACTTCAGACTGAAGGATTCGAATATATAATTTAACTCTTTGCTGTTTTTATCTTGCGTTAGTTTGTCTATATTTAGGTCTCCCATTATTACTTGATATTTGCTCCTCTCAATAATTTCCATCAATGATGTGGATAGATTTAGAAAAAAATTATCAGTAGATCCATCCGGAGATCTGTATATGCAAGCAACACATAAGTGTTCATCAATAGACACAGCAACAATCTCGAAATCGAGTTCTATGCAAAACTTTCTAACATTAATTTCTTTGCAATTTCCACTTATTTTACTATTTGCATATATTGCAACTCCACCGTGTATATGAGCTTTTCTACAAAAGGTACTTACATTTTCATATCCGTCTATACATATGTTACTTCATTTTGCACTTTATTCGTCCAATGTTCACATACACACAGTATATCAGGATAATTGAGTTCTTTAAGTGTTGCCTCTAATATTGGCAGCTTCGTGGAAAGACGTTCATGTGTAGGAATCTAGTCACTTTCGTCGCTCCCGAGTTCAGTCTTGAATCTGTACTTGTGATAGTCTTGGGTATAAAAAAGATGCATCTGTAGAGATTAACTTTTCGTCGAGATGAGATAGACTGGGGTATAGAGGTGGGGTAGTTTTTGATTTGTTTTGATTTTTCAGTGGTATGTCTCTATCTGTATCATTTTTTTGGCTGTCATTTGTGGAATCAATTGTTTTTTGTGACCTGTCTAGGGGATGGTCATTCCTTTTTTTCATTTTTCTTTCGCGGTTTACCTGTGCTTCTAATCCTTCACATAAACTTTTTGGTTTTGTAGAAACAATTTTTTGAGTGAGTTTCAACATGTCGCTAGCTAGGGTCAGAATAGTTTTACATAGAAACCATTTTCCACTTGGTCTCAAGTTATATCTGTCCAAATAGTAGTTGCTACGCCTGAGAATATTATTGCACTCACATAGTGCAATGTTTTCTTGGTTTTGTTGGTGCAGGATTTTGGCAGCCATTACATTGTTTTTATATATAATATTATTTATATCTTTAATATCATATCTGTATGGTTCCGTCAGTATTATGAGATTTGTATGTTTGGTTGTTTTTGTGAGATCTTGTAGTAGTTTGCCATTTAATGTTTTGTCCCAGAAGATGATTATATCATCCTTCGAAGCTCACTTTGCCTCTTGCACTGCTGTATGGTATAGTTCATAGTTGTTTGCGTTTGGCTTTATTATCGAGTGTATTACATAATCATCTGTTTGCTGCCTCATTATACGTGCCATATCTCTGCCATGTTTGTTTGATATAATTGTTAGTTTGTTTCTTCTCAATTTTGGTGGAGGATTACTATCTATTTGTTGGTTTGGATTGTTTCTATTTTTTTTCAGAGTTGTTTGTTGTCCCATATCTGTTTTATGTTTTTCTGAGGAGCCAAAGTGAGGATAATTCACTTGTGTTCTGTTATTATTTTTATTACTTGTACAATTATTTTCCACAATTTCCTTGAGGTCCATCTCTGTCACTGTTCCTTTGGAGTTTTTTCTTATTTTTTTTATCAATTTTTTCTTTCTGTTCTGTTTTCATTGCTTCTTGTATAATATAATTTTTTTCCCCCCTCAGTTTTTTTATATGTATGTCTTTCAATTCAGTTTCCTCAGTGAGTTCGTTGATAGTTTTTTCTAGTAAACTTGTTTCTCGTTCTTGGTCGTCTTCCTTCCTACAACGAATTATTTGGTTGTTTTTCAACATTTCGGCTTTAATTCTCATACTTTTCAGGCAGCCTCTATGAAAGAATGCAAAGCAATTTATGCATGTGTAGTGTGGGATATCCTTTGAACAACATTTATATTTTGCCGATACTGTTACTTGTTCGAGGGCCATATTCTATCGTTTATTTTGGAGTAGTGATATTTCCTACCGTTGGAGGAATAAATGAACCGCCCTCGTATATGGAGATGAGTTCCAATACACCTGTGATCCTGATTGCCGCTGAGTAAAAACGGTAGTCGATAACTTTTTGTTCCTGTTCACACTTTTGGCACAGTGTGTTTTATTCGAGCTCTCTATCAATTCACGGTTATTATGCGATTGTGTGAAACATTCAATGCTTTTTTATTCTACAGTTCCATCGAGCACAATTTGACGATCACTTTGATATAATTTTCACTTTTGAAATATAATTTATTTCCGTTAAAATGCGTCACTTATTGCCGACCGATCAGGTCCTCAACGAACGAACGATATATAATAATAAGAATTGCAATTTGGGGATCGTGGGGGCCAAGCAATTGGACCTGCCCTATCCACCGATTGGGAAACTCTGTATCTGAATAATCGCGGACGATGACTCGAAAATGTTGACTAACTTGTAAGGTCACGTCCTCCACTAATGCAGGCAATTCGTTCTGTAGGAAGTTTAAATATATATCACCATTTAAAATTCGCGGTAAAATAAAAGAACCAATTAAAGTATCTCCTACTATTCCTGCCCATATGTTTACGATGAAGTGTTCCTGGTGTTGAGACTGTCTGATCATATGTGGATTTTCTAGTGCCCAAAAATGAACGTTGTGGTAATTCACTACTACGTCGCGTGTAAAGTGAGCTTCGCCCGTAAAAAGGAAACGAGATAAAAATGCAGGATCCCTAGTACAGTTGCGCAGTTTCCATCGGGAGAACGTCAAGCGACGTGGAAAATCTCACGGAAGCAAATCTTGGACGCGCCAAAATATTTCGCTGCAGTCTT
Organism: Gonioctena quinquepunctata; assembly: GCA_018342105.1. Lineage (NCBI taxonomy): Eukaryota > Metazoa > Arthropoda > Insecta > Coleoptera > Chrysomelidae > Gonioctena > Gonioctena quinquepunctata. The sequence continues at coordinate 268,024 of JAFIRS010000757.1, read as the reverse complement.
ATGACAAGCTTAAACTCGACTGCAAAGAACGGAAAATATGAATAGTCCTGCAAATATAATGTTTACGGGTGCCTCAGCACACGGGAAAACCAAACTAAAAATGATACATAAATCTTCACTTACTGATACTTCAACGCTTCTGGAGAACACTTTGAACTTTAAAATTTATACGATTCGGTTTTCAGACTTTGCCTTTTATATCTTTTACTTTTCCGGTAAATTGGGATAAAAACCCTACCAAGAACGGCGCTCTTTTTGCCCATTAATCTAAGAACTGGACCAGAAGTCTGATTGACGATCTGTCACAAAAAATACTAGGGTTTTTCCCATCGCGAGTTGAACTTCTTTTAAAAACCAGCCGAGAAGCTTTTCTTCCTTTTTAACCGACGGAACCAAAAAGGAGAAGGTTCTCTAGTCGACGGGTATATATTTTTTTTATATATGACCACGCATAATTTTTTACTGAGACGTCCGATTCCGATATTTCATTTTTCAGTGGATTGGGTGATGTACTTCGAAGTTGGTCCCATTTGAATTTAAAAGATCAAATTCTCCCCTAAGGGTAGCAAATATATTGATCACTCACCCTCTGAATTCTGGTCGTTAACCGATTTTATCAGGCATAACTTTGTACTGGGTTCTTCAATTTGGATTATTTTTTTTTATTAGATATATACCTCATAGATGATCATATTTGGATTTCGAATGGAATCACCCACCCTTACGGGTAGAAAAATAGGGGATAATTGATTTTTCACTTGTGAACATTGGCACACAGATGTAGTTGACAATGACAGATCGCTATTGTCATTATTTTTGTTCTCCTACATCCGTCACAATCATTATATTCTATGAGAGGATGGAATGTTATACAAAGTAATGAAATAAACTAACCAGAACAACAAAAATAATTTGTATTACAACAAATAGTAAAAGTAGATAATCATATTATTTAACTGGTAATAGTTGAAGTAAGTTGGGTAAGTAAGTATTTGGAAGTAATCAAAAAACAAGTAGGTAGTAATTAGTAGATTTCAGCCACAAAAAATTGAAAAATAAAAACTTTTTAACAAAAAATTAAACCGACGAAATACGGAACTGAAAAGTAAAAAATAAAATAAACCTTCTTAGTCTCAATAACTAAGCTCCTAAACTAACGTAACTAACTAATTTTGATTCGGCGCCAAACGAACAATAAACGAAGATCATTAAATTACTTCAAAAAAATTATCAGAATGTCACCGCGCAACTCGATGATTTGGATGTTTTTTTTTTATTAGATAGTGTATACCTCATAGTTGATCATATTTGAATCTGGGATGGAATAATCCACCCCTATGGGTAGAAAAACAGGGAATGATTGATTTTTCACTTGTGAACATTGGCACACATTTTTAGTTGACATTGACAGATTGTTATTGTCATTATTTTTGTTCTCCTACATCCGTCACAATAATTACATTCTATGAAAAGATGGAATCATATACAAAGTGATAGAATAAACTAACCAGAACTATCAAAAATAATTTATAATATATAACAATAAATAATTAAAGTAGATAATCATATTATTTAACTGTTAATAGATGAAGTAAGGTGGGTAAGTATTTTGGAAGTAATACAAAATTAAATAGGTAGTAATTAGTAGATTTCAGCTACAAAAAATTGAAAAATAAAAAGTCTTTCACAAAAAATTCATCTGATTAAAAACGGAACTTAAAAGCAAAAAATAAAATAAACCTTCTTAGTATTAATAACTAAGCTTGTAAGTAACTGATTTTGAGTCGGCGCCAAACATACAATCAACGAAGATCATTAATTAAATAAAAATTATCAAAATGTCACCGCGCATCTCGATGCCATCATTTTACGCTTTACCCAATTCATTTGCTTGTTTTGTTTGGCGCCGACTCAAAATTAGTTACTTACATTAGTTTCGGAGCTCAGTTATTGAGACTAAGAAGGTTTATTTAATTTTTTACTTTTCAGGTTGCCGCTGTATAAATAAATTCCTCACGAAAAATCTTCACATGATCCATAACATACCAATATTATTCATATCATCTGAATAAGGTATCAAACTTTCCTGACTGAATCAGTTATTTTGGTAATGCGACAAGAACTGATGGCGTATCTCTGTTGAAAAAAAAAGAGCAGATGAGAAGTACAGAATAGGAGAACAAAGTGGAAAGCTGTGCGATTTCCCACGGCGAGAGGATGTCAACGCTTCACCGCTATTATGTTAAACGCGGAAACCTTTTATCGGAAATCAATTAAAAGCAATTCGTGGTCGCGATTTCGCGCCCGAGATCAGGATGGGAAACCCTCTCTTTCCGCCCCAACCGCCCGCGACATTGTCAGACATATGGGCACTAATGGAGTTCGAGAGGAGAACAAAAGGAAGAGACGGAGGAAAAATGTGTTCTGTGTTCCCAATATATTACGATTCGATATTCTGAGTTCAATTTGTTTTGTAGCGAAGGAAAAAACCTGGATGCTTGCAGCCTGGCCAGAATCCAAATTTGATTCCATATTTTTTTGTTTCTTTTATTTTTATCCAGCCAAGACTGAGCCATTGCTATTTTTATATACGCTTTTTTAGCTTCACCTGTATGTACAGGCCAAATAAGTGCGAAAGTTTTTAGGGGGTGATTCCTTGTCGAAAATTAAAGGGGTTATTTCATGTAAACATAAGCTCTTAGGCCTTTCCTTAAAAAGTTACACGTTTCCAAAAATAAGAAAAAAAAAATTTTGTTTCTTGAAATTGCTGAAGAGTTGAAGAAATGGCATTTTGTGGGCATGTTCTACCAATAGAAAGGCTACCTATTCCATTTTATAACAGAACTTTTTAACCAAACAAAATTTCCCAATTTAAAAATATGTGTGAAAAGAACAATTCATTGCAAAACTTTTTTAACTCGTGTGTTGTGTCCGTAAAAGCAATAGTTTCCTAATAAAAAAATAAAATACAACATTGTGCATGAACCGATATCAATGTAGACAGTACCTTCTCATTATACACCACCAATATAAATGAATTGAAAGAAGTGATTGGAAACATAAAAAATAAGAAAGCATCTGGCAATGATGAAATTTCTATTAAAATTTTCGAAAGTCTTCCTGAGACTGCGCTCAATATGCTTGTTAAACTGATAAACAACTCCTTTGCACAAGGAACATTTCCATCATTTCTCAAAACCTCTGTTGTTATTCCTCTCCATAAAGGCGGCAACAAAGAAGATCCAGCATACTTTAGGCCTATATCGCTCATTCCAACCTTAGCAAAAATAATTGAGAAACTGGTAAAAAAAAGAATGATGAAATTTTTGAACAGAAACAGGATATTGAGAACACATCAGTATGGCTTTCAAAATTTTAAGAGTACAAGCGACGCTATATCGACAGTATTGCAAATGGTGTATAATGAAATCAACAGCGGAGAAGCCACTGCAGCAGTGCTTTGTGACTTATCCAAAGCTTTCGACTGTGTCAATCATAGTATTTTGCTTCGGAAACTCACAAGATATGGTTTTAGGGACAAGAGTCATATTTGGATTAGATCATACCTTTCTGATAGAAAACAATTCGTAAGAATGTCGTCTAACTCGGACGTTGGAGGGATACATTGTGGAGTACCTCAAGGCTCTGTATTAGGTCCTATTCTGTTACTGTTATATATTAATGACTTAACCAACATATCGACTACAGGAAGCTTTACCTTATTTGCTGACGACACCACATTATTGTGGCATGACAAGGACAAAAACAGATTGCATAACAGAATGTGAAGAATTGGTGTGACTCATATCCTTTATCATTGAATACCAACAAAACAAATATATTAGCATTCAAGTGTAATATACCTGATATACCCCTAGACAATAACATAATAAAAAATAACTCCACTTTGAAATTTTTGGGAGTTTATTTAGACGAAAATTTAAAATTCTCTCAGCATATTGCGCACATCAACAAAAAATTGGCATCAGGATGTTTCGCACTGAGAAACGTCTCTAAGGAACTGGGGTTTGCTGCAGCGAAAGTGGTGTACTATGCTTTAATAGACTCTCATCTAAGGTGTTTAGGGTGTTTGCAGTAAACAACTTATGCAGTCGGTTTTTGTCTTGCAGAAAAGGGCTATTAGGTACTTATGTAAAGCGAAATGGCGGGATTCATGTAAACTCCTTTTTCGAGAACATAGAATCCTTACGGTTATTTCAATATTCATATTGGAAATCATATCGATTATACATAAAAATAGGGAGAACTATGAATCTACAGCCACATACCACACAAGGCGGTCAAATGAACTGAATATACCAATTCCAAAAACATGTTTTGTTCAAAACTCTTTGATATATAATGGAATCAGCATGTACAATAAACTTCCCAATGAAATCAAAGAGACTTCTTTTATAATATTCAGAAAAAAATGTAAAAAACTATTGAGTGATAAAGCCTATTATGACCTGCAAGGATATTTTGACAATGCCCTGTAATTTATAATGTGTAGTATTTGCGTTTGTACTGTGTGAAAAACATAATTCTAATCGTTAGTCTAGTTCTTGTCCTGTAACCTTTGTATATGCATATATATAAATATATATATATTATATATATATATATATATATATATATATATATATATATATATATATATATATATGCCATTTCTTCAACTTTTCTGCAATTTCAAGCGTGTAAATTTTCAAGGAAAGGCCTAAGAGCTTTTGTTTACATGAAAGACCCCCTTTAATTTTCGACAAGGAATCAGCCCCTAAAAACTTTTGCACTTATTTGGTAACACCCTGTATGTATGATTGTATGTAACAGAATCTTTGAAATTAATTTTCACCCACTTCTAGACGTGCGAGTCACTTAAAATTCTGCACACGTATTAAGAAAATAAAATATTTTCATAGCTATGACCTGGTAGTATCAGAAAAAATAATTTACATTACAAAGATATGGCGAATGCGCTAGCACATTCACCAACATTTATTAAAAACTTAAATCCCATGTGGAATGGATAAATCGAAGAGTTTTACTCCCGTAGTATTTTTTAGTCGTCTGTAGTATAGTACTAGAGGAAAGGGAAAACATGTTAGCCCTACTTCTATCGGACGCTAATGAATTTATATCGGTGGCCGCTTTATTCATTAATCGCGGTTTTGATGCCAAACATTTAAATTTCTCTAAGCTCTAGCGAAATGTGTTTTAAATAATTAAAAAAAGTACATAATATTCTACTCATATCACACAATTTTATGGAACTAGAGCAAAGGCAAAAAAAATTAGGCCTATTATTATTATTAAATTATATGGCACACCCAATCCTGTTAGATAGGCTTAACAACATGGGTATTAGAGGTATTGCTAACGACTTATTTCGATCTTATTTAAGTGAAAGAACGCAATCTGTGAAGATATGTTTTAAGTAGCCGCCTAAAGGTAGGATTTGGTGTGCCACAGGGCACAGTGCTGGGGCCGCTTCTCTTTAATATAAATGGACTCCTATCACTGTTGGAGGAAGATTCTATCTTCTGTTCTGCCGATGATACTGCGGTCATAATAAGCGGTTCCACATGGAGAGCTACTGTGGAAAATGCAGAAAGGGCAATGGCAAAAGTAAAAAAGTGGTTAGATAATAGCCTTCTTTCCCTGAACGTAGGTAAAATAAAATGTATGACCTTCGCTCTCTCAATCAGATCCCTACCCACCGATGTACAAAACATAAAACTACATGAATCACATTGCACCTTAGAAACACAAAATTGATAGAGAGACATTTTTGTAGATGAACTTTTTACTTGGAAGGAGCACATAAACTACATTACAAAAAAAATAAGAAAACTAATTTATAAATTCTATGAATTGCGTAACTTTTTGCTCCAAAAACCTGAAAGCAATATATTTCTCACTTGTAGAATCTATCATAAATTATGGCATCGTTGTGTGGGGAAATGCTTGTAGTATATACTTGTCGAAGTATCCCAAAAATGGATAATAAAAATAATTCTATTTAAAAACAAGCGTTACCCATCTCAATTAGTATATGAAGAAAGTGGATTACTCCCTCCAAACCAACTTTATCTTAAAGCAGTCGCAAGATTTATGTTGTAAATTTCTTATTATAGAAAGAATCTCTGTCATAACCTAAACACGCGAAACGCAGCTCAACTAAATCTCCTTTTGAAAAACCCCAAACATGTTGCTTGCCAGAAACATATATATTGTACAGGTCTCAAAGTGTACAATGCTCTACAGCAGAACTTTAGAGTAATGCCATATAATAAAATTAAAAAGACATAATAATAATAATAATAATAATAATATTTATTTCCCTTCGGTAGTGATATACATTTGTTCATAATAGTATATGGGTGTAAAAGAATAAATATAGTTAACCCATAAAAGGTTGCCCTCGAGCATGGGTATAGGGGTGGGTACATGGTGGAATTATAATTATAACTGTGTTTATGGAATAGTACAGAAATATTTAAGAGAAAAAATTTGACATGGGATTACTTATTTTGAAATAAATGATGATAATAGCAATAATAATACAGAGAATACATTAATTAGCAAATATTTACATAAAAATTATATACATATAAATATACACATAATATTAAAATAATACAATATGAAATACAAACATATATACTATACAATTTTATCACTGTATTCAGAAAATTGACAATTTCTTTTCAGAAAGTTAACCTTAAAGTCAGGTCAAGAGTTGATGGATTTTCAGTCTGTCTGTTTGTGTCATCCAATTCCTCAAGTGTCTTTTAAAGAGTGAAGTAGAGTTAATTCCTTTCAATTCTGGTGGTATAGAGTTATATAGTTTTGGTCCCAAGTAAACATATGACCGTCGTAAGGTATTTTTTTCAGGTTTTGGTACACATACTGAGTTATTTCTGTGTCGAGTAGCGTGAGTGTGGTTAATTGGTATCAATTCGTGTTTATTAAGGTGTTGTCTAGTTACTGTTTGGAAGAAATAGAGTTGCCTTATGTCCATAATTTTGGTATCCTTATGTAGGTCCTCTGTGGGGTAGGTATATGGTTTTTTATACATACTTCTGATTGCCATTCGTTGAATAATTTCTAGCTGCGAAATACCAACAAACTTCTCCCTTATTTACCTTAAATGAAAAAAATTTAAAAATAAATAAATAAAATAAGCTACCTAATGTATTTATTCATTTAAAATAAATGACCCAAATCGAACTAATTTTCCTTTCTCAACTAAAGTACTTGATATATTGTGCATATGTAAACATTGACATAGTCGGTACCTCAGAAACAATTCTACAAACATGAGAGTCGCACACACAGTATCTTAGAATACCATAGTGCGCCAAATTCCAGTAATAGTTATATAAGGTCAAATTGTCTAAATGAACACTCTTTTATAGATATATTATTTTAGAATAGAGTTGATTTTGTCAAGTTACTGAACTAGTGTATTTCTATTTCTATTGCCGAATAAACTATATTTATATCGGTGGCACCTTTATTCATTAATCGCGGTTTTGATGGCATATATTTTAATTTCCCTATGCTCTAGTAGTATAAAGTTTGGATAAGTAAATAAAGTAGAAAAAATTCTACTATACATATGTCACATAACCTTATAGTACAATGAGAAAAGAGAAAAACAATAAAAAGCCTGTGTTGTAAATAATAGTGGGCACTATATTGGTAAATTGGTTTTAATTATATATTTTTACTTTCCCTGTGCTCTAGTATAACAAGGTTTGAATAATAATCGAAAATAAATAATAGTGCATACAAAAAAAATTATAATTTTACGCGTTATAATAACACAATCAACGTTGGGTGTGGAGTGACAATTCTTTGTAGTTAATCGCCTTGTTGACGTTTGGGCATCGTAAAAAGCAGATCTAATGGAATATATATTCATAAAATGAATTGCAATACGATATTTTACAGGACGATTCCTCAGTTATTTATAAGGTGAAAAGTTCATATAAGCATGGGTCCGCAAGACCTTCATTTTTTATATACAAAGTGTTAAAAATTAATTTTTATTTTAGTTTTTCGTAAATAATTTTAAAAAAAATGTCGACGAAAATTGGTATTTGGGGATTTTTTAATATGAGAAATTCAAATTTGATCTTAGTTTGGCTCTTAATTGTAGGGGGCGCCGCCTACAACTTTGTCGTGCATGTATGAATCACATTTTCTAGAAGAAAAATCGATTCCTCCATTTTTACGAGAAAAAGGTATGCATTTCGAAAGTCGCTACAAGCAGCCGTTTTCGAGATATTTTGATTGTGTTTGTCAAAAAGTAAAACAATTTTGAAAACTTTTTTTTTTTATTCAACATAGAAACATTTCAAAAGATAATTTTTGAACGGAACACTAAATATAAATCTACATAAAAATCACAATAAATGTTCGAAATGTCCACCTCCTGCCTGTATGCACGCATTCAATCTTCTTCCCATTGATTCGCGCACTCTTTGGAAAATTCCTGGAGTGTTCTGAATCGTTCTACAAGAGTCAATTATTCGATTACTTAATTATTCTTCATTTTGGATAGGTGTCTGGTGAATTAAGGATTTTAGATGGTCCCACAGGAAAAAACCAAACTGTTAAGGTCTGGTGACCTAGGGGGCCATGGTTGAGGCCCTCCCCGACCTATCCAACGGTTGCCGAAAGTTTGATCTAGAACTATCGCGCTTGGATGCTAAAATGTGCGGGGGCACCGTCATGCATAAACCACATTTCATTTCGTAGTCTAAGCTGCACATCTTTCTGTAAAATAGGCAAATCTTCTTCAAGAAAATGACAATATCTCTCTCCGTTTAATCATCCCGGAATAAAAAATGGACCTATAAAATAATCTCCAAGGATTCCTGCCCACACGTTAAGAGAGAACTGTTCTTGGAAATGTGATTACTGTATCGCATGGGGGTTTTTCTCTGACCACAAATGATTGTTGTGAAAATTGCGTATAGCGTTGCGGGAGAAATTTGCTTCGTCGGTAAACAGGATTTGATTTTCAAATAAAGGATTTTGAATAAGCCATTGGAGAAACCAACGACAGAAGTTGAAAGTCACGAGGGAGTGGTGCCTGAACTCTTTGATTATGGTAGGGATATAACAAAATATCAATTAAAATTTTCCATACCAGAACATGAGATATATTTAACGTCAGCGCTATTTTCCCGGGTGTTGTCTTACCAGATTGAGAACCGCTTCCTCGGTTTCTGGGGTTCTTACCGTCCGATGTGCACCCGGCAGATGACTGAATAGCTTTCTCAAATTCTTGCAAACGTTTTTGAAGTAGGAGTTGTGCGGTTCGGATAACGCTCCTGATACAAACGTCTAGCCTCATAAGTCCGCATGTAAAATGTATGTCAGCATAAAGTTTACCATTTTTTAACAAATAATCACAATAATAATAAATCAAATTATTTAACTATGCCTCAAGATATTATTTTTGACATGACAGCACAAAAAAAACATTGAAATAAACTTACTAGCCTACCTGATAATTTTATTTTCAAAGAGTTCGCAAATCAATGGGGAGAAGATTGGATGCATCGATTAATTTAAATCAAAATATCTCGAAAAAGGCTGCTTGTAGGGACTTTTGAAAAGCATACCTTTTTCAGGTAAAAATGATAGAGGAATCGATTTTTTGTCTAGAAAATGTGATACATACATGCACGACAAAGTTGTGACTCCCCAAAAGAGAAAAATACCTGTAGGCGGCGCCCACTACAATTAAGGGCCAAAAACCAAAATTAAAAAAAATTTAATTTACACATTGTATATCAAAAATGAAACTTATTAAAATTGGGATCTAAAATATCACACTTATTACATAATATATATATATATATATATATATATATATATATATATATATATATATATATATATACATATATATTTATATATATATAATAATAATAATAATATTTATTTGCATCAGTATTACCTACAATAGTTAATAATCCTAATAATAATTTGACTTAATATTAAGTAATAGTACTCTGACACAAACAAATAAAGAGAAAGAACACAAAGCTTTTGCTGTCCGTGTCATATGCCATTCATTCATTCATGCGACACTAAAACATAACAAAAGTAAAAAAAAGTAAGTAACATGACAATTTCACAATTAATAATATTATTTCCAGGTGTCAATTACAATTTCAATTTAGTTATCACAATTTCAATATAGTATCGAGCCATCTCACTCCATATACTGGAGACCTTTCACCTAAGCACAAGCGTGCTTGTGTTGTGTCAGGTATCCGATATTTAGAAGGAGTTTTTTTCTATGTCAATTGGCGTCTATTTGGTGATTCTGGAGAATGGAGGTTTGGAAAGTGTACGTTCAATATAAATTTTCAAATGTAGATTGATTGTGTCGTACAAATGATTTTATGGCTATTTTGTATTTGTTAATATTTGTAATATTCCTGGACTCAGATGGTAGTAGGTTGAAGAGTTTTGGGCCAAAATAATGTACAAATCTCTGTGAATGACTTTTTTTAAATAATGGTATGTGAACAGACACTTTTATAACAGATCTGGTTTCTTTCTCAATAGTTGTCCTCAGATAGTTAGCTTTATTGTGAAATATCCATATTAAACATGAATAGGAATAAATACTTCTTATATTGAATAATTTGACTTCCTCATGGAGCTTTTTTGTAGAAAATAATCGGGCCTTTTTATAAATAATTTTTAGTATAGTGTTTTGCGTTGTTTGTAAGCTTCCTAAATTTTTTTCAAAAGTTCCTCCCCATGCTGTTATGCAATACTTGAGAACTGACTCTGCCAGTGCATAATATAAAGTGAGCATGTTTCTACGAGATATGATATCTCTCAGGGAATACAATTTATGGATGAGTTGTCTTAGCCTCTTGGTCATGCATAGCGTGTGTTCATCCCATCGTAAATGTTGATCCACTATAACTCCTAGATATTTCAGTTTATTTGTTTTTTCAATCGCAGGACATTGACAGATATTTTGAGAGCAGTTTATTGTATGTATCTTCAGAAAATGTTCGTTTGGTTGGTCGCTGTTTGTCAGTGTGATGGTCATAAATTTTGTTTTATCGACGTTTAGGCTGAGAAGATTATAGTCGAGCCATGCTTTTATCTTTTTCATTTCATTTTCTGCTTTTTTATAGACTCCCTGCAATGATTCACTCGAAAAAATGATGACAGTATCATCAGCGTAAGATATAATATGGTCCAAAAAGTTTTTGATTTTGCTAATACTGTTTATATATACCAAGAATAGGATGGGCCCTAATATGGTACCCTGAGGTACACCTACCGTAACTATTGATGTGTCACTGAGTTCGTCATTTATCTTTACTCTTTGTACAAAGTATTATAATTTTTAATAAGACACGTACATATAATGAATGCACACATACATATCATAGATACATTCCACACATACATACATATATATTTACATAGATATACATGTAATACGGTATTGAAGCAGGAAAAAAAAATAGCCTAAACGAAGAGAACTGATGGACATATAATTATTTTGGCATATTGAACAGTATAATATAGAGCATGAGGACTATACTGGATTAATGGTAATTTTTTTTTTAGTTAAAGAAGTTATGTATGAGTTGTCTTCGATTACTTAGTAGGAATGACTTAACCTTATTTCTATAATATACTTCAGAATTGGAGATGTTGAAAAGGGACCTTTCTGAAATAATATTTATGAATCGTGGTCCTAAAAATGATAGACATTTGGTACCCACTGTTTTATTCCCTAGTGGAGTTCTCAACTTATTTGAATATATAGCTCTTGTTGGGTAATTATGTGAAAGAAAGTCAATATGTTTCCTATTCTTATATAAAAAGCACACTGCTTTTAGAAAGAAGATCTGTCGAATATCTAGTATCCTAGCTTCTTTATATAAGTTATGATGGGTAGGTTCTTTCTTTTTTTAATATAATTTTTAGGAAATATTTTTGAAGTGTGTTCAACTTTTCTAGATATACATTCGCGAAAGTCAATAATCCGTAATTCCATATGCTATACGGGAGTCTACAAGAGTAAAATAGAGCATTTTTAGATGGTGCAGAGGTAGAATTTTAGTGAGGTATTTGAAGCGGCCTAAGAAGGTTCGCATCGTATTAACAGTGTTATTAACATGATGATTCCAACGGTGATAACAATCTATACTTATCCCTAAATATTTTATATTCTCAGTACGTTTTATTGTGATCGTTTTATTGTGATTCTTTATCTCTATATATATATATATTTATTATATATATATATTATTTTGGGTATGCAGAAAAAAGAGTACACTCACTTCATCCCTACGACTGCATACCCAAAATAAAGATCCCTTTTTCATTACTATAGACAGTCGTCCAACCTCAACTTCTATATATATATATATATATATATATATATATATACTTACAACTGTAATGTTGATAATTTTATCATGCAGAATAAACTTTATTATTATTATTATTATTATTATCATCTAATTGGCTAATATTACACTGCAATTATTTCAGAGCAAAAAAATTGGAAGGAATTATTTTTTCTAAAATAGAAAATCTACGATGAAAATGAAGCCATTTTTCTAAATAAATTACGGAGAACAGCATTAACCTCGGCACTCCAGAGACGCCACAAAAGCCCTCTATTTCTTTTTGTTTTTCAATCGAAGGTAAAAGGTAAAACTGTAAGAATATATATTGTTATGATGGGATGGATTTTAGTGTTTATATATTTTGTAGATTTGTTTCAAACATTTTATTAATGAATCCCTATCATAACAAAATAAAAACTCCGGCTATGTTATCTTACCCTTCTTCAAACCTCTTTTTACCTTATCCCAGCTCAGTCGGTACGCCTATGAACAATGAGTCTCCTCTCTCTAGATTAGCAAGTTCAGCAGTGCCATCTTGTCGAACGGCTCGATATCAAATGCTGTTTAGTGGGGAAAAGTGTGGTTGGATGTTCAAAGATAAAACACAGATTGCAGAAAGTAATCAAATGGATGTTTTTATTCAGATAAAACCTTAAAAACTGACCTATTCTGCGAAAACTATATTATGGACTAAGATAAAAACAATAATGTGATATGGTGCAAACTAATATGAGTGATTATACCAGTTGAAGGAATGTCTGAAAATTATTGTCAGCCCTTTATCAAATTGTTATGGAATGTTCAATCAAAAAGGAACACAGTGAATCAGATACTCAATGTTATTTGATAAACTGAAACGATGCACTTTAGTGAGTTCTTGTGAATATAATACCTGTTGTTCTTCTTCCTGTGATCCAGCCTCGTGGAGGTACTTTTGAAATTGGGATGACAGCTTACGTGCGTCCAAAACAAATTTTTGTTGCAGTCATTGGCTTTTTTTCAGGATTTTTCTTCTATCACCAGGTAAGTGGAATGTTGTGATAAATTATTGCTCCCAGTTGTACCTTATTGGAATTGCTCTCGTTCGGGAATCGTTTAGTAGGTTTTTTCTTGAATTGACTATTATTTTATCTTCTCAAATTTTGTACGTGGCTTTCTTTTCCTAATTTTTTTCGATCTCCTCCAAACTCGTTATTTTCTTCATGGCAACACACACATTTTTTCTTTTTCACAGATTTTTAGAGTTTAGTGCCACTTTCTACCTAATTATTTGCATTCTATTACTATTCATGATTTTATTAATAAATCTAATCCTAAATCTTATATAATATTTACAAATTCGTATAAAATTTATTTCTGATAAAGTCTGCTTTCATATCTTTTATATTTCATCACTTTTTTTCCCACACAACTCTGTCGATATCTCATTGGTGGGTTTCCTGTTGATGAGATTTATCATACAGGATGTTCCAAACTTATATATCAGTTGATCTACTTTAAATACAATGTTTTCTATAAATTTCAATTTTCATATAATTTAATTGTGAATTTTCATGAGATATATTATTGGTCACATACTTTTGACAACAAAGCTACTATAAGGCTGACCTCTTGATATTACATATGCATCGACTAGAGCATAGTATAAGATACTAGAATAGTAAAAAGGTAAAGAAAAATTGCAAAACAACATAGCATTAACCACGATAACTAAATTACTTAATAATAATAATAATAAGTTTAATTATTTTATAACATTTCGTAACATAACAATATAACAATATATATATATATATATATATATATGATATTTAAAAAAAACTGAGTTTCCGTCATATTCATGATGAGTCTCCGGAAGGAACTTACTTTTTCAGCCTCCCTGTATGCTGAAACTGAGATCGGTTCATGGGCAAAATACTCAATGGTCTTATGCAGCTATGACCCATATACCAAAATATTTAGTAAATTTGCATTGTGAAAAAATCGTTATTTTTCAATGGTCAGGTTTTGCACAAAAACTTGTTAAAATAATTTTTCACGCGAAAACTGCGACAGATAGGTATGGGGAATTATCGAGGAAAGTTATGAGGAATTCTATAAGGATCCCAAAAATGATATAATATACTGGGTGTTCCATTTGAAATAACAAAGTTGCTACTACTTTCTGATACAAGCGGCAACACTGTATTGATGAAACTATTTTAGACGAATAGGGCATGTTTGATTTTCCATGCCCACACATTTTCGAAATGATCTCTCGTTCCGTTCTCCAGATACTTCTAATGTTCCATCCACCGTGAAACACCCTGTATGAAGGTCGGTATTCTGCAAAATTTCTAACGGTAAATTATCGGACTTTCTTGGAATCGTTCAGTCCATTCTGGAATTCTGCGGGTTCCGCGACATCGCAGGCCAGGCGTCAGATAACATGCGGTAGCGTAGTGTATTTGTTTTTGTAACAGTATCTTCCGAATAATTCCCTAACGATTATCCACCCTGTCTTGATTGCTCACACAACATCCCGTACTGTATATTTTTCTACGTAGAACCGCAACTTCAGAGCAAATAAGGCACTCATCATCTCAATCCCATCGGCTAACACGTCAAACGCCTGCGGTCGCTCGAAACTGCTTTCAGAGCCAATAAAAGCGGCAAAGAGCGTCGGCAAACACCGCGAATAACCTACAATGCCACATGTCAATATCACACTCTCTACGAGGCCGAGGCTGATGCTACAAGGATAGTGTTACGCACAAATGCTGGGCACTCGAATCAAGGGTGGTAAATATGTTGAAAAATACGTGTTTTTATTAATTATTGAATAATACAGAGTGGGCCATTGAAAACGAAACAGCGGCTCTGTAAGTCGGCAGAACCGAATTATATAAAAACGCTCGGACACGTCAACTACATTTTCGAGGGGGACATCGTTCGCGATGAAATTCACCCAAAATACATTCCATCCCTCGGAGCTGTGACCGCCAACCCTAAATTTTTAAATAGCAGCATATGGTAAGTAATACCTCATTTGAAAGGTATTTTCCTTCTTAATAACAAACAACAAAAATAAATTAATTCTATCGATTCGTTTTCGAGATATAGGAACTTGAAGTTGGGAAATAACTTTTTATTCACTCAATCAATAAAAACAATACTTATCTGATAAAGCAACTATCGCAATAATTATTATTGTCAATGAACTAAATTTTCAAACTGTCAACCACCCATCTCCATACAATAGTACAAGTTCTGTTCAAAACGAGACCTCACATTTCGTAGCATTTTCGGCGTTATTCGACGGCATTCTTCAATAATTCTCCTCCGTAAATCTTCCAGAGATTCTGGTTCGGTTGCAAAGATTTTGTTTTTCAAGTGACCCCACAGGAATAAGTCGAGTGGGTTAAACCTGGAGATCTGGCAGGCCACTCTATAGAACCTCTTCTTCCAATCCAATTTCCAGGAAACATTCTATCCAAAAACGTCCTAACAGGCTGTGCATGATGTGGAGGTGCCCCGTCTTGTTGAAATATCAAGTGGTCTTCATGGTAAGGATCGTCATTTTCAATGATGTCTACTAATTGTGGATAAACAAATTCATTCGATAATTCCAAATAAGTTTCTCCTGTCAGGTTACCGTCAAGAAATACTGGTCCAATCAAACGGTCCCCAAAAATACCGGCCCAGACATTGAGTTGTTGGGGAGTTTGAGTATGGCAGATGTTGAAAAGGAAATTCTCATCAGCATCTATTCTCGTAGTCATAATTTCACAAAATTCCTGTCGCCTATCAAAATCATCTTCATTCAATTGGTGTACCAAATGTATTTTGTAGGGGTGGAATTTATGATGTTTCAGGATTTGGCGGATACTGTTTCTACTGATATTGGTAACACTAGCTAATTTCCTTGTGCACAATGTTCGGTCTGCATGAACTTGACCTAGAAGTGCAACTTCAACAGCTTCATTTCTCAACGGAAATTCACGTTCTGGGTCTCGTTTCTTGTTGTTCTTGCACTAATTCTAGAACGTATTTTCTAGCAACAAGTTTATCTGGATGCGTTTCATTGAACAAATTAGCTGTACGGTTACCACACTCATCATTCTTAAAAAAGATTGTTATTATTTCAACTCTTTCCGCGATCGTATACACCATTATTGCGGAAAGATATTCAGCAGCTTTAGTCAAGTAATTCACTCTAATGTCGTTCAATCAAAGATCAGTTTGACACTGATAGACGAAAAAAATTATTTCATACATGTTTTTGTTGTACTCGCATTTGAGTCGAATTCGAGAAAACGTCATTTTATCGATTCTTAAGAACCTTAAATTTTTTTCGATCAAGTAAATGAGGATGAAATAAAAATTTGAAACGGAATTGCATGTCATTTGTTGGTAAACAGTTAGATCATTTAATTCCTTGACAATGATAATTATCTTTAAACAGTTGCATTGTTAGATGTTATTTTTATTGATTGAGAGAATAAAAAGTTATTTCCCAACTACAAGTTCCTATATCTTGAAAACGAATCGATATAATTGATTTATTCTTGTTGTTTGATGTTGAGAAAGAAAATACCTTTCAAATGAGGTATCACTTGCTATATGTTGCCATTTAAAAATCAAGGGGTGGCGGCCACAGCTCCGAAGGATGGAATGTATTTCGGGTGAATTTCATCGAAAATGTAGTTTACGTGTCCGAGCGTTTTTATATAATTCGGTTCTGCCGACCTACAGAGCCGCTGTTTCGTTTTCAATGGCCTACTCTGTATAATGCTCTCCCGAATTAGGCCAATAAAGCGAGTACGAATAATACTCGAAATCATCTTCACAAATATATTGTGTAAATATTATAAAAAGCGAAACACGTTTCGGGTTTTGAGAAAAATCCATCTTTGGTCGAAGGGTAAGAATACGGCGAAAAGAGATGAAATTATCTCTACCACATTACAAAATTCTTGTTACTTAACATTATTTGGAGATGTTAAGATGGAAAGTTCCATTCTTTCCAAAATAAAAATAAATTTTGATAATCTATAAAGAAGCTGGAAACTTCCATTATTTCCAAGAGAAAAACAGATTATGATAATCAATATTTCTCTTGGAAAGAATGGAGAGACTGTACTGAAAGACGTCGGAAACTCACTTTTATGTCCCAGCCAACTGTATGACTGTACTTTCCGATAATCTGTCTGTTAATTG
Source organism: Gonioctena quinquepunctata (assembly GCA_018342105.1). Taxonomy (NCBI): domain Eukaryota; kingdom Metazoa; phylum Arthropoda; class Insecta; order Coleoptera; family Chrysomelidae; genus Gonioctena; species Gonioctena quinquepunctata. Next base: position 250,409 of record JAFIRS010000757.1, on the reverse strand, counting down.
CCGAGGAATAATGCCAGGAAGTTAAAAATTTATTTTTCTTTATCATTTATTTAAAGTCGGCCTGATTCTGCGACTAGGCTCAATTCTGACGCCGGTGAGCACACTTCCCCCAACCGAGAATGTTGTCGATTCCTCTGTTATTTCAAAGGTAGGGTTCTTTAACGAACTCGGGTCCGACATCTTAACGTCCACTCCGAAGGACGGCATATCTATCGTCATATCTCGTGCTCATTGATATGACGCCTGCAGCTGTGAAAACACTACTACGCTACAGTTATTTATAACGCGCACCTTCCTTGGCAGGTGGTCACCGAATCAAGTACCACTGGCGGATCTAGGGAGTTTTTCAGGGGGGGGGGCATGCGTTAATGGAAATTTGTAACCAAAGTTATAAAATCCATAGAAATGAAATGAAATATATATTTTTTTTTACTTGAAACAACTGAAACTAGTAATAATATAAAGGATGGAAAAAATATTGCGAAACAAACAAAAACACAATTCGACAATTATTTTAAATAATAAACTCTCAAAAATAAAACATGCGGAAAAACAAAACTTTATAAAATTATTGTTCATAAAACAAAATATTCATGCCTTTGGCCACTGTTTGAAAATATACTGATAACAACTGAAACCAGTGAACAATAATACAAATAAATTAAACAGCTCAGTTCAATTCTCCAGATCAAATAGAAAGTTTCAATATGCGTTTTTTTCACCATGACCAAAAAAACAAGGATAAAAATAACTTTTTTAGTTTGAAGAATTTTCTGGGGCTCTAAATAGTTTTGTTCATCCAAGTAATTATAATTTTATACTTATACACTGTTTATCGGTTTTCCAAAATATGCAAAAATCAAACTCGTAATAATGTCAGTGTTGTACTTACCGTTTTTTACGATAAATTCAATTTCACTTGACACTATTTCTATTTCAATGGAAAAGATCTATAACTATAAACTGAACCTTAAATCTTACACTCACTGATTGAAGAACAAATGTGAAATGACAAATGACCTTCTTTCAAAAACAAGTAGAATATATAGTCCATCCAATATCAATTGCAGAAGCTGTTTCTATAGGGAGCAAATAAAAACTCACATTCTCCGTCGGCGAAGGGAAGATCAAAATAGCCGATAGTCAACGTGGACTTGAGTGACTGCTGTCTGTTCTACAACCGATACGTCTGGGCCAATCAAGTCGGACATCAATGCTTGCAGGTGTGTCTATACGATGGGAGGTCATAAATCACGCGTTATATTTGTGTTTTAATAGCTCTGAAAGATTAAAAACCAGTAGCGTCTGTGGTCTTGGTGTGTGCCGATCGAAATACGTTTTAGGATATAATAATAACCTACATCAAACAATGAAAGAAATTATTTTTCTTTCTTAATGTATTTGTATAAATAAAAGCTTGCCTTTAATTTTTTTTCAATTTTCATTATTTATGAAGTATTTTTAAAATCTTAAAATATCTAAATAAAATTAGTTATCTCCGCCACTGCTGCTCACAGGATTTCGCTGCAAGACTTTTTTATGCTTCTGGAATTGATATTGGGAAAACTATAATCATTTTTCATTTATGTGCGGTTTCCGACTTCCGACAAAAAAACAACTATTCTCTACTTACTCCTTTGTTTTTCATTCTTACCGCTCACCGCTCACGGCTTACCACTTTACTAAAAGCACAGTCCCCAAAAACAATTATTTTCCCTCTATCGTTTTATCGTTATCTGTTTTGCCGCATTTTGATTTAGCCGCCTGTGTTTTTTTGGATACATTCGCACTGCATAGGAGAATATTTCTGTTTCATAGTTGTATTGGATGATGAAGAAAACCCATCCTCAATCAAACTTCGCTCCAACTCATCATCGAAACATACGAAGAGAGGAAAGTAACAACAAATCCCCAACGATCCAGCAATTTTGTTAAATCGAAAATGGATGATTACATCAGGAACTTCAAAGTTGAGTCAATTGAAACCAAGGTAATGGAAAATATATCAGTATACAACAAATCACTAAATATAATTAACAAAGATTTCAATATAAGTTTGTTTTTGATGAATATAAGAAGTGCCAGGAAGAACATGGACGAATTGAATTTATTACTACATCAGATAGAAACAGAATATGATTTCATAGTACTCACAGAAACGAGACAAATTCCTGACATTTCTATATTCTCAAAACCGGGATACGTTCATTTTTATAACGAAGGTACAATCAACCAAAACGACGGGGTTCTAATTTTTTCTAGAGACAACATTAAATGTACATCTTCTGTTGTTTCAGTAAAAGAGTTCAATATTATAGAAATTACTGCAAACATAAATAAACATAAAATACTGATAAGCTCCATGTACAGACCCCCATCTACATGCGAAAAACATTTTCTTGAAAACTTCTCAACTTACGTTGAAAACATTAAAAAAAATTATGCTCTCCAAATTATTGCCGGAGATTTCAACATTAACATTCTAGACACAAATAACACAATTACCCATGATTATTTGAATATGCTCGGAGAATCAAATTTTGTTAGTGCAATTAACGAAAATACAAGAGTAAGGGCAATGAAAATCGTGCATAGACCATATTTTTATTAGGCAGAAATCTTCCTTAAAAGTGAAATAATATCATTGGTACTTGAATCTGACATAACTGACCACTACTCTCCAGCTATCCACTGCATTTTTCCGGGAAAGACAGAAATACCAGTTAGTGAAAAAATAAAAAAAAACCTGGATTACAAAAAATATAAAAATATTCTGGAAAATAAAAACTTTCTTGAAGTTTACTCAACACCGGATATTAACCAAGCCACCAAATCGTTCATTAATATACTGAAACGAGCGGAAGAAAAGTGTACGAACACTATCAAATATAATTCGAAAACATGTAAAAGAAGTCCATGGATAACACAAGGTCTGGTCAAATCCATAAACAAAAAATACGAACTATTTAAAGTAATGAAGAAACATTATACACAGGAAAATATTGAAATCTATAAAAGCTATAGGAATAAACTCAATGATTTGATGAAACAAGCAAAAAAAGATTACTATTCGAAAAAAGTTTATGAAAACAAAAACAACAATAAAACTCTATGGGACAGTTTGAATGAAATGATAGGAAAAAAAAAACCAAGAAGTATAATTAAAGAAATAAAGAGTGATGGAAAAATCATAAACAACCCAAATCAAATAGCAGACGTGTTTTGTAAAAAATTCTCCGGTATAGGTAAAATTCTGGCGGACAATATAAAGAGTAAATTAAACAACAGAGCATCCGAAGAACCACAAATACTAGAAAGAATACCCAACTCTATAGTTATGATGATGACTGATGAAACTGAAATAGTTCAAACAATTGAAACATTGAAAGACAAAAAGCCAGGAGTAGGGTATAGGTGGAAACGTTGAAATATTTAAAAACACCATATCTAAACCTCTTTCTTATATAATAAATAAGGCAATCACTGAGGGTATTTTTCCGGAAGTCTTCAAAGTGGAGTAATCACCCCATTTACAAGAATGGCTGCCACACAGACCCATTAAATTACCGCCCTATATCAATAATATCTAGTCTAGCGAAAGTTTTCGAAAAAATTATAAAAAAGCGCCTTGATAGTTATCTGAACCGGTTTCATATACTCTCTGATTTACAATTTGGATTCCGAGAAAATAGGTCAACATCGGATGCTATAGCCAGGTTAATAAGTACTATCAACAACTCAGTTGATAAAAAGCTATCTTCTATGTGTATCTTTGTTGACCTGGCTAAGGCGTTCGACACTGTTGCCCACATCAAATTACTCCAGTACATGGAAAATATTGGAATTAGAGGAAACTCGCACAAATTGTTCACAAGTTACTTACAAAAAGGCAACAGTGCGTACGTATTGGAGACGAGCTGAGTGCTATGCGAACAGTAGAATATGGAGTACCCCAAGGCACAATCCTAGGTCCCCTCCTATTCAATATATATCTAAACGACATATTCCAGCTAAACATCAGAGGAAAGATCACAACATTTGCAGATGACACAGCAATTTTTTACGAAGCTGCAAACTGGCAAGAGCTGAAACAGATTGCTGAGATGGATTTAGGGTTCATCTTCAGCTACCTTGATGATAAACTTTTAACCGTTAATTTAAAAAACATTCTTTGTACCTTTTTCCTCTTACTCCAGATACTTACCTGAATACAAAGAGCTGCACATAAAAAACAACTCCAACGAGAACCTAACAGTGAAATCTGCTGAAAATATAAAATACCTTGGCATCTACGTAGATAACCACCTCAGATGGGACAAACATATTGAATATGTGATAAAAAAACTCAGACCAATGATATACAGATTTAAATTCCTATCAAACACTTTACCCCTGAATTTACTGAAAACATTATACTTCTCTCTAGTTGAAAGCCATCTAACGTATGGTATTATAGCCTGGGAGCAACGTCAACTAATTTCAAGAATAACCTGGAGAAAATACAGAAGTATATACTGAAAGTTATTTACAAAAAACCTCGCCAATACTCAACAGATATTTTATACAGTGAAACTCGAATTTTCGACATCAACCAGCTCTATACTAGGATTATTTTATTGAAACAACATAAAGATAGGAATACCTCAAAGCATACTGACCATGTGTACAACACCAGACATAACACCGATAGAAGGATGATTGTACCTCGCCCGGAAAAAGCTATAGGCTTGAGTTGTTTCACTTACCTTGGTCCCAAACTATATAACGAATTAACCAAATGTAATCAAAAGATTAAACTCGCTCAACATGTTCAAAAATAAAATTAAAAAATGGATCCAATCCATTCCTAGAAAAGACATACACCAATTTATAAATAGCCAAAATACCACTTTTGTTCTAAAAACTCCATCTTCATAACTTCCCCCCCCAAAAAAAACTATGCAACTGTCACCATGATATGTTATTACACGGTGTGGATCAATGTTACAGTGTTTCCCATGCACAAGGCTTCTTTTATGGGATTACACTATCATTTATTCACTTTCCAATTATTATTGTTTAGTATTGTATTGTTTGTATATTGATTGCAGTAGACATAAAATCATTAAAACTATTTTATTTTCATGTTATCTAAGTGATTATTTATTCTGCACACAGCCATTAGGCTTTGCAGATTCCTTTTGTTTATTTGCTAATTTGTATATGTATCTTGTCAATTATTGTGCGAATAAACGTTATTATTATTATTATTATTATGAACGACTCCAATGAAATTTAAAAACGAGTAGATTTGGGATATTTGAGTGTTTAAAAAAATTTTGGTTTGTATAACGTATGTTTTCTTCTTGTTGAAAACCAATCAAAGGTTTAGTTGCATATGCAGACTCTGGTTGTTGAACCAATATCAACTATTCAGAACTCTAGGGGTGGGAGCCATGCCCCCCCTCAGATCCGCCAGTGCCTTATCTGATATAATTATCATTTCGGTAATTACCCGCCCAAAATTGTGATCGTCTGTGTTGGGGATTATAAAAACAAATTTCAGTAAACTCTCTGGAAAAGGAGATTATAAGATAATAAGAAACGCTCTAAAAGTATATTTTTGTATCTTTGCAAAAATAATATTGCAATAATTTTTTTGATATCATTCTGGGCTTGAAAGGTATATTCAGTAAGTCGGGTCCAAGGTGGGCACTACTCCTAGCGCCCTCATCAAGTATTTAAAATTTTTGATCTTTTCGTTTTTTTTCCAGAGAATGTTCTACGACATCTCCTCGTTTTCTCAAGATTCCTTTAGATTTCGTCTGCCTAAATCTGTACAAACATTTGTCTAATTGTTTTTTATGGAGACTGTTTTGGATTTGAAGAAAAATTTGGAATTTTCGGAAACTCTTTCAGATGTGTAATTAATTTATTTTGTTTCTTATTGAAGTTTTATACCGAAGCAGATGTCTTGCATTGGGAATTTTCCACAATTCCAACGTAAATGCCTTTCAAATCCAAAGCCATACCGCATTCAAGAATGAATCATGAAACAGATTGCTACAGAAGTCCGCTCAAATGGTTTCTTAGCCGTGAAACCGAGGAATGGCTACATATTTGGAAGATCTTTCCGTTGAGTGAAAACCCCTTTTCTATGAATTGTGTAAACTTCCCAATGTGAGTTAAAAAACAAAATGTGATCCTTTTGCAACCCAACGCATTTATGATTTCCACATCTGGAAACCTTTTTCTGAATTCGAATTTCATTTGCCACACAAAATAGAATTATAGAAATATTTTTTCTCAAATCAATGAGAATATATTGCAGTACTTTTCCTTAGTTTTAAATATGAGAATATTATATTTTTCTTTTTGCACTAATTGTTACTCATGTTCATGTGAATAACTGATTAGGATTAAGTTCGGATTTATCAAAAAATGGCTTCGATAAACACTCCGCAGTCACTTTTTCGCGTAAATAAAACTGGGTTTTCACACTTTGAATATACATGGAATTGGCTTCTAATTCAGTATTAACTGAAGATATTGAATTCTCAGTACCAAAGTTAATACCCGTGTATTTTATTAGCTCGTTTTCACATTTATTCATTTTTTTAAAGATTCCACGTTTTATTAGAATTTTAAGTCTCATCTATTTATTTTCATAGTATTTAATTTTTTGCCTTCAAACAAATTCACAACTATATTTATCTTCGTTTTATATTTTTCTCTCTTAACTTCCCTCTAATCCTTTTGCATTTTTTATAAGCCATGTCTCTTTTGTTTTAAATATGTAAAAATATTATTACATTACATTGGTCTTGGTAATGCACAGTACAAAAAAAATGCTTTATTGGTCAATGATTATTATTTATTATGTAGAAATTGCGTCCTTCAAGTTAATTGGCGATTTGGTTTTGCGGGAACAAGGGCAATAGAAGTGGTCCAAATTTAAAAAAATTGCCGACGTTTCGACGTTTATTTATCGTCTTCAGGGCTTCAAGAATAGAATAGAATTTATTTCTCGAATACATACATGTTTAAATACACAAAAATATACTATTTTATATGGAATGATTTTCATGTATGCTAAAGCTCATGTGAGCTATTGAGAAGTGTAGTTCATTTTGACTTGTTTTTCTACATACATATAAGCAATTACACAATATGTACAATTAGTAATCGCTGTTATCGTAGTCTAAGGTAATTAAGACAATATCTCACAATAAATAAATATACAAAAGAACATATTTTGGTAACGTAAAGACAAGTAAGTAATAACAGAAACTAGAGAAAATAGAAAACAAAAGAATATATAAAAATTTTGGGGGCATATTCCCAATATTAAAAGGTTGCATATATAAATAGTTCTGATGAAATAATGACTAGTAAATTTTATTATTAAAAGAAAGAAAAAAAATGTTTATAATAATAAAAACGATTTATATGTGGTCATTGAAGAATTCTCTGATATCGTAATAAACATGGGTTTGAAAAAATTGTTTGACCTTATTTTTAAAAATATTTAGAGGAATGATTCCTGTTATTGAGGACGGTAGGTGATTGAATGTTTTTATTGCCATATATAAGGGACCTTTTCTGTTCACTGTATAATTGAATTGTGGTGGAATATACTTGTTTTTGTTGCGAGTGTCATAGTTGTGGATATCCGTGAATTGTTCAAGTTCATGTTTTTTTTTAAAGCTACTAAGGAAAGACGATATAGATACAAATTTGTAATTGTGAGTATTTTCAGTCTTTCAAAATGACTCCTACAGGATTCAGTTCGTTTAATCCCGCAAATGGCTCTGAGAGCTTTTTTTTGTATTATGAATGTGCTGTTGATATCTTCTGAGTGTCCCCAAAATTCTATACCAAATAGGACTAAGCTGTAGAAATAAGCGTGATATACTGTAATTGCTGTTTCTTTACCAATGTTTTTTCTTATGGTAGATATTGCGAATGTAGCACTGCAAAGTTTTTTGTTTAGGTTATGAATATGTTCTTTCCAATCTAACTTTCCGTCAATGTGAATTCCAAGAAATTTTACATTTGTTGTCCCTTGTATTTCCCCATAAGGTGTTTCGATATTGATTTGGTGTTTATATCATTATTTGGATGGAAGGTTATACTATGTGTTTTATCTGTATTAACACAAGGTCTGCACAGCATCAGTTCCATACGTATTTCCAATAAAATAAAAAAATCCCGGATTTTCGACCATTATGTTGAAATTGCGTCCTTCAAGTTAATTGGAGATTTGGTTTAGCGGGAACAAGGACAATAAAAGGGGTCCAAATTTAAAATAATTGCCGACGTTTCGACGTTTATTTATCGTCTTCTTCAGGGCTTCAAGGTCTGCACAACATCAGTCCCATACGTATTTCCAATGAAATAAAAAAATCCCGCATTTTCGACCTTTATTAGAAATTGGAAATACGTATGGGACTGATGCTGTGCAGACCTTGAAGCCCTGAAGAAAACGATAAATAAACGTCGAAACGTCGGCAATTTTTTAAAATTCGGATAACTATTATTGTCTTTGTTCCCGCTAAACCAAATCTCCAATTAACTTGAAGGACGCAATTTCTACATAATGGTTGAAAATCCGGGATTTTTTTACTTCATTGGAAATACGTAGGGGAATGATGCTGTGCGGACCTTGAAGTCCTGAAGAAGACGATAAATAAACGTCGAAACGTCGGCAATTTTTTAAAATTCGGACCACTTTTATTGTCTTTGTTTCCCGCTAAACCAAATCTCCAATTAACTTGAAGGACGCAATTTCTACATAATGGTCGAAAATCCGGGATTTTTTTACTTCATTGGAAATACGTATGGGACTGATGCTTGCAGACCTTGAAGCCCTGAAGAAGACGATAAATAAACGTCGAAACTTCGGCAATTTTTTTAAATTTGGACCTCTTTTATTGTCCTTGTTCCCGCTAAACCAAATCTCCAATTATTATTTATTCATTAATATTTTCTAGGATGTAGGATAAAAGTGCACAAAGACCACCTAGACAAGAAGGAGGACACGGTGCAGCCATGTAAATTACACTATGACCCGTCCTATGCCAAAGAATTGCTGTTGCTGGCGACATCGCACGACGATCAGAAACAGTGGGTAACGAGATTGATCAGGAAGATACAGAAGCGCGGTTTTAATGCCAACAATTCCAATGCCATAGATTCGGCCAAGATATCGCCTAGGTGAGTGTAGGCACTTTTTTCTTCTTTCTGTTTGTTTCATTTCAATTCTTTTTATGCTGTGCGTAGAAGGAGCATGTATTATAGTGCTCTAAGATTGACAGTTCAGGAGGAGAAAGTTCCTAAAAGCGATAATTGAATCATGATTTCAATGATGATGTAAGTCTACGAATAAATGCGGAGTTGTTTTCTTGCTCATTTGTACCAGTAAATTGAGTGTGTGCTTCCAAAACTTGAAAGACAAGTTCATGCGGAAGAGACATCTCTGGAAGTCTATAAGTTTAGTTTGTGAAGTTTTGCCTACTATTGAAAAATGTTGGACCCGTAGCTTCATTTAGAATATCATATTTGAGTGGAACATACTTTGTGCTGTATAAAAACTTAGATGTAGATTTTTATTGTCATGGGACCTAAAAAAACATCAATTAAGGTTGTGGCCCATAGCACCCAAATTTTTGTTCGCATGTTGAAAAATAATCTTTGAATTTTTTTGGAATGGCAGTTTTTTTAAATGACCGTAGAAAGTCAAAAACCATGATTTTAAACAGCTGGTTTAAAAAAAATACAATCTGTTTCTTATTTGTAACCTAACCCACCCCGGTCTTTTATGATTGATAATTTTTCTGGTTGACTTTCATTTTTTTTTCAACCTTCTTTTGTTTTTTTTAACCTTTTTTCCTTTTTTTATTGTTATTGTCTAGACAGTCAGCTCCACTTCTCAGGTAGCAGGATCTGCAATCCATCTGCTCACAGAAGACAGCTTGTTCTTTTTTTTCCGACACACAGCCTAATTTTTTTTGGCACACAGCCTTATACAGTGCTCGTTTAAAGTCCGTTCCCCCCCTACTAATTTTTGAACCACCTGGTATATCGCAACGAAATTTAGAGGACTTAAGTAGGAGAAAAAAATCACAAAAAAGTTTTAAAATGGCGGCTGAGCGCCATCCTCAATAATGTTTTTAAATAGAACACCCCGTATATTATTCCATTTTTGAAATCTGCTCATAATTCTCAACACTTTTCTTTAATACACTTTACTCCTAAATTCAATTGTTTTCGAAATATTAACGTTTGAAAAGTGAATTCCGGTTTAAAATGAAGTATAGATTTTGCTCACTTCCGGTAAAACATTTTGCTAACTAAACGTTGTTATTAATTTGTAGTTAACTTAATGAATTCGACTAATAAGAGGCGTAAAGAGATTTTATTAAGGATGAACAGTACCGCCTACCGAAAAATCTCGAAGCCTACGAATGTGTTCTGAAAAATTCACAATCAAAACAAATTAGTTAGCTAAAAAATTATAATTTATTTTTGAATAACACTTTTATTTAACCCCAACAATTATTTCATCAAGTGTTCAATGTGGCCTCCTCCTAAATCTTGACAATAAAGAGCCCTATTATAAATAGCTTCTCGCACGTTGATGAAAGTCTGTTCATCTATTTTTTCACATGTATCTATTATTCTGCGTTCCAACTTTTCTATTGTTTGGCATTCAGTGGCGTAGATTTTTGACTTCAGATACCCCCAAAGGAAAAAAATTAGAGGTGTAAGATCCGGAGATCTTGGTGGCCATTCTGTACTTCCCCTGCGACCTATCCATCGCCCAGGAAAGTTTGTATCGAGGAACTCTCTAGCCATGCGATCGAAATGGGGAGGTGCCCCATCCTGCTGAAATATGATATCACGATTTTCAAACTCTTCCTGATTGTTTAACACAATTTGTCTTATTCGGGGTTCAATTTCAGTTTCTAAAAGATTTCTGTAAAGAACTCCTGTAAGATTGCCTCTGATGAAAATCGGCCCAACAACGCGATTGCCCGAAATCCCCGCCCAAACATCTACCTTTTTAGGAAACTGGGTATGTCCCTCTCTAAAAATATGCGAATTAGTATCGCTCCAGTATCGTACATTCTGTTTGTTGACTTTTCCATTAAGAAAAAACGTGCATTCGTATGCGAAACATACACGTTTTAGGAAGCCCCGTTCTCCTTCAATTGTTCTTGTTAACCACTCACAAAATTCAACCCTCCGGTCTGGATCATCCTCCGTGAAAGCATGCAGGATTTTCATTTTATAGGGATGAAACTTTTCTTTTTTTAGGACTCTTTGGATACTTTTTGAACTTACTCCACAGGATTCAGCAATTGCAGACGGAGCCGGATTGAGCCGGATTGATTACCATTTCAGAAACAATTTCTACCTTTTTTTAACCGACGAAACCAAAAAGGAGGAGGTTCTCTATTCGACCCGTATATTTTATGTTTTTCCATCATATTTTTTTATGTATGATCACGCATAACTTTTTACTGAGGCGTCCGATTCCGATAATTCTTTTTTCAGTGAATAGGGTGTACTTCGAATTTGGTCCCATTTGAATTTAAAAGATGAAATCCACCCCTAAGGGTAGCGAAATGAAGGATATTGATCACTCACCCTCTGAATTCTGGTCCGTTAACCGATTCTATCAGGCATAACTTTGTACTGGGTTCTTCGATTTGGATGATTCTTTTTTTAATAGATAGGGTATACCTTATATTTGGATTTCGAAAGGAATTAGCCACCCTTACGGGTATAAAAATAGGGGATAATTGATTTTTCACTAGTGAAAACTGGCACACACATACGTAGTTGACAATGACAGATCGCTACTGACATTATTCTTGTTCCTTCAAAATCAGTATATTTTATGAGAGGATGGAATGATATACAAAGTAATGAAATAAACTAACCAGAACAACGAAAATAATTCATATTACAACAAATAGTAAAAGTAGATAATCATATTATTTAACTGGTAATAGTTGAAGTAAGGTGGGTAAGTAAGTATTTTGGAAGTAATCAAAAAACAATAAGTAGGTAGTAATTGGTAGATTTTAGCCACAAAAAATTGAAAAATAAAAACTTTTTAACAAAAAATAAAACCGACAAAATACGGAACTGAAAAGTAAAAAATAAAAACTTTTTAACAAAAAATTAAACAGACGAAAAAATCAACTGAAAAGCAAAAAATAAAACAAACCTTCTTAGTCTAAATGATAATTGAGCTCCTAAACTAATGTAAGTAACTGATTTTGAGTCGGCGCCAAACAAACTAGCAATTGAATTAGGTGAAGCGTAAAATGATGGCAGCGAGATGCACGGCTGCGTTTTGATGTCTTCTTTCATAGATAATGATCTTCGATAATTGTTTGTTTGGCGCCGACTCAAAATCAGTTACTTACATTAGTTTAGGAGCTCAATTATCATTTAGACTAAGAAGGTTTATTTTATTTTTTGCTTTTCAGTTGATTTTTTCGTCGGTTTAATTTTTTGTTAAAAAGTTTTTATTCTTCTGAAAGAGGCGGCCTTCCTGATTTGGAGCATCTTTCAGCGTTCCAGTTGCTTGGAGCTTATTTAAAAGTTTGCGCAAATATGACCTCGAAATAGGATTCTCGGGAAATCTATCATTAAACATACGGACTGCTAGATGATAATTTCTTCCAGCTTCTCCAAATATCAAAACTGCTTCAAATTTATCGCCCAAACTACGAGCCATGATCACACTTTTCATAAAAGGATTTAGGCGGACTATTTGACAGTTAGCAGTTTAGTTTGACAGTAAACAAGTTGTTACCGCGACAACGATTTTTTCCAATGCAAACTTGATTGGAAGCAACATTAGTGTTTTTGGTTGGGTTTGAAATGACCAAAATGTCACTTTTGCAAACGTTAATATTTCGAAAACAATTGAATTTAGGAGTAAAGTGTAATAGAGAAAACTGTTGAGAATTATGAGCAGATTTCAAAAATGGAATACTGTACTGGGTGTTCTATTCAAAAAAAATATTGATGACTGCGCTCAGCCGCCATTTTGAAACTTTTAGCTGCGATTTTTTCATGACAGAGTAGGTTTTTATCTCCTATTTGAGCCTTCCAAATTTCGTTGCGATATATCAGATGCTTCCAAAATTAGTAGGGGGAAACGGACTTTAGACGAGCACTGTATAGAGCGACCCTTGAAAGGATAGACCCTCAATTTTCCCACGTTGTGTATATATTTTTTTTTTGTTCTTTAGGATACAAAGTTCTGTTCAGCTGAAGAGAAATAAAAGACGAAAGGGAATTAAATACATATGTGAATCATTGATTTGTAATAATTTCAGATTTATCAAAAAATTTCTTTGATAAACACTCCGCACTCACTTGTTCTCATAAAAAAACTTGGTTTTTCCACTTTGTCAATGTACCATTTTTGCTTCTTCATCACAATTGTCATTTTTGAACATTAAAAAAGAGTTTTCCGAACTTTCGTTACGTCTTTGAAAATGTACGAGATATCATTCGAAAATCACATCAAAATAGCAAGCAAAAGACTAGTGTTTAATCTTCAGTAAAACAAATTAATCAAATAATTATTATTTAAATTAATCTAAGCAAGTATTCTGAAAGAATAAAAAATGATGTTGTACAGCAGAAAATGCATTTTGATGCGTATTACGTTTCACAAAAATATCTAGGGTTATACCAAAGTTATAAAAAAAATAATTTTTTCTTAAACATTTAGCACCTTGTAGTTTAAAAGTTAAGACCTTTAGGACATATGTTCGAATGAAGTTTTTTCTCAAAATGGACCTAAAAATAACCTCCTTAAATATTAGCATGTTATTAAGAAACACCCTGTATTTTAGTGTTTAGCTGTTTTACAAATTTAAAGCAGCTTTGCTTGAGCCGGAAATTTTATGTGTATGGTACTTTCGACTACTGCACAAAAATTTTCTTGCAGTTGTTCATCATAAATGGCTGCCTCTGCTCAGACACACACCACACCACTGTTCTACCAAGAGATTCAGCCCCAAATCCAATAAAGTAATATGTGGCGGTTTACGGTAATTTATGCAATAAGCGGTCAACGAAGTTATCGACTGGTTTTTACGCGGCGAACAGTTATCACTCAATTTGCTCTACTATACAGGGTGTTTCATAATTGAATGCTGATCCTAAAGGGCGATAATCCTTGGAGGATTTTAAGAAAAATTATTCATATGAACATAGGTCCGCAACCGCTTTATTTCTGAGATACAGGATGTTTAATTTAACAAAAAATAAGTTCTTCCCCAATATCTCTGAAACCGCTTTGGCTTTTTTTTTCAATTTCAGTACATGCGAAGTACTCATAAAAATATTTTTTTCCATGATAAAAGATTTCTTAATTTTCATCAGTGGCGTCCCTGTTAACATGCCCTGTCATATTTTTGATCAAAATAAGGATACGCCACTGTCTTGTTCCCAAATGAATATTATTTTTGTAATTGTCTTCCATCTTCTCATAAAAATGGTCTCCTGCCTTTTTTTGTCCGGCGAACGGTTTTTGAGTTAGAAAATAAAATGCATTCATTTGCTTGTCCCTATGCGAAATCAGCCGTTGAAGAGTAGTAGGATTATCTTGTGTGCTAGAAATATCTAGTAGGTATGCTGAGAACACATTTCGTTGTTTTCAACATAAACAATTTTGACACTTCTTTAGCTAGAGACGTGATATTATTTACGTTATAAAAACTAGTTTATTTAAAAAAAACATGGTCAATTTTACAAATACCGAATTAGCAGATGCATTACTTGTATGGGCTTGCTGACGGGAAAGCATATGAAGCCAGGCGACTGTATCAAGAGCGCTTCCCGAATAGAATGGTTCCTGATGCTCGAACGATTTCAAGTACCCACAGAAGGTTATGTGAAACAGCAAGTTTTGAGCCAAATCATCACTTGAAAGGAGCACATCGGACTGCATGAACTCCAGCTAGCTGTTTTAAATTTAGTTGACGAAAATCCTGAAATAAGTACCAGGCAAGTTGCCAATAATTTGAATATTGCCCATATTCTAGTATGGAGGATTTTTAATGTTTACTAATGAGCCATTAAAACTGCCATAAACATAAACAAAATTAGTATCATTGAATAGGTTTTTCGATACCCTTTAAAAGAGGTGTCGCTTGCCGTAGGGTTCCATTTAAAATTATTGGTCACTATGGCCTTGTGACGTCATCTTTGACGATTTCGTCATCTATCATCACTAGTAGGGAAGTTTACAACCTTTAATATCGTTCCAAAAATAAAAGGGGGGAAACGGACTTTTGAGAAGCACTGTATGTTTTAAAGGCATTTCGTTCCATTGTGTAGCTTTCATCTTTGTTACCTCACAAAACTTTAGGAAATTTGAGAGTTCCCTATACGAAAATTGAAAACATTCTTAGAACTAAAAAAGCTTATTTCACTAAATCCCTGGTTTACTTTTTT
Organism: Gonioctena quinquepunctata; assembly: GCA_018342105.1. Lineage (NCBI taxonomy): Eukaryota > Metazoa > Arthropoda > Insecta > Coleoptera > Chrysomelidae > Gonioctena > Gonioctena quinquepunctata. The sequence goes on along the minus strand of JAFIRS010000757.1, from coordinate 234,938 downwards.
TCGAATATAAATACTTACCTTTGATTGAAGGGAAATCAGATCGCTTAAATATAGGTTTGCTAACAAAGGAGCTGACATAAAAAATGAGCCACCGATACTACGAATAAAAAACAAACCTCCCAAATTATGACAAATTACCGATTCCAACGAGCACCGTTTTCGTACCCTCTCATCAATAATAGATGCCACAAAACCGGGGACAATGCGCAAGTGACGCTATCTAGATCCAAATCCTCATCAAGGAAAGCAAAACAAAAAAAACTCAAGTTCACTGACAGGTCGAAAGGGTGAACAAAGCTCCTGCCCGACCAATGGCGGCTTTTCACCCCTGAACGGACGGCCAATGGGGCGCCGCGGACCGATGATCGCCGGCCTTTTAACCCTCTAGAACCTGTGGGCGTGCTCGCGACGCATACAGGGTGTGCAGGGTGCAGAAGGACTATTAGTGTTTCGTCTGTTTTAGGTGTTGTGTGGTGGTTCAGTTCCTTGACGTGATAGTGCGATATCTGAGGTGAGTTTTTTGCCAAACTATTGCGTGCTCAAATTATTCACTTTGATAATTTTTAATTTGTATCGCGATATTGTTCAACTGCGAATCTGATTCTCGCACCAAGGGTTCCCTACATGTCTTCGAAATAAAATTATAGTTTAAAAAAATTACTATTAAAAAAAGACAAGCTTTTATGTAAGCCGTGTACTAAAATGTATAAAATAAGTTTAAGTCATCACTGACAATGATTTAATTATTTTTTGTTGAATTATTTGGTTTCAAAAAGCTTGTCGCGCGAATTGTTTTAAAATTAATACTTCGACAAGTTGTTACTTACCAACCAAAAATTGTCCAATTGGTACCTACTTTTTTTTATGAATACTTTGTAAAAATTAAATACTTTGACAAGTTCTTACTCACCAACCAATCACTGCCCAATCAAATTAATTGGTACCTTCTTTTATGAACACTTCGTGCGACAAGCTTTTTGAAACCAGATAATTCAACAAAAAATAGTTAAATCATTGTCAGCGATGACTTAAACTAATTTTATACGTTTTAGTACACGGCCTAAATAAAAGCTTGCCTTTAAAAAGATGTTTTATTAGTTATTTTATTTTTTGCTTTTTAGTTAGTTCGCCTTAATCTGTTCATTTCTAATAGAGCATCGTTATTACAAGATCTCTTCCCTGTCAGTTTTGAGCTGAAAGAAATCATGATCTCCGTCCCCAAAAACTCCCACACACCAATTTTGAATAGAATCTGACCATAATCCAAAAATCGTCCGAACGCCATCTTGAATTTATAGATTTTGACAAAAAATTCATAATCTCCGAACCTGAAAACCCCCACATACCAATTTTGAATATGACCAAAATCAGAAAACTCGTCCCCACTTGAAGCCGCCATCTTTAATTATAAATTTGACAAAAATTCAAATTTCCGACGAAAACCCCCATACCAATTTTGAATACAAAAACGTCCTCCCATCTTGGGGGCGCCATCTTTAATTTCTGAATTTCGACAAACCATTCATAAAATCCGACCCCGGAAACCCCCGCATACCAATTTTGAATCGAATTGGACTGTAATAACAAAACTCATCCTCCATATTGGGGCCGCCATCTTGAATTTATGAATTTTGACAAACATTTCATAATCTACGACCCCGAAAAACCCCACATACCAATTTTGAATTTATGAGTTTTGGCAAAAAATTCATAATCTCCGACCCCGAAAACCCCCACGTACCCAATTTGAATCAAATCGGACCATAATTACAAATCTCGTCCGCCATCTTGGAGCCGCCATTTTGTTTTTTCTCTAACAAAATTCCATAAAGCATCGTCACCAGAATTAGGAACACCTGTCAAATTTCAAATCAATCGGACGACTAGAAGTCGGTCAAAATTCCCTTGCAAGATTTGACCCAAACTAACTAACAAGTGAAACTAAATAAAAGCTTGTAAAAACACGCTTATAAAGCAATAAGGACTAAAAAGTTGAAAACAATAAGCATAAAACCATTTACCAAAAAATTTCCTCTTATGTAAAAAAAATCGTGAGGTTTTTTAACCATCATTTTATTTTTAACGTTTTGGTCCATATTGCTACATAAGACTAAAAAAGAGAAAAACTCTTCGATTGATTCATCCACACGGGGTGGACGTTTTTAATAAATTTTGGTGAATGTGCCAAGACCAACCAGCGCTTTCGCTATATCTTTGTAATGTGAATGATTTTTTTTCTGATCTGATCTTGGTCATAGCTACCAAATTATTGTATTCTCATCGGTTCTTAATACGTGTGCCAAATTTCAATTGATTCGGACGTTTGGAAGTTGGTTAATATTAACCTTCTTTTAGAAATCGCAAAATCACAAAAAATATAAAAAAATCTGTATATATATATATATATATATATATATTTTAGAAATCGTAAAATCACAAAAAATACAAAAAAAATCTGTATAACGAGAGCGTAGCTCGAGTGATTTTGTCAGAACAGATCGAGTTAAATTACATATATGAAAGTAAGTATGAGAAAAGCATCGTAAAAAATATCCTGCTAGATCTGAGCTCGCGTGGTATTTGGTAAGACAATTCCATGAATAGAAAACTCAATTCAATTAAACTTTATTTAACAAACTACAAGAACAATAAGTAGAAGAATAATGTTTAGAAAGAACAATTGTTAAAATTACAATTATTAAATACAATTGGTCCAGTAGACATTTGCTCCTTTGCAGATTTTGTTGTTGACATTTTATTGACATGGATGTTGTTGACACTGTGGCTAATTCAATATCTGAAGCTTTATCTCGGAGATGTGTTACAAGATGCGAATTATGCTCATTATCAAGTTGTAAATAAGGCTTTATAGACTTGGAAGAGGAATGTCCAGTTATTTTAATTAATTCTTGTTCATTAATATCTGCTTTAGCTAAAGTTGACACGGCGCTTGAGCGATGAGAATAATTTTTTTCAGCTGAAATTTTCGTCCACTTAAGAATTTCGTTGACTCCTATAGGAACATTTTTGTACCAACCTTTTGAAGAATTATTTTTCGAAAACGGATTGGGAGTTATGAATAATATATCAGTTGTAATATGGTTCGGTCTATGTGATAATATTTTATAAAACAATGTTACTGGGCATTTGCTATAAGGGTTTTCTATGTTTTTTATTAGCCATTTACTATCGCAGCACTTGTTTGAGCCACCTTGACATGTTTTGGAAAAAACTGTATTATATTCAATGCGACCAGTTAAATCACCATTATTTGATTTTTCTTCTTTAAAATAGTGTACTTTACAGTTTGCAACTTCACCTCCCCGCCAAGCTAATTCATATGCAGCGATATGAAAAAATCTTTCTAAAAGACCTATGGGACTATTTTCAACCCATATTTATGTCATTTTAACAATTTCACTTTTAGTTAATGCTATTGAACTATTTTTACGTTTTTCTGAATTACCTTGTAAGTTCTTTCGCTTAGAATTACGTACATCACGGGATTTCTTAAATGCCAAATCAGTGAAAGGGTTGAAAGTAACATACATTTTTTTGAAATACATGCTTTGCAACATTTTTCCTGTTGTGTTCTACATTGTTTTCACCACATATTCTTCATAATCTTCATATTAAAGCCCCAGTCCATCAATATTCCTGCCACATTTCCACTGACTGTTCGGTTTCCAAATTGAAGTTTCGTTGTTAACAAAATTCGCTAAATTGATTCCAAATGGAGGAATGACTTTTTTTGTATTTTCTGGAGTTGATTTTTCAATCTCCCTTATTATTTCTGCCTCGCAAATATTTCCAAATCTCGACATACTTACTGGAATATTATTTGCTGTTTGATTCTGTTTTTGACATTTACAATTGTCAAACTGATGAGACGCGCAACGCTTGATAAACGAACAATAAATGCTAGCGTTGCTACGGTAACGTAATTTATCCGATTTTTTTATCCACTTGCATTTCTGTTCCTTCCTATTTAGCCGATAGTAAATTACGATTTTTGTACTCACAAATGGGAATTATTATACGTGAGTGTGTGAGTGTGTCGAGGGTGTCAAAAATGTTGCCTGGAAATTTTACGAGTGGATTTGCGTCTCATTATCTGATTAAACCACGAAAGCGGAGCTTGAGTGGTTTAATCTTTGATAATAAGGCCGCAAATTGCACGAGTTAATTTCCTAGAGGCAAAATGCTTAAGGGAAAATTTTAAAAAATTTGCGATAAAATTCTTTAGCACGAATGATATTTGATGAGAATATTTCCCGAATAACATTTGAAACTGAATAAAACCAGAATTCATGTTATATTTCAACGAGGAAAGTTACAACAATTCTTCTCATTCATAATGATTATTCACTGCTCTTGAACTCACTCAAAAACTTAAAATACATACATTTTTCTAGTGTATTTAATCAGGAAATTTTGAGGAAATCCCATTTTGGGCTCGTTTCCTGCTAAGCTTACTCGAGCGTCTGTGTTTTTTCACGCGAGAATTGAAGTCAGTAGAGGCTATCATAGGAAGAAATATCATATATTTTCTGGATAAATTGAGTAAAAAAACAGTTTTAAAGATTTCTCGGTGCATTTACCTTGTAAGTACATCGTTTGCAGAATCTGCGCTGTGATTTTTATTGAAATTTATTTTCGAAAATAAAAATTACAGTGGTCGGATTCGAACCCCGGTTGCTTTTTCCGTGGCCTGCCCTTAGCTAACTAGGCCATCTCGTCTTTGTTACAAGTATAATTTTGAATGCCTGTTGACTTTATGCATATACTAATTGAGTTTTGTGTGATTTGTGCTATTTTAAGATTTTTATAAAGAAGTTAGTGGTTTTACAATTCTTCATGAAATATTTCTAGCTCCGCGTGATAGTCTGGTTACCCACCCACTACTCCACAACGCCCATTCATTGTATGAGAATATGGTAGTTATATGATTCACAGCCTTACTTGGCTCATTTAACAGTCTGAAAAATGTATATATTTGAATTCCAATATCAAATCACTGTATGTAGTGAGCTCAAAATCCCCTATTTAATCCACTCTGCATTTCCTGTTTCCTTACAGGATTGAATTATATGTAATATATGAATTGAATGCGTTGACATATAATGACAGGTGACAGGGCATAGTGTGGTGCCCTAGTGGTTTCATCAGTATAAAACAGCGAGAAGACGTTTTATCACTATAAAACTGATCTGATTGGTTCTCTGATTAAAATTTCGGCCATTTGATTGGTTCAAAAATAATGAGGGGAATATTCTGCACATTAAAAACATTCACTTGTATCCCTTTGCCTCCAACATTTTATTATGTATCAACTAACTTAACTTGTACCCCTTGGCTTCTCACTCCCTCAATTAATAAAAATGCAGCAGAGAGAAGACTTGTATAATATAATTCTACTATAAAATTGAATGTTTGCTTAATGTCCTCAATCCTACCTACGAAAACTGTTGAAGAATAAATATCTTCATTTTATAACTCATCGGCATGTGGATTTAATTTTTTTCAGCATATATAACGGGAAACAAAGCTTTTCGAGACGGCCCTGCACATCGTTCATCACATTCTCCACGGATGAGTTGAAGAATGATTCGCATCCCCAAAGAAAGCTCAAAAAGGGTAGGAAAATATGCAAATCGCAAGGTGTCAATACTGGATACTAACACATTTTTTATGGGGCCCCGAAAGGAAAAGTCATCGTCTAATAATTATTTTTTAATGTTGTCACTTGCAATGCTCTCCATTGATTGATTCTATTCATAAAAAAATCGCGGTTGAAAAAATTTGAATTGATAATAAGGTGATCTTGGGGGTGAGAACGGTCCTATGTCGAATAATCGTGACGCGGTATAAGGACAAAAACATCTGCTAGCTTCGAGGAAAGCGAATAAAAAGTCGTACGAAATTTTTAAAGCAATGGAAAACTATTTGTGTTGTGTTCAATGTCGATAAATGGAAAACTCATCAAAGTGAAAGGATATACAGCAGTCCAAATAGTTTGCAAAAATTTAAAACTTTTTATTATTGCTTGGCACTCAAAAAACCTAATTTCACATTAACGAAAAAATGTCAAAGGGTGCACAATATTCTGAAGACCGATATAACCATACCCCAATTATTAGTACTGTTTCAAAAGATCTCGATCTGTGCGTGATCAGCTTTAGTTGAAACTGTAGAAAAATTTGACCTGTTAGTATTGAATATTCAGTTGAAAAAAGAAACATTCTCAATTGAATAGTGAATAGAAATATTTTTCTGAAAAATGAAAAATCTATGATAAAAATTGAGATGTTTCTTGTAATACCTAACAGAAAACAACTACTTCGCCGGCTAAAGCCACGCTGGATATTGAACTACATCTGAGATATTGGTGAAAGGACTCTTTCATTTTTATTTCGATAGTTATTTGATTCCAATTCCTCATATAGATGAATGAGACAAAGAAGAAATCATGCAAGAGTGGCATCGCATTCACTAGGTCTTCAATACATTTTTGTCGACGAAAATCTATTTCACGCTTCCACGATCATCAGGAAGACTGAAGAATCGGAAACACATTTTCAAGAAGCAATTCCACTTTGCAATGATGGAAAATTGTTAAAATCATTTATTTGTGACACTTTCAAATCAGTGTTTTCGATGACATTTATAACCTGTCTGTATTACAGATTGATTTGTTTAAAAATATGAACAGGGTGTTCATAAAATCAGATGTTCAAAAATAACGGATCATTATCCCACTACACTGAAATTATGTGACGAGCCGCTAATTCCTAAAAATAATGAGAATAATCAATCCCAAAGAAAAACGTACAGTAATTACTTAAAGTTTATGAAAAAATTAGGCGATAAAAATTGTTTTATTAAAGTAAATGGAAGGAAAGATGTTAATGATGCAACCGATCTATTTCTAAAAACCTATAAATCTAAGATCGAGAAGAGCACACAAACAGTAATGGTAAATAAAAAAAATCTGGATAACCCAGGGACTCCTGAACTCTATAAAGGGGATAGATATGCTTTATATTCAATACAAAAAACAATGGATGTCTTGATTTGTCGAAGGTAAACTTATAGAAATAAAATAACAAAATTAACGAAAACCCTCAAGACTATACTAAGAATATTATATCAAGAAATAAAAACAATCCAAAATAATATGGCAAACAATATCGCAATATAATTTTAACTAAAAATTAATAATCTTCGACGAAATTCATAATCTCCGACCCCAAAAACCCCGACATACCAATTTTGAATCGAATCGGGCCATAATTACAAAAAAAAAAATTATTTGGGAATTTTGACGAAAAATTCATAATCACCCATCTCGAAAACCCCCTCATACTAATTATGAATCGAATCGGACCATAATCACAAAACTTGTCCGCCATCTTGGAGCCGCCATGTTGAATTTTTTTAATTTTGACAAAAAATTCACAATTTTCGTCCCCGAAAACCCCCACATACCAATTTTGAATCGAATCGTACCATAATCACAAAACCCGTCCGCCATCTTGGAGCCGCCATTTTGTTTTTTTTACTATAACAAAAATTTCATAATGCATTGTCACCGAAACTATATCACCTGCTAAATTTCAGCTCATGTCGACAAGTGCTCCAAAAATGGATTACAAATTTTGAACCGGGAAGAATGACAGAATGACAGATTGCGACAGAATGACATACCAACGAAGCAAGTTAAATAAAAGCATGTAATAAAAATGGTGAGATAGTTACTGATACTACAATTGGTGAACACATGGAAACTCAACTCCACTCAAAAATAATTGATAAACAGTTACATACCCCAATGGAAGAACAGGTACAAGTCTTCGATTCCGTCTTCTTAAGCCTGTGAATGAAAATGAGGTAAAAGGACATTCGCAGTTCAGGATATCTACTTGCTTGGGGTGTAATATGCATATAGTTTAATTCATTACCAGAAGATCTGGTATCATCGTTAATCCATTGTTTGCTCACATTTTTTCCAGAGTTACTAATTTTGTTATGCAAAAGAAAATTATAATAGAATATTTCACAGAAAAAAGAATGAGCGATATTGACATAACAATTATAAGTATTGTTCTAACCTCCATTTAGAAGAGCTTCACGAAAGGATACGGCACATATTCTAATATGTTCGTCAGACAGATCTGTTTTTAGTTGATATACTAAAACCGACCCCTTCATAAAGCATTCTGCAATAACTAATTGTCAATTTTATTTGAATTGAGACTCAGTAGCATAAACTTTGGATCAATTCCATTTTGTGCACATTTTTTGCTTGAACTTTGCTATCAATAAATGCTTTCATTTGTATAAATTATCATTACTCAGTTGAAAAATAAAATCCTGAGTCATTAACTCAGTCATTAACGGCACATATTCCGATATGTTCATCAGACAGATCTATGTTTTTAGTTGATATACTGTTTTTTGGCCAAATAGCTACACCGACCCCTTCATAAAGTATTCTGCAGTAACTAATTGTCAATTTTATCTGAATTGAGGCACTGCATAAACTTTGGATCAATTCCATTTTGTACACATTTTTTGCTTGAACTTTGCTATCAATAAATGTTTTAATTTGTATAAATTATCATTACTCAGTTGAAAAATAAAATCCTGAGTCATTAACTCCATTTTTAGACCTTGAACAAGAAATAAATAAAAACTTTCTTGTCCAAAAATGATATACCTAATACGTTATGGGTTACTTTGATTAACGATACCCTTTCTGATTTCCACATTATAATAAATGACTATCAAAATATCGTAATAAGTATGCATCTACCCCTATATTATAAAACAATATTTCAAGTTGGCCTGCCCATCGCCATATGTCACCATCATTCCTTCCTGTGGTAATGCACCCTTGAGTGTTGTTTACGAGTTGTGACAAACTTTATCCGGAATTCTTTTAGCGGGAAGTAACTTTTTTCTATTCCATCCAGAAAACTTTCCATCGTAAGGGAGAAAAAAGTGTAGGTATGTACTGGTCACGATGTTGGATTGAAACTTCTTTTAAAGAGCATTCGATCGAAAACAGGAGTGTTTTTTTAAATGAAAATATTTAAATTAAGATAAACGGATGATGTTTTATCACATGCTATTCTGAAATACATTTATACATCAAAGAAATATTAACAATTGAGCCGTATTAATAAAAAAATAATATGCTTATACTTATACAGAATATGAAAGAAATCTTTCAGTTTGTATTCATAATGAAGACTGGCTAGAACTGTGGTGCTACACAATCAAAATTGCACAAATAACCCCTCTATCGGGAACGACCGTAAAATGGTTCGTTTTAAAGACCTACCCCAATTTTTGTAGTAACAAAATGGGAATTTATTATGTGGTTATACACATTGATTGGACATCTATAACACGCCAGGTTGGTCGTGACAAAAGTTATATGGATACAATAAAAAAAAATCGAAACAACTCATCTATACTCTGTTTCCTAATGTGAGAGAGTAATATTATTGAACTGTAAAACCGAGTCATCTTCGCCGTATTCCATAGGCGTGCGAGGTTAAATCTAAAGTTACTGGGTGTCCCATTAGAAAAAACAAAAGTTTATATCATATCTTTTTAATGCGACGTTCAATTATTTTTCTATTTACGTTTCCTGGCGGTTCAGAAAAAATGCTACAACTTTCCTTATTCAACCATTTTTCTAGCTCTTCGAATAAGGAGGATATCTATTGGGTCCATATATAACCAATAAACCTGTAGTTACGTCGCTGTTACATATATTTCATTCACGAAACTCCTCTTTCTATTGTTATGCAAATTAAGGTGACCCTAATTTAGGATCGATTCGGGGTGTGTACGTCTTAAATAATTGAAATACGGAATTTTTAAAAACTACCATTGCAAGTTTACAATACAACCTTCAAGTTGTCCACCCTGTTTAATGGGTTCTGGCATTGCAAATTTACATTTTATTACTCTCTCACATTAGGAAACAGAGTATAATAGTTATTCGAAAAATTCTTTCACTATTTGTACTTCAGAATTTGTGATAAAACTATAAATTATTTTCAGTTTCTAGATATATTCATTATTTTGTTTTGTTCCTAAATATAAACATTATTTGGTGCGAATTTTTTATTAAAATAATATGTTTTCAATACGCTGCAATTCACACATAATTCATCCAATTGAAATAACTCTCACACATAAAACTGCGAAATACCCTAAGGATTAATTATGTTTACATCTATTCTCAATCTTAAGTTTGCTACAGCCATTCCAACACCACAACACTTTCATATATATATATATATATATATATATATATATATATATATATATATATATAGTCAACAAGGGGATGGAAAATAAAGTGAACTCTTTTTTCTATTCAAGCTTTCGAGTCATTTATTGTCTCTTCATCAGGAACTCTTCAATGAATTAAAATTGAACATTATTAATTTGAAAAACGATCCGACATGTGTGTACTTACGAAAGTGAGGTTAAAAATCCCTTTCACTTGCCGCAATTTATAAAATACCATTGCGGCAAGTGAAAGGGATTTTTAACCTCACTTTCGTAATTACACACATGCCGAATCGTTTTTCAAATTTAATAATGTTCAATTTTAATTCATTGTAGAATTCCTGATGATGAAGAGACAATAAATAACTCGAAAGCTTGAATAGAAAAAAGAGTTCACTTTATTTTCCATCCCCTTGTTGACTGCATACCCGAATTTAAAAAGGATTCTTCTTTAACTTAGACAGTCGTCTAACCTTCACACCACCCTATATACTAAAAGTAGCATGATACTGAAACTTTTATACCAGTCATTTTCAACCAATCAGATGCTTTATTTCGACATTGTTACTATGGTAACCAGCACATTTTCTGAAAAATTTTCATCCACATTAGCATGTGGACGTAAAAATTAATAAGTGGAAATTTCCCGGCACATGACAGCTGTCATATAATTAGACAAAAATAATATTGAAATAATATTGACAATATTTTTTATTTACTTACTTTATAAGTTGGAAATATTACAACAATTTATTAAGGTGTACATTCTATAATATCATTAATTAATTTTAAATTCTTCAAAAATTCCACTTCTACCTCCTCTTCCCTAAGTGGTGAATAAAACACAGAACCGGTGTTTTTTTTAACAATATGCCTGTGTTTCATAAAATAAAAATAATACTGAGACACCAGTTTATTTCTTTGAGTATTAGATTTGTGTCCAAAAGAAGGCACAATATCACGCAGAATGTTGCCAATCTCTTTGAATAAGTTTTCTTGCTCAGGATTTAATCCAGATTCTTCCACTAGGTATGTTAGATATTTTACATTTTTATGGTACATTTCAATGTGCTATGATTCTTTGCAAAAGGAACACAATTCATACGATTGGAAGTTCATTTTATTATCACTTTTTTACTAACTTATGATTGTATACAATGTTATGAGGAACTTATAATGCCACAAATAAAATATTGATTGACAGGAGTAGTGAATGTCAAATCCATGGCTAACTTTAAAATATTCTATTTAGAATAAAGAATAAAATATCCCGATTTCCTGAATTATTTGAAAAACAAATTATTACCGCTAATATTAATTTTTCTTAGAATTAAACCTAAAAGAATATGAAAAATATTTAAGTATATATGTATAGGTATAGTTATAATTTTTTGCTGTATATCACCTTTTTGTAGTCAATATTGACATTTCTCTGAAACCTAGTAAGAAAATTATAAATTATATGAAATCAATTATTTTTAAATAATAATGTATCTGATATTATAAATTTTATTTTACTAGGGCACGGGAAAAATAAAAATGAAATATCCCGCAATACGAACATCCACTTTCATTTTTAATCAATATTGACATTTCCCTGAAACCCAGTACGAAAATTTATGAAAACAATCAATTTTATATAATAATGTATCTGATATTATATATTTTATTTTACTAGGGCACGGGGAAAAAAAAATATCTTCCACAATACGAACGTATCCACTTCCATTTTTAGTCAATATTAACATTTCCCTGAAACCTATTAAGAAAATTGTATGAAATCAATTAATTTTACATAATAGTTTATCTGATATTATATATTTTATTTTACTAGGGAACGGGGAAAATCAGAAAAAAATCTCTTCCAGAACACCCATTACACACAGCCTTCTATTTATTTGTGAATAACGTCAAAATAAATATTTACTTCATGTTTTCTATTTAAATATAATTCCGGTATAAAATTTTCTTACCGAATCCCCCACGTGCTTGAATTAATTGCGGGAAATTTGTCTCGTACATGAATTTTTAAAGAAAATTCATGTACTCAAAAAATTTCCGGCAATAATTCATGCTCTAGGGTGATTATAAGTGAAAATTTGTAACTCTTTCGGTTTCTCCGGGAGTGACGTCATCTTTGTTTATTTTCAACAGGAAACCCTGTATTTCATGGAAGTTTTGGATTCCTCTCATGATTCTGATTCAAATCCATACCTCATACCCCTTGCCAAAAATGAACCGTTTTTGAGTAATCGAGTTTTTCTAGAAAAAGTGACAAATGCACTCACACTATTGAACACACGACATTTTCAAGTGAACTACAATTTTTAGTGATATGCAGTGACTGAATCATGAATATTGAAGGTTAAACGGATCACTCACCATAATCACATCCCCTGAATAATTTACAGGGTGCCCAAAAAAAGAGGGTCCAGAAAGCGAATGAAAAACAAAATCTAATTTTTTTCAAATGGAAACCCCTTTTTTTTTTCTTCTTATGATTCAATTCTATTATGAAAATGAGTTCTGATTCACTTCCCTCATAAATTCAGAGTTATTCCATATTAACTGCCTGAAATTTAGATTTTTCTAGCAAGCTGTGCATATCTAAAGAAATGTGGAAATATTTAAAAACTATTATAAATAGTGATCAAATAAAAGTATGTAACACAGAAATTGATATTGCAAATGGGTTCAATGAATTTTTGTTAATAGTGTAGGTCAAATTGTGAATAATATAAATGGTTTTGACATAGTGAATTGCAAATTGAATTCATTTCAACAACTAGACTTACCGCAGCTAAGAAATATAAATAAATCGGAGATAATAAACAGTCAATTTCTGAAAGAGACCTTCAACACTTTGGGACCAATAATATTGAACTTTATAAATACGTCTCTCCGAACCGGGTAATTTTCCAAGCCCTTCAAAACAAGCACAGTAATACCAATGAAAAAGTTTTGAAATTAGCAGTGTATAAGCAACTCATCAAACACTTTGATGATAACGGGTTATTCTTAGGTTGTCAATCAGGATTCAGAAAAAAGCCCTACAGTTTACAATAACAAATTGGAAAGAAAAAATGTATAAAGATAATTACATTGTTAGTACATTCCTCGATTTAAAGAGGGCTTTCGAAACAATAGATAGAAATATATTAATCCAGAAGCTCAAATATTATGGTATTGGTGATGTAGTGCTGAAGTGGATGAAAAGTTACCTCAGTTTTAGGAGTCAAATACCAAAAATTATTAGGTGCTACTCACAAGAGACATAAAATGATCTTGGGGTACCACAAGACAGTGTATTAGAGCCGTTTCTTTTTTAAATTTATTTAAATGATATAAATTATATACAGGGAGATTATGTAATGAACTTATTTGCTGATGACACATTAATATATCTACGATAAATCCTTGCAAGTGGCAGTTGAAAGGATGAATAATTCATTGAAAATATTGAGTTATACCTTAGAACAAGTCAATAGTCAATCGAAGTTGGTTAACTAATCAATAAATCCCAATCCCATCACAGATTCGAACATTTTACTTCATAAAAATAGTGATTTTTACGGCTAAAATATAAAGTAGAGAGTAAGTAAAACTACTAACTACAATTACATCGCAAAAAGCAATTTTTGAGACCGCCAGCACATCAAATTTGCAAGAAAATCTAAATCCAGAAAAAATTATTGAAATACTTGCTCAGGAAAAACGTCGTCTGGATTTTGTACTTTAATAGAAATAGATTGAAAGTTTCATATTATGTTTATATTTAAGGAGTAAATTTTGTTTCTTAAACAAATGTTACATGTTGATTTAGCGGATTTTGTACTATAAGAGGTAAATATATGTTTTGTTTTATATCATGTTTATATTTAATGAATAAATTATTTTGTTTCTTACATAAATGTTACATGTTGATTTAGGCCGCCCCCCCCCCCTCCTCGAAATTTAATCCTGGGTGCGCCCTTGATATCTGGAGATGGTTTTGGTGTAGCAAAATTATCACATGTTCTTTATTACATTCGCCATAAATAACTAATACATTAACGAAATCTTGATTATTATACCCAGCACGAGCCATATTGTACTTTTTCAGATGATGAATCTGACAGTAAACAGACAGACAGAATAATAGAATATCCAATTATTCATTAACAAAATTCAAAATTGATTAAAATGCAAAAACAGGTACCCTCTCGAATCGGGCCGGTGTGAATCGCCCATGTGTGTAAATACCAAATGAGAGCCACCCCTTACCCCGTTATGAGGGTCCGGTTTCATGTCAAGCCGACCTCGTGCGATTGACTTTAACACCTGTGCATTCTCGTGGCAGGACCCTCACCGTCCACATCACTAATTATATATAAACGTAACTACAAATTACACAATATGTTACCGACCTACCAGATTTCAGGAATGAGGTGGCTAGTGGTACGCCGTCGAGGTGATTTATCGATTTGCACTCAATCTCCGAAAGGTCCCAATAGAGGTTATTCTTACACAAAATGTTATGTGGAAAACTGAGACTATAGTGGGAATAATGTGCATGAAAAAATAAATACTAATTTCCTTAACAAATGAGAACTTGTTTTTAATTGACGCGGAGTGAACAAATGAACTTGTGGTCCTTGGGCAAATTTTCACATAGGTCAAACAGGTAGAACATTCAAGAAGCGAATATTTGAACATAGAAACTGTTTTGTTAACGGTAAAACAAATTCAAATTATTCTCTACTTATAGTTAGAGAGCCGCGGGTCTAAAACCGCGATGAGAAGCTATACGTCTTCCGTTTGGTGAGATGAAAGTCCATCCCTCGAAAACCCCAAATTCCAAATATTTTTGAAATCGGGCAGGGCCCACTCCAGTACGAAGGGAAAATGTCTATCGACTTTTTCGACGATTTCTATATGTCTTCCGTTATAATAATTTTGTTTAGAAAGTGACCAATAATCATTTTGAAAATTTTGGGCCCCAAAATCGATCATCGCAAAAATAATATGCTTAATGTTGCGTTCCTTCACTTTGTTATGGTCTTTACATCGGGAAAATCCGAGTGGAAGACTTTTTGAGTAGGGCCCGGCCTCAGGGTTGACCAAATAAACAAATTGAAAAACTCGCGGGAGCGGCTAAGTTGAAAAATCGAAAACTGCACTTGGGTTCAATCTTAAGCTTCCAAATTTTGCATAGAGCTTCTTCAGGGGCCAGAAAACCTAATTTACCAAGGGAAGACCTTTTTGCCAACTATTCACCCTTTCCCACCCCTTTTAATTTCGTCTATTTTCTCTGTTTATTCCTGATAAATAAATCGCTTTCAAATTGATAATTATGATCTGTTAGATGCTTCATTTTATCTACTAGTTCTGACTTCATCTACTAGTTTGGATATAATGATGTTCGTTTCTTTTCATTAGGTACATCTTCATGTTTTTCCAATATGTATCGCCGGTAGTCTGCATCGGATGTTAATAAGGATTAACAGTTTCTCTACAATTCTAAAACACTCATTTCTAAATTCCACAAATTTAAATGTTTATTGCATCCGGTGATTGCCAATGTTTTCTTACTTGGGATAGATTAGACGGGCGGCAGTTTCCAAAATATCGTTGAATTTGCCAAATAAACAAATTTTTAACAAATGTGATTTGTTATGAAATGGCATTATACACCAGTCATTCAAGGGGGTGCCATAAGTTAGTTACCACCCTATATACTCCGCCCGACAATAAATAACATACCACGGTTTGTCTGTAAGATATAAAGGCGGGCCAATACACCCAGTATGATCCAAATTGAAATATCGTTCATTTCAGAATAACTATGGGACATTATGTTTCCACTGATTATTATAGAATTGTTCAGAAAAAATCTTTTTTGGTGGCCTTTAGTAACGACGCGTCATGCGAATAGCCACTCCCAAACTAGGAAACGCTCACTTCGCTCACCCTCAACAAATAAGTATCTCTCGAAAGTTAACAAACGTTGAGGGGGACACTGAGGGGCGCCCTGTTTTCATTCGGGCGACAATCTGTAACATATGACTATAGATTGTGGTTTAATGGCCTGCTTGGATTTAATTATGGGGTGTGAAAGCTTTGACATTTCTTTCGATAAAATCTTTCCACAGGCAATTCGAAATTTGTATTATATTTGCTGTAATCACGAAGAAGTGCGTTATTAAAATACACATCTCGGTATTATTTTTATGGCAATGTTTCGATGGTGCTCGCCTTCTTCAGGGCTATAATAAAAAAATATGGACACAGAAAATAATAGTATTCGGGAACACTACTGTTATATAAAATAAAACGAATAATACTAGGGAATTAAAATAAAGAAAAACATATAACAAATAAAAAACGTGTCAATTCTAAACTGACTCTACTTACCCAAAAAACACACAAATACGGCTTGTTAGTTTGAAAGTCCATGAAAATATGATGAAGTAATTACAGCAGTAGGAAAATTTTATGAGATTTTTAATTTAAAAAAAATCTGTATCCTTGTAAATTGTCAGATTTCAATTTTTAATTGAATAGGACAATTAATTACAAATTGCGTCGCCATACCGTGATTACAATGAAGCTAAAAAATTTAAGTAATTAAAAATGATTAAAAAAAATTAAGACAAACTTTTATATACAGAGTGACCCATTTGAAAGCGGGCCACCTTTCTAAAACTGTTATTTATTATCCGATTCAGAAGTTTTTTTTTCAGTAGTTTGCCATAAATTCGAAATAAAAATAAAAATTTTACTGCCTACTTCGAATTTTTTTCAAGGTCAAAAATCCAAAAAAACATACTAGCGATTTTTTTAATAAAATTTGACGACGCCTGGATTTGTGATGCTTTCAAATAGGTGTGACCAAAATTTCACGATGAAATAATTTTTTTCAACAGAAATGTGGCATAAGTAAAATTCATACCTATCACTTTATCAAAATATTTCGAATAGTCGTCATATAAATCACAATCTTGTTAAAAATATCGTTTAAAATGCTCTTTCAGGTCGTTAGCAGTCGAGTTTGTAAACAGCAGTTATTCAAAATGGCGTCAAATTATGTTTCTTTCAAACGTAACTCCATCAGAACACTGCAGTTTTTTGCCAAAGAAATTAAATCTTTACATCAAATGGTAATCAATATTCAATAATCAATAATAATCAATATTGATAACATAAATGAACTACAACAAAAGAATGGATTGAAATGAGAGTGCCTACACATTAATTTTCGTACTTTTCAACGAAATCCCGATTTAATTCGATACATTCATTCTACCATTTTCCAATGCTAACTAACCATGAGATTCGATCAACATTCGATCATTGGTTTGGGGTAATATCTGTGCAAGCCTGTCTTATTCTTTCACGAAGTTCCTCTTTGGTGGTTGACAGTTATTCCAAATGTCAATCTTGGTTTCATTCAAACATGCTTGGGATACCACATTTCAAAAATATTATTTTCATTAGAATGCTTTGTAACTTTAGTTGCTATAGAGATGACAAGTCATCAGAACAATAGACGAAAAGACACAAATTTGTCAGTGTTAATAGTGAAGTTTATAACTCCTCAAGTACCTACACTAATAATGAAGTAGGTATGGCTGATAATTTGACTTTGCAGGAGAAATTTGAAATAGTAATACTTCGTGGTAACAACGACAGATCCGAAAGGGAAGTATGTAGAATTTTCAATAACACGCATCCGGAGCGTGTTATTGATAATAATCCGAAAACAAGTGTGAGAATTGCAAGTTTGGACCGCGTGAAACAATGAGAAATCTTGGGAAATATAATAAGATGAAGCCCTTTAAACCAAAGTTTCTTCACACCTTAGAAGAAGGCGATAATGAAAAGAGGATGGAGTATAGTTTATGGGCTCAAGGAGAATATCTAAATAACAGGAATTTTCAATGGAACAGTTAATTCTCAGAATACAAGGTACTGGACGGAAGAAAATCCACATTGGATAATAAATTGCAGAAGATAGTACTCACAAAAAATAAATGTTTGGTGTGGAATATTATATACCAAAATAATTGGCCCCTTTTTTTTAAATCAATTTGAATGGTCAAATTTTTTTGAATTTTTTTGAATTTTTTTAAAAACGAATTTTCCAACGCTATGGATGAACTTTCACTATCAGAAGAGGCTCATCTTCTATTTCAATTAGATGGCTGTTCCATCCACAATAGCAGGATTGTGAGAGATTGGTTGGAAGAAAATGTTCCTAATCGGTGGATAGGGCGAAATAGTGCATTGATCGAGTTTCTCCCCAGATCCCCGGACTTGACTCCATTTGATTTTTTTTTGGGGCTTCGTTAAAGAAAAAGTTTACAAAACTCGCCCAACGAGCAAAGAGGGACTGCGTGAAAGAATAAGACAGGCTTGCGGAGATATCACCCCAAACCAATTATCGAATGTTATGGTTAACATTAGAAAACATTAGATAAATGTATCGAATTAAATGGAGATTTGGTTGAACAGTCCGAAATTTAATGTGTAGGCACTGTCATGTCAATACATTCTTTTGTAGTAGTTCATTTATGTTATTAATATTGGTAATTATATTATTGGATGTAAAGATGTGCATTTCTATTCTTTGACAACAAACTGCTAACTAAGACATAACATATCCCACATAGAGTTGTTATGTTCTGAAGGAGTATTTTAAACCATATTATTTACAAAATTGTGATTTTTATGACAACTATTTGAATTATTTCGATATTGATATAATTTTTTTACTTATGCTATATTTCTGTTAAAAAAAAATAATTTTATCTTGTCATTTTGGTCACACCCATTTGAAAGCATCACAAATCCAGTGGCGTCGTCAAATTTCATTTAAAAAAAATCGCTAGTATGTTTTTTGGATTTTTGACCTTGAAAAAAATTCGAAGAAGGCCGTGAAATTTTTATTTTTATTTAGAATGTATGGCATTCAACTAGAAGTATTGATGCTCTATCTACTGAAAAACAAACTTCTGAATCGGATAATAAATAACAGATTTAGAGAGGTGGCCCGCTTTCAAATGGGTCACTCTTTAAATGCACTAAAAAGGTAAAAATAATGTATTTAATTGTTTGATCTACTACTCACAGAATAACCTCGGTCAAACAATCGAAGAAATTATTTTTTCCTTTTGAGTGCATTTGTATAAAAGCTTGTCACATTTTTTTTTTCAGTTCTATTTAGAAATGCGTGAAATCTGCCATCTTATTGAATTCTGACAAAAATTGATGATCCAATTTTTATTGGAATCGGGCAATAACCACAAAACTCGTCGTCATATATGAGTCGCCATCTAGAATTTGAAAAATGTTCGAGTGATAAAACCTCTAGTACTTATGATACTACCCTCGATAAAACTCAATCACAGCCCCCTTTCGATTATTGACAGATCATCAATAACTTACGATTGATATTTGTTTCTGGGTGTTATTTACATGATTTTTCAGATGGACGAATCTTCTAGTCAGAAAACCGAGAGTCTGTGTAAAGTATGCGGAGACAAGGCGTCAGGAAAACATTATGGAGTCCCAAGCTGTGATGGCTGTAGAGGATTCTTCAAAAGGAGCATACGCAGGTAACACTATTCTCTCATTTCGATTATTTATTCATTCCATTGCACGTGTATATAAGTGTGTATAAAAGACGAAATATATACATTTTCAATGAGTACCTGTTTAAATTTCGATTATCAGCGGTTATCTTATAGGCAATATTGCGTTTTATATTCTTGAAAATGAAACTTAGAACTGACAATTATTCACAACAAATCGAAATTTAAAGTTCTATATTTTGTGTAAAATTTTGTATATATTTTTGTATTACACGAAATATAGAACTTTAATTTTCTATTTGGAATCGACGTGTACACAGCAGTAGTGAATTTTTTATTCACAACTCCAAATCAAATTTAATTAAGTGGCGACACGCTCGCCTTTGTTACAAAATTAGTAAAGTACGCCCCTGCGTTGTTTGCTATAAGCCAGACGTTTTTTATGCGGAAAACAACTGTTGACCTAGATTCCCCAAACAAACGGCCTGGGAATTCCGATGACCTCATCGAATGATCCCGATGTTTTCAAGAAGATTCGAGAAAGCAAGAACGAGGATATATAAGTCGTACAAATCACGGAAGCGGCAGTTTTTTTCGTATATTGTTGTGCAGAGAAACAAAGTAATTCATATTAGTGAAGTCAAGGGAAATAATTTTTTTTAGCATTGTTATTGAGCGATTATCGTAAATGTACATAAATGAGGGCATTATTCGTGATCTAATCTTCAAAACTTTCCATGACCATTCCCTCCTTCAAAAATATATCTCAAAAACTTACCAATAAAATTTTTAGAGCTTTGTGACACAGATAAGGCATTGGAGTCGATAATCGCGAAAATTTGTTGGGCTATTTATAAAAGTAGATAATAGAACATTGTTCACAAGTATCCATGGTTTACCTCAGCATGATATTTCCTTACTATCAATATTTCGACATATATACATTTTTCTTAGAAATCCGACAAATCAGTTATTTTATTTCCTTAATTTATTCTTCATTTTAAATGATTTTTCGTTATTTTTACGACTCATCAGCAATTAGGTTGGGACATGAAATTTTTTTTATTTCATGTTTGGAATCTACGCATACGACTTCATTATTGATTTTTTTCCTACGTTTCTCAAAGAATGCTACAGCGTGTTGAAAACGGATAGTATCAAAATGCCTCCATGACCTTGGAGAGAGAGCGTGACGTCACAATACTGTTGGGCCCGTTAATCCTCTCTTCTGTGTTGGTGTTATGTACCTGGTTGTGATAATTCAACAAGAAAAACAGCGCAAAAATTATTTTTCTGTGTGCACTTCGAAGAAAAAAGAAAAAAAGGGGTTTTGTGTAGCTCGTCGCAAGTACATACCAACAAAAACTCAATTGTTTTGCTGCGAGGATCATTTCACTTTGAAGGATGATATGGAAAACTTACAGTATACATTAAAGACGTGTTGCCTCACATTTTCAATGAGCATTTACAATGAGGCTGTAACTCGACCATATCGCAACTCATGCCACAATGTATGAATATAAATATGAATGTACTACACTTTGCGAATATTGGTAATAACTCAATTTTTGATGTATTTTTGCATAGTTCTATCACAAACGACAGGGATTTTCCCAATAATTTTTTTAATCAAATATCCTGATTATCTCGATTTTAATAATATTCACATTACTATCGATTCGTCTTATATTTTTACCTTTCGCTGCTGCACAATCCAAACAGGAATTGTTTTGAATTACATCTTTTCATCGACTGTTATTTCCCTATGATGCATGTAGCCAGTCCTAGTCCCAACAGTATCGTGACGTCACGCTACCGCAGAGCAGACGGAGAATTTACCGAGTCATTTTAACAAAAATTGATGACGAAAATCAACTGTATTATTGTTCTTAGTGATCAATCTCTGTAATAAAAGTGTTTTTTACTGATTTTCCACATCATGTCCCAACCTAATTGCTAAATAAATTGATGTATCCAGTTACGCACTAGAAAGCATGATGGATCAGGATAATTTTTACTAAACATTTTTCTTATGGAAATTTTATGGTTTTATTCCCTATATTACGAAATTTTCGTTCAATCAAGGCTTCGAAAATAAGTGAGCGCTTTCTTCCAGAATTTGAAGTTTAGGATTTCTTTGTTTTGTCTTATTTCACATTTTCAAATTCGTAACTCCAAGATGAGGCAAAATCTCACTTTGTAAATCCGCCACTGGCAATAAATTTCTTATAAATATACAATGAGAATTAAGAAGCTACGATACCACCAAAAAACTACAATAAATGTGAAGAACTTATTAATGAATAGTTTATCATTCTATTTTCTCTGTCATTTAGTATGGGCTAAATTATTGCGCAACTCAATGGAATTTTGAGAACATATTTGCATAAATTAGCGCAATTCTACGCTTAAAAATAGGAATTTTATCTAAATTTAATTTTTGGATATTTTACGAAAATGGGGTTCGTCTCTTATTGAAATACTCGACTAATTATTGTCCTTTTATTGCTCTTCACAATTACAAGACAATAAATAAATCAAACTGTCCGACGGCAACTGACTCGCTAGCTATACTCCGGCGGATCAACCAAATAACTCATCAAACGAATAACTGTTTGTCGCTCGCAAGCACACACACACACAGTAAAATATTCCAGAAAAGTTGGTGAACTTTCGAGAATAGCCTCGATCCTTCCGTATGCGTTACAGCTACCTGCTCGATTTGTTTGTATCGAGAATTCCAATCTTCTCGGCAGAGAGCAACCACATTCAGTGGCGCAGTGTATTCGTAACAATATATTGCACCTAACTTTGCATTGTTTCCAGCCAGATTTTTTTGAGGAAACTCTTATTATTATCTTCTTCTTGCTCATGTCCTCTCTAAGTCAGTTATGGTTCGATTGCCAGTACAGAGAAATACACGAATATCGAAGATGCTTGCGTCACGAGCTACGCATTGATCTCAATCAAAGTATTCATCAGCGCTTCTTTTTGTTGTTTTTTGTTCATATTCATCACTAATATGATTTTTATAAAAATTGTTTATTAGTGCTCCATGAAAATATAAAAATCAGGTATTCAATAAAAAAACTTTCCATTATAGGTAGTCCATCTTAACATCATATTATTTTCAGAAATTTAGAATACATCTGTAAGGAAAACGGACATTGTGTCGTCGACGTAACGAGAAGGAACCAGTGTCAGGCTTGCAGATTCAAAAAATGTCTCCAAGTGAACATGAAACGAGATGGTGAGTGCTATTTTTTTTAAATCTCGATTTTAAATTGTAGATTTTTAAATACGGAATCCCGACCTTGATCTCAGAATGAAAAAATACTTATGTAAATGATACACAAAGAGTAATTATAAAAATGGTGAAATGACAAGCATATGCATTACATCATAAGACAAATCAATATACAGGGTGATTCAAAAGTACTTTGACAAACTTCAGGAGGTGATTCCTCACAATATTCTAATATGAATTGTCCACATAAATATATGTCCGGAAACGCTTCGTTTCCAAGATACAGGGTGTTAAAATTTTATTTTTATTTTCGTTTTTTTTAAATAACTTTCGAAATACTGACCTTAATTGAACGAAAATTGGTATTGAGAGGTTTTTTGAGGTGTAGAATTCGAAACTGATGTTATTATTGCTCTCAGTCGTAGGGGGTGCCACCTACACGTCTTTTTATTTTTTGAAGATTCATAACTTTTTGATCGTACTTCTAGCATATTTTTCAGTAAAAAAATCAATTTCTCTATCATATCTACGTAGAAAAGCTCTCCCTGTTACAAGTCGCTATAAGCAACCGTTTTCTAGATATTTGTACTTGAAAGTCGATTATTTGATAATCGATGCGTGTTGAAGTTATTACCATTATTTTGCATTTTCACAAGAATGCTTAGGAAATGAGTTTGACGTTTAAGTAACTAGTTCTGGTAATTACATATTATGTGACGGTTAAACGTTTTGTTGTTTTGTTGAAGTTTCTGTGATTTTTAAAACACTAATTTTGAAAAAATGGATTATTTAAACAATAATGCTCCTTTAGCCGATATGCATTTCGTTTATGGCCTTGCGGAGGGCAATGCGCGCGAAGCAAGACGTATTTACCAGGAGCGATTTCCTAATCGAGTACTGCCTTCAGCTCCAACATTTACCAGTCTCCACCGTCGTTTGGCAGAAACAGGTAGCTTTAAGACGGCAGCTGATATTATTGGAAGACCACGAGCAGTCCGAACCCCAGAATTGGAAGAAGCTGTTTTGAACGCTCTCGAGGAGAATCCAGAAACAAGTACAAGAATAATTGAAGCTCTCAGTTCTACTCAGTCCACAGTTTAGAGAATTATCCACGATCAACAATTTCATCTATACCATATTCAAAGGGCACAAGATCTTTTGCCACGAGACTTTCCCCAACGCATTACAATGTGTCAGTGGTTTTTGAGAAAATTGGCTGGAAATCCTCAATTTTTAAGATATGTACTCTTCATGGACGAGGCAAACTTCTCCCGAAATGCTATCACAAACTTTCATAACAACAATGTTTGGGCTCTGGAAAATCCGCACGCAGTTAGTGAAAGACATTATCAGTAGCAATTTTCTGTAAATGTATGGGCGGTAATAATTGATGATTACTTGATAGGTCCTTTCTTT
This sequence comes from Gonioctena quinquepunctata, assembly GCA_018342105.1. Classification (NCBI taxonomy): domain Eukaryota; kingdom Metazoa; phylum Arthropoda; class Insecta; order Coleoptera; family Chrysomelidae; genus Gonioctena; species Gonioctena quinquepunctata. The sequence continues at coordinate 210,392 of JAFIRS010000757.1, read as the reverse complement.
CTACCGTTCCGACTGAATGCCGCAACTTACAGATACTTTTTAGAAAATGAATTGCCGGGACTACTTCAGAATGTACCATTAAAAATTCGTATCCGCATGTGGTTTATGCATGATGGGGCTCCGGCCCATTTTAGCGTTGTAGCCAGGGAATTCCTTAACACTGTCTATCCAAATCGATGGATCGGTAGAGGTGAGAAGAACCTAACCAGGCGTGGGCACCAAGGTCCCCAGATCTAAACCCGCTAGATTTTTATTTTTGGGGATATTTGAAGTCACTAGTTTATAAAACTCCAGTAGCGAACGAGGAAGATCTAAGAAACCGAATAGTAGACGCATGTGAAACAATAAGAAACACACCAATAATTTTTGAGCGGGTACGAGATTCAATGACTAGAAGACTGAATGCCTGTATCTTCGCTGAAGGTGGACACTTTGGACAATTTATTTGAATATAATTTAGTTGCCTTTATTTTATTTTATTCTACATATTCAAAATTTCTTGAAATAAAATGTTGATATTCCTTGCAAATTTTATTAAAACAAATACAGATGTTGCACCCTTGAAACAAAAATAATTATTTCAAACGAGTAAAAATAAATAGAATAGGTGGCGCCTCCTACAAAAAAAAACAAACTACTTACTTAAACGTCAAATTCATTTCCTAAGCATTCTTGTGAAAAATGCAAAATAATGGTTATAACTTTAACACGCATCGATTATCAAATAATCGACTTGAAATTTTCAAGTCCAAATATCTGGAAAACGGTTGCTTATAGCGACTTGTGACAAGGGTAGCTTTTTTACGTAGATGTGATAGAGGAATCGATTTTTCTACTAAAAAATGTGCTAGAACTAGGCTCAAAAAGTTATGAATCTTCAAAAAAGATAAAGAAGTGTAGGTGGTGCCCCCTACGAGTAAGAGCAATAATAACAGCATGTTCGAATTCGACATCTCAAAAAATTTCTCAATACCAATTTTCGTTTAATTAAGGTCAGTATTTCAAAATGAATTTAAAAAAAACGAAAATAAAAATAAAACTTTAACACCCTGTATCTTGGAAACGAAGCGTTTCCGGACATAAATTTATTTGGACAATTCATATTAGAATATTGCGAGGAATCACCTCCTGAAGTTTGTCAAAGTACTTTTGAATCACCCTGTACTCTAAATTCTAATAAAATCATCAACACTGTTAAATTTTTGTTCGAATGAAGACAAGCTAGTTTTACAGAAAAAACTGATTTTGTTCCAAGTATAAAGAATTGCTCATGTCTGATTAGGATTATTAAAATATATCGAAAGATTTTTCTCTCAAGTTCTTTTTTTTTCCAAAATTCATATTCATCGGTGTTTCTTTGGAGACACCATGTGCTTTAATTGAGCGCATTCTCTTGTGTAAGCAATCGATGAATTGATAACATAGAGTATTTGTATCTCCTGCCTAAGGGTGTGAGAAACGAACAGGGTGCAATAAACATATTGCCCCTAACCATCAAAGCATTCAATATACGCGCCCTTCAAACCACTCTTAATTTGTTTGTTTTTTCTGCTGTCGACGCACTCTATCAAAAATGATGATAACGATGGCCAAAAGTCCAACGCAGAAATCTCTTAAGAGTTGTCATTTTAACTTTTCCGATCGACGTTGAAACAGTATGAAAATATGGCACGAAACAATCATTATTTAACCCACTTCAATAAAAATGGTAATTATTGAACCAAAACTTCACTTGACTTGATTCGTATAAAGTATCGCAATTGAGGATTTATTCTGATCATTATATTTATAATGACCCTTAATACTTTTTAAATTCATACATGTGGAAACTAAAAACTCTGGGAGCGGTAAATTGATCAAAATAACGTGCAATCGTATTATATGACTGCCCCCAAACCTTTTATTTGCCAGATAAAAGAAGAATTTTCAGTTGTTTCTGCGATGCACAATTTTATTTTTTCTATTCAACGATCAATATCTTTTCATGGTGATATTTTTTCCTTTTTAGTACATTTTTTAAGTAAAATTTGTTTGTATTATTTACAAGAATAACGTTCAGCTGGCAATATTATGACCTAACATTTTATTGCGACCACATCCACGTGCTTACAAAGTGGTATTATCGATATTTATTTGCGAAAAAGTGAAAGTGATTAAAACGGATTCAAAAACATGCTGGATTGAATTGAAATGGATGAATCACTAGAACATTTTACATTTTCATCTATAAATGATGACAAACGAAATAAAATAACTAATAAAAAACCTTTTTAAAGGTAATCTTTTTTGTAAGCAGTGTACTAAATCGTATAAAATAGGTTTTAAAAATGGTGTCGCGCGAAGTGTTCATAAAAGTAGGTGCCAATTAATTTCATTGGACAATGATTGGTAGGTAAGTAACTTGTCGAATTATTAATTTTATTGTAATTCGCAAGACAAGCTTTTTTAAACCAAATAATTCAACAAAATATAAAATTAAATCATTGTCAGCGATGACTTAAACTTATTTTATACGATTTAGTACACGGCTCAAATAAAAGCTCGTCTTTAAAAAGGTTTATCTTTCAGTCGCAGATGATTCTGATTTTATGAACATCCTGTTTATATTTTCAACAAATCAATCTATCATACCCCATGACAGGTTTTAATGTCAGAAAACACTAATTTCAGAGTGTCTCTCCAAAAGAAATGATCCTAACTTTTTCCATCTTTGCAAAGTGAGATTGCTTCTTGAAAATGTGTTTCCCATTTCTTCCGGTCTTCCTGATGATCGTGGAAGCGTGAAATAAATTTTCGTCGACAAAAATGTATTGAAGACCTAGTGAATGCGATGTCTCTCCGCGTCAATGTTACGAATGATTTCTGGTGAGTACTCTCTTTTGGAAAACATTCTTCTTTGCCTCATTCATCTTAATGAGTTCTTAATTAAGACTGGAATAGAAAAGCAAATAACTATCTGAATGAAAATGCAAATTTTCAATTTCAGATTTTTTCTTTTGAGTTAGGGCCTTTTCAGAATATCTATCAGATGTAGTTCAATGTCCAGCGTGGCTTTAGCCGGGGAAGTAGTTGTTTTCTGTTAGACATTCACAAAAAATAACTTCATTTTAATCGTGGATTTTTCAATTCACAGAAAAATATTTCTATCAATATTCAATTGAGAATGTTTCCCTTTTCAACATGAATACCCCACAAGAGGTTATCTTGGCGATGGAAGATAGTGACTAAAGTTTATCTTTCAGTCGCAGATGATTGCACATCTGATTTTATGAACATCCTGTTTATATTTTCAACAAATCAATCATATTATGATTTCTCATCACTTTGTCAACAACTTCATGTACTATTTCCCTATACCTATGTGTTACCGTTTAGAAGATATAAATTAATTTCGATTTTTTTTACCAAACACCTGCTTTTATAAACGCTGATAATCTTGAACTCTCTGGTACTAAGACGATCAAATTCGAAATGGAGTGGAGTGATACCATGAGGACCTTCACTTCGAGTCATATTTTTATTTGCCTCATACAGGGTATTTAAAAAATGCAGATACTTTGTTCACATGAAAAAATGAGTGGACGTCAATTTTTTCAAACGGAACACAATGTATATTTGCACATTTTTTAGCTCTACATCCAATTTTAGGTTGACTTTGTTCAGATAATCCTATTTCGATTTCGAACCGTTTTCGAGATAAACTGTTTCAAACAGAAAATGACGTGGTTTCCTTGTATTCATCACTTATTTTTGAAATTTAATATCTATTTTATACTACGTAATATTTCTTTTCGATTTAGTTTTTCAACAGTCTGAAATCAGTCAATTCGAAATTGATATGTACCTTAGAAAAAGTTACAATTTGTATGCATTGAGGTATTGAGTGTCTCTACCATACAACATTGCAAATTCATATTTTTTAATAGTGTTCTTTGGAAAAATGAATTATCCAATTTTGAAACGTCAAACTTTCGTTGGTGGTTTTGACTGATTGTTATACCAATTATAATAGAAAAATGTCAAGATTAGGTTACAGATTTCTTGAATTTATTAATAATTTATGGTGAGTGCAATAGAATTGCAAGTAGAACATGCCGAGTATTTCATGAAAGATATCCACAACTTTCGAAGCCGAATAATAATGTGATAAATCGACTACTAAAAAACTGTAGGTTGAATGGAACCTTTCGTCCAAAAAGCATTCGTAGAAAGCCTGAAGTGGATGATGATGACAATGGCATAACAGTTTTGGGATTTTTTCATGCATTTCCAAATGATTCTCTACACGAGGCTGAAAGGGAGATAGGTATACCCTACGTGACAATTTATCGCTTTCTTAATAAGCACAAATGGCATCCCTATATATTCTACTGTGTCCAACATCTGAAAGAGACTGATTTGCCTCGTAGAGTGGAATTCTTTGAATGGTTACTTGTCAAGACTCAAGAGGATGAACATTTCCTTGACAATATCATATGAACAGATGAGGCCAAGTTTACAAAAAATGTAAACAGTAAACAGTCATTATTGGGTGCCAGAAAATCCCCATGTCGTTCGCCAAAGGGGTTTTCAAGAAAGATGGCAATTTAATGTATTTTGTGCCATAAAGAATGGGTCAACTTTTTATATCGAGTTTTATGATGATAATTTGAATGCAACAAAATATGAAGATTTACTGAGAAATGGAAATTCAAATGATTTTAAATAATCGGCCAGGAAGAGAACATCTATGGTACCAAATGGATGGTGCTTCACCCCATAATTCTCGTTCAGTAAGCGAAGCTTTAACTGAAATCTTCGAAGACAGATGGATTGGTAATAATGGACCTTTTCGTTGGCCTCCTAGAACACCAGATGGCAATCCATTAGATTATTTTGTGTGGGGTTTCATTAAAAATATGGTTTAACCCAGTAACAACAATGGAAGATATGAAATCGAGAGTTAGAACTGCTTTCAATAGTTTAACTCCAGACTCAATCAGAAGCGCTACATATGAAAATATTTTGAAGAGATTACATGTTTGTTCAAGTAGAGGTGGATATGTGTTCGAACATATTCTGAAATACACTGACAATTGAATAAACTTACTAATTCATGAAATTATTTTCAGTTCGTGTGTCAGCGTTAATAAAACTATTGTTTGAAGAGAAGTTTCATTTGATGGTTGAGGAGTATTTTAATAATTATTTATTCATTGTATTATCTGTGACTGATGAAGGACCATCGTACGGAATCTGTTAAATTTCAAAAATAAGTGATGAATACAAGGAAACCACGTAATTTTCTGTTTGAAACAGTTTATCTCGAAAACGGTTCGAAATCGAAAGAGGATTATCTGAACAAAGTCAATCTAAAATTGGATGTAGAGCTCAAAAATGTGGACATATACAGGGTTATCCATTTGAAAAAATTGACTTCCATTCATTTTTTTCATGTGAACAAAGTATCTGCATTTTTTAAAGACCCTGTATGGGGCAAATAAAAATATGACTCGAAGTGAAGATCCTCATGGTATCACTCCTCTCCATTTCGAATTTGATTGTCTTAGTACCAGAGAGTTCAAAATTATCAGCGTTTATAAAAGTACATGTTTGGTACAAAAAAATCAAAATTAATTTATATCTTCTAAACGGTGCTAGATTGATATAGGGAAATAGTACATGAAGTTGTTGACAAAGTCATAAGAAATCATAATATGATATTATATACAGGGTGTTCCATTTGAAAAATCAAAGTAGCCGCTACTTTATAGTAGAAGCGGCAACGCCGCATCGTCGTAAATTTTAGGCGTGTAGATCATATTAATGTACTGTAAAATTTTCAGGTTGATTCGTTGTCTGGTTTGCCAGAAACGTCCAATTAACGCTCATCGTAAAAAGCCCTGTATATAATTTTTTCACTATTAAATAAAATATTGTAGCTGGAACTGATTTTGACAAAAAAAAGATCGAATCCGAGCCTTTCGCGAGACAGTCTGAAAAAAAGGTATGTTTAAAAGTGGTTCTCATTGATTATCGAAATATTGAATAGATAAAAAATATATCTTTGATGATTAAAAAAAAAATACAAAAAGGCAACGACGGCACGCGATGTTCCTAAGCGGTCACCCAAGTACGAACCGCGTCCGACGTTGGTTGACTTCACGAAATAACAGTTTGGTTACCTAACTACTACTCCACAACATTTCCTGATTGTCTGAGGATATGGGAATTAAAATATTCACTGAATTCCATTATCAAATCACTGTATGTAGTGAGCCCAAAATCCATTATTTAATCAATTTTGCATTTCCTGATTCCTTAAGGCACCCACAGACGATGAGATACCATGTTGCATAATAACGTGGTAGCGATACAAATTTCATCGGGTGTGTGGTTGTATCAGTATCACCGTCTCAATCACTGTCGTGTTTCACGATTCCGTCTCAGCGTGTGTGGAGACGTTGATACTTGATACAAATCTCATATACTTGTATCGCGACATGTAGCGATACGGATCTCATCGTCTGTGGGGACCTTTATAGGAATTGAATTATACAGTGCTTCTCAAAAGTCCCCTCCCCCCCCCTCTTATTTTTGGAACGATTATACATAAACAAGTGAAATTTGGAAACTGAATATTAAAGGTTGTAAACTTCCCTACTAGTGATGATAGATGACGAAATCGTCAAAGATGACGTCACAAGGCCATTGTGACCAATAATTTTTTTTGTATTAATGGCATTTTGGAACTGCTTTTAAAAAACGCAAAGCTAAAAATTTTTAAATGGAAACCCAACGGCAATCGACCCTTTGTCAAATAAGTTTTTGTTAGTCTCCCTAATTCGACGTTTTTGTAATTGTTCAAGTTTTTGTACATTTAATAATTTGTGTATTGTTGATCGAACGTTTAACTGTTTTAGCAGCTTTTGGTACTTTTAATATTTTTGTACATTTTAATAATTTGTTAATCTGTTGTGAGCCGAACGTTTAAGTGCTTCAAGAAGCGAAATGGTACGTGCTTTAGGTGATAAAGTAGCAGCGATCCTAATTCTTGGTGAAACTGGACAAACTATTCATGCAGCAGAACGCATTTTTAATGAGAGGTTTCCCGATCGCCCCGTTTCGAGGACTTATTTGAGGGAGCTTCTTCGTAAGTTTGAAACAACGGGTAGTATTAATGATGCGAAACGATCTGGCAAACCACAAATTTCTGATGAGAAAAAATTGATATACTGGCAGAAGTAATAGTTAATCCTACTTCTTCAACAACTCACGTTGCATCTACCTGTGAAGTCAGTCGCAGTACAGTACACAGGGTGTTGAAAAAAAAACAAATTTCATCCATACAAATTAAAAATGGATCATCAACTCTCAGACGACGACACAGACCGAAGACTAGAAATTTGTGAAAATATGGAAACTAAAATTAACCAACAGCCAGACTATGTCAAAAAAATTTGTTTTAGTGACGAAAGTACTTTCTATCTACATGGAAATGTAAATACACAGAATGTGAGGTATTGGAGTGACGCAAATCCTCACCTGTTTCGTGAAACACATACCCAATTTCCCCAGAAGGTGAATGTTTGGGCAGGTATCCTGGGAAACCACATCGTTTTTCTTTTTTTAAATATCTGGAGCTGTTGCAAAACGCAATAGAACCGTTAATCCTTGAAATTTTGGAGGATAATCCAGATGAATTCGGAAATTTGGAAATAACATTCCAACAGGATGGTGCTCCTCCACACTATTACGGTGCAGTAAGACGGTATTTGGATGAGGAGTATCGTGGTAGATGGATTGGACGACGAGGTTCAACGGAATGGCCAGCTCAAACACCGGACCTCACAACTTTGGATTTTTTTCTGTGGGGGTACCTTAAATCGAAGGTTTACGCCACTGAACCTGACAATATTGACGTTTCAAAACAACGTATTGTTGCAGAATGTGAGACTGTTTCCGCAGACACATTTGCAAAAGTACGAGAAGAGTTTAAAAATAGGATATTTCACTGTCAGGAAGTAAATGGAGGTCACTTCGAGCAATGTCTTTAAGTAGATACTGATTCTTAAATCTGTAATTAATATCATACTGTATGGAATTTAAATTTTAATGTTTACTAATGAGCCATTAAAACTGCCATAAACACAAACAAAATTAGTATCATTGAATATATTTTTTACCTTTCAAAAGAGATGTCGCTTGCCGTAGGGTTCCATTTAAAATTATTGGTCACAATGGCCTTGTGACGTCATCTTTGACGATTTCGTCATCTATCATCACTAGTAGGGAAGTTTACAACCTTTAATATTCAGTTTCAAAATTTCACTTGTTTATGTATAATCGTTCCAAAAATAAGAGGGGGGGAGGGGACTTTTGAGAAGCACTGTATATAATACAGTGCTTTCGTAAAGCACTGAATAAATTCATTTTTAGCCAAACTATCCATTTCTGAGGAATCTCCTGAAACAAGTCGATTTTTAATCTCAATTTGCCACATTTATAAGGGAAAATTAAATATACAGGGTGATCCACGTTTGACTAATGACGTCCGCGACAATTTTGTCGAATGGAACACTCATAAATTATTCAATTTTTGGAATCTCCATGGAAAGCTGATTTCAAAAATATATCACGCATAGGGTTTGTATACAGTTAAATTCAGGGCTTTCGTAAAGTAGTGGATAAATTCGTAAAAAATTCAAGGAATAATTTTTGGAAAGAACGCTGATTTTATTTTCATTTGGGCATTTTTTCAAATTTAATTAATACATACAGAATGATTCGTGGAAGAGAAAAACGTCATCGGTATTTTTTTAATGGCAACTCCATTTTTCATTACGGAATGTGAAAAGGTGATTATGAGAATGGGTGAAATAAAATAAAAAAACTATTTTGAAATATGAAAATACTAAATTTAATGGCAATGATAGCTTCAAACAACGATCAAATTAAATGTTCAAATTCTGCACCGTTTGCTATCTGACTATTTCCATTACTTGACAGTAGCCATAGCGACCAGAATTTTGTTTTTATTGCTGAATAGTTTTTGTGAAGTTATTTCTTTAAAGAATAACACATATCTTATCGTTTGTCGATACATTATTGAGTAGTAACTTTCATGGATAATGTTAAATTAAATGAACGAGAAAGAATTAAATTTTTTTGCATGATAGGATTTGGAGACAGAATGCGCACCCAAAGTGAAGTAGTTGAATTGTTTAATGCAACTCATCCTGATCGGCAACCTATTAACCAAAGCATGGTGAGCAAAGTTGATTCAAAATACCGAGAATTTGGGCATGTCCGTGATCTTCCTAAATCTGGTCGACCCTCACCACCAAAAGACGATCAGCTTGATGTTTTGTTGGCAGTGCATGAATAACACTTTGATCGGCGAAATCAATTCTGCGAACAACTGCAATAGCTATGCAATAATGATAATAATTTTGTAAAAAATATTTTTTTTTCTACGAGGCTACGTTTGTTTTGAATTGCCACATCACACTCAAAATCCACAGAAAGTGAATGTATGGTGTGGCATAGTCGACGGAAGAATTCTGGCTCCCTATTTCTTTGACGTGAACCTGACTGGTGCAATATATTTGGACTTCCTTCGATTCGACCTTATTCCTGCATTAATAATAATAATATAATAATAATAATAATGTATTCGCCATATAAGACTAGTTACATAAATGTATGAAAAATGTGTATATCTATACATAAAATGGTAAATAGATTGCAGCAACCACTAAAGGAAGGTCCTTGAGAGTGGAATAGCTTTGTATCCAGATCTAGAGGAACCTGATCTTCCGAGAACTGATTTATTCTTCCAACAAGATGGTGCATCTCCCCATTATGCAGCAGCTGTCCGTGACTATTTAGATGTGGTGTTTCCGAATTGTTGGATAGGGAGAAGGGGACCGATTGAGTGGCCAGCTAGATCTCCAGATTTGACACCACTTGATTACTTCTTGTGGGTATACTTAAAGAGTGAAGAGTATGTTAATAGCCCGGAGAATTTAGAAGATTTAAAAGCAAGAATTCGTCACGAGATACAATGTATACCTCCTGACGTTATTTACATGTACTCTCAAATGTTCGTTATATTTACATAGGGTAATCATGTGGTAAGATATTTATATATTTGTACATAATTTACTTTTTAGTTTGTTTGTAAATAAGGCTGGCCTACTACTTAAATAAATAAATGTTCAAAAAGAATTTATTCATCGTCTTGGCTACTGTCGGATAGCAAACGGTGCACAATTTGAATATTTAATTTTATCGTTGTTTGAAGCTATCAATGCGATTAAATTTAGTATTTTCATATTTCAAAATAGTTTTTCTTATTTTATGTTCATTTCACCCATACTCATAATCACCTTTTCACATCCCGTAATGAAAAATGGAGGTGCCATTAAAAAAATAGCGGTGACGTCATTTCTCCTACACGAATAATTCTGTATGTATTAATTAAATTTGAAAAAATACCCACATGGAAATAAAATTCGACGGCTTCGAGCGTTCTTTCAAAAAATTTGTCCTCTAATTTCTTACGAATTTATCCACTACTTCACGAGAGCACTGAATTTAACGGACGCACTGTATACAAACCCTATGTGTGATATATTTTTGAAATCAGCTTTCCATGGAAATTTCAAAAATTGAAGAATATATAGGGTGTTCCATTTGAAAAAATTGTCGCGGATATCATTAGTCAAATATGGATCACCCTGTATATATAATTTTCCCTTATAAATGTGGCAAATTGAGATTAAAAATCGGCCTGTTTCAGGAGATTCCTCAGAAATGGATAGTTTGGCTAAAAATGAATTTATTCTGTACTTTACGAAAGCACTATATTTGAATTGTATGCGTTGACAATCTTGAATCTACTGGTGGTTTTATCAGTATAAAACTGCGAGAAGACGTTTTATCACTATAAAACTGATCTGATTGGTTCTCTGTTTGAAATTTCGGCCATTTGATTGGCTCGAAAATAACGAGGGAAATCATCAGAATTTCAAATTTCTAGCCTCAATAGTTCTTTCTGCATGTCCTTCCGCAGTCATTGATAAAAAATATAGATGGTAGGTACACGGTTTTTATGAAACGTTTCTTCGCCACAAATACATTCTATTTGATCCATTTTTTTTCTGTGTGCAATAAAGTAATAAACATCGTCGTTATTCATTAGACCTTTATGAATATTTCCTTCGGATATCGACGCAAGTGGGAGGTGGTGGCATTTAGAGTGTAATTAGTCCCCGCCAGAGATAATGACCACCCCCGTGAACCGACCATTCGAACGTCGAGCCAGAAGTCAACCCATAAAATATTCATCGTTTCGGCTCGTATAATCATCATTAGGGAGCCGCAGGACTCGAAGGAGTCGATTCCTCGTGTTTACCGTCGCTGCCGCCCAGTTACGTGACGGGGTGTACGGTTACCGCCACCGGTCGAACAGGTGTTGGAGTTCCCATCGTATCTACCAGTGGCGTATATGACTTCCGGAAATTATAATTATTAGGGATAAAAAATTAAAATACGCTTCTTACCGCCTCATAACTCGGGAATCACAGCGAAAAGTTTGTTTATAATGTCAATATTACAAAATGCAAGTTTCATTGAAACACTGTTTATATTTGATTTTGTATGTTGTACAGTTGATGTATCAAATCAAATCAAAATATACTTTATTGTCTAAGATAGTTTCTTGTTGACAAAGCTTTGTGAAAGGGACATAAACAATTAAACAATTATTGATAATTAATAATAAAAATGCTTACTCATAAATACAAATATATACATCACATATACAAACACAACTAATAACACTTCCAAAACATGGTAAAATGTTATTAGTTGATTGTCATACTACACGTTGAAATTTTAACAATACTCAACAATAAAAAATTCCATTTATAATTTATACGCTATATAAACTACATTCAGTAGTCAGAGGAATTACAATATAATAAAATAAATAAATGGGTGTACAGTGCTAGTCATACATAATGATCTAACTAAGGTTGTCACTATAGAATTCCTGCAGGTTGTAATATGCCTTTTTGAGAAGGATATTCTTAATTGAATTTCTAAATGGTGCGAGATTTACTGTGTTCTTGAGAAGGCCAGGTAGGTGGTTATAAATCTTCCTACTCTCGAATATAAGGCAATTTTTTGTCAAAGATGATGTTGGTATGGGCATACTAATATTATTGTGTTGACGGGTAATATAACAGGGTCTATTATTTGGCTCTTTTGATTTTGTTTTATGTATTAAGCACACTGTTTAGAGAATAAATATACAAGTTAGCGTTAAAATTCGATGTTCAATAAAAAGAGGCTTACAATGAACCCTTGAACGACATTTACAAAAGTACCTCAATGCTCTCTTTTGAAGTACAAATATTGAGTTCATCAACTGGTTAGAGCAGGAACCCCAGAAGGAGATTCCCCATATCTTATGTGAGATTCAATCAGTGAGAAGTACGCTATTCTGCCTGAATTGAGGCCAAGTTCATTGGTAATAGCTCGAACAGCATAACAGCCTGATGCTAATGTTTTACTCAGTTTTTTTATGTGCGCTTCAAATTTCAATTTGTCATCTAGGTATAAACCTAGAAATTTGTTGTGGGGTTGGCTAGTTACCCTCTGATTGCCTAAATGTAATATATTTATTCTACTGATTGCCTAAATGTAAATATATTTATTCTACTTCACCTAGAGTAAATGACGAAATTTGTACAACTCGCTAAATATAAATGTCTATGTAAGCATCGTGCGACATTAAACTGTAGGATTTAACTTTACCGTAAACAGTATATAGTCAATTCGCTGTGTGCGTTAGGCTGGAGGGAATAGATGAAACTATGACAGCGCCCATGGTGGCAGAAGTAGGTGATGATCCTGGTAATCACAAGCACAAGCTGAAAACTTTCAATTTCTGAGGTCTCCCTGTTTATTCACAAATCCTTTAAAAATATTGTGCCATACTTCAGATGAATAAACATGATTATTATCGTAGTGGCAACGGTCACGGTTGGGCAGTATAACAACAATCATACATATAATAACAATGAGCCCTCGCTGTTGCTGTGTAGTCGATTGCGAAAATAGTAGGTGTAAATTTTATACAGTGTTTCTCAAAAGTCCCCTCCCCCCCTCTTATTTTTGGAACGATTATACATAAACAAGTGAAATTTTGAAACTGAATATTAAAGACCAGTTATCCACGAATACTTTACGCAATTTTTTTTTATTGGTGCACTTTGAAATCATATATACTGGTATTATTACTACAAAAAATAGAAATAAGAACTAATAATGCAAAATGGTTGAATTCGTGATGTGACATCAGTATACCCTTCGTTGTCATAGAAATGAGAAAAACAGATATTTATTTGCAATTTGTTATCAAAGATCAATATTTGTTGTCACCAGAGCTCAAAAATGAATTATTCTAATATCGATTCTTTGAATAGTGAGGCAGAATCGCGGTTAATACCGCGAAAATCCAGTGATATATGATATATATATATATATAAAAAAGAATATGAAAAGTTCATCAAATGGATGGAGGAGCAAGAGGTATCACATATAAATGAACGAGTTGTTAGTAATATTTTATTTTACGTTACAAGGTACTCCTGTCAGATCAATAATCAAAAATTTGTCATTTAGACTTCACGTTTCTCGATTTGTTGATGTTGCCATGGTAACTTAAAAAAACGCGCGTTTTTTTAAGTTCGATTTAAACACGCTGAGGCGTGCTTTAAATGGGTAAAATGAGGCACCAATAAAAAAAATATGATTTCTATGATAACTTCTCCCAAACACTAGGGCCAATTGTGGTTGTTTCAGGAATCTTGATAGACAATACTATTTCTTACAACCCAAACATAAATTAAACCTGACTTTTGATGTAATGTTTTAGTAACAATTGAAAATACGATGATAATAAAAGTACTAGTACAACATACAGTGCTTCTCAAAAGTCTCCTCCCCTCCTCTTATTTTTGGAACGATTATACATAAACAACTGAAATTTGGAAACTGAATATTAAAGGTTGTACACTTCCCTACTAGTGATGATAGATGACGAAATCGTCAAAGATGACGTCACAAGGCCATTGTGACCAATAATTTTAAATGGAACCCTACGGCAAGCGACACCTCTTTTAAAAGGTATCGAAAAAACCTATTCAATGATACTAATTTTGTTTGTGTTTATGGCAGTTTTGGCAACTCGCTTTTTAAAAAAACGCAAAGCTGTGATGAATTAAATCAGTTAATACTAAAATTCAAAATTCAAGCTCCGCCTCTGGATAGTTGTCAAATAAGCTGACGTTTTTGTTAGTCTCCCTAATTCGAAGTTTTTGTAATTGTCCAAGTTTTTGTACATTTAATAATTTTTGTATTGTTGATCGAACGTTTAACTGTTTTAGCAGCTTTTGGTACTTTTAATATTTTTGTACATTTTAATAATTTGTCAAACTATTGTGAGCCGAACGTTTAGGTGCTTCAAGAAGCGAAATGGTACGTGCTTTAGGTGATAAAGTAGCAGCGATCCTAATTCTTGGTGAAACTGGACAAAATATTCATGAAGCAGAACGCATTTTTAATGAGAGGTTTCCCGATCGCCCCGTTTCGAGGACTTATTTAAGGGAGCTTCTCCGTAAGTTTGAAACAACGGGTCGTATTAATGATGCGAAACGATCTGGCAGACCACAAATTTCTGATGAGAAAAAAATTGATATACTGGCAGAAGTAAAAGTTAATCCTACTTCTTCAACAACTCACGTTGCATCTACTTGTGGAGTCAGTCGAAGTACAGTACACAGGGTGTTGAAAAAAAAAACAAATTTCATCCATACAAATTAAAAATGGTTCATCAACTCTCAGACGACGACCCAGACCGAAGACTAGAATTTTGTGAAAATATGGAAACTAAAATTAACCAACAGCCAGACTGTTGTCAAAACAATTTGTTCTAGTGACGAAAGTACTTTCTATCTAAATGGAAATGTAAATACACAGAATGTGAGGTATTGGAGTGACGCAAATCCTCACCTGTTTCGTGAAACACATACCCGATTTCCCCAGAAGGTGAATGTTTGGGCAGGTATCCTGGGAAACCACATCGTTGGGCCTCTTTTTTAAAATACTAATTTAACTGCTGAGGTTTATCTGGAGCTGTTGCAAAACGCAATAGAACCGTTAATCCTTGAAATTTTGGAAGATAATCCAGATGAATTCGGCAATTTGGAAATAACATTCCAACAGGATGGTGCTCCTCCACACTATTACGGTGCAGTAAGACGGTATTTGGATGAGGAGTATCGTGGTAGATGGATTGGACGACGAGGTTCAACGGAATGGCCAGCTCGATCGCCGGACCTCACACCTTTGGATTGTTTTCTGTGGGGGTACCTTAAATCGAAGGTTTACGCCACTGAACCTGACAATATTGACTTTTTAAAACAACGTATTGTTGCAGAATGTGAGGCTGTTTCCGCAGACATATTTGCAAAAGTACGAGAAGAGTTTAAAAATAGGATATTTCACTGTCAGGAAGTAAATGGAGGTCACTTCGAGCAATTTCTCTAAGTAGATACTGATTCTTAAATCTGTAATTAATATCATACTGAATGGAATTTAAATTTTAATGTTTACTAATGAGCCATTAAAACTGCCATAAGCACAAACAAAATTAGTATCATTCTAGGACAAAGTACCTCGCAGAGGATTATTAATTTGTGTTTTAATTTTCACGAACTGGTTTCGGTTACATCTGAACTAATGTTAAATGTAATGCAGTTCAAGTACTAAGAGTAAACATCGTTACTTGTACTGTATAAGCAATACCCAATATTTTGTGGACAACTATACGTGTTAGAGAGTGTTGAACGTGTTAGTATTATTTAGGGACCGTTCTCACATCCTTGCAAGGGTAAAAGTGAGATCCCATACTCAACTAAAATTGTGAACCTCATTCCTTTTCTGATTATTATATTATTTGATAATTTCATTAAATAGTTTTGGCGTTGAATCTGATGTTATTTAGTGGTTTCCCATCAGGTTAAAGCTAGCCAGGGTTATATGGGTACTTTTTTTAATTTGTTAAACTACTTGGCGCTCTCACTTTTTTATGTTCTCAAGACATAACTAAACTAATGAGCAAGCACATTACTTGCCGTACCTAAAAGTACACAGAAGTATCATTACTTTATGATATTCAAAATATCTATAACTTGACATGCATAACCCCCAAATGCGATGAACTATCGTATCAATACATATATTTTATCATTTACTCTTTGACAGAAAAAAACTTCGATTCATCTGAAAACTGGTAGTGAGCATACAATTGTTACATCGTGGTACATTATTTGGAAATTGTTAAAAAAATTAAATTGTTACATAGTGAGTATTGGAAATAAAACAGGAAAACTTCAGCTATCAAGTCACTAGAGGGCATTACCAGTCTTGCGCAGATCGCGTCGCCGATAACATTTGACGTTTCAAAATTGTGCGCGATAAGTTATCAGTTTTTGCATTTGCAAAGTTAAGTATAGTCCATCCAATATCAATTGCAGAAGCTGTTTCTATAGGGAGCAAATAAAAACTAACTTCGCTAACACGAGCGTATATGCGAAGAAACGGAACGAAAAATAATCTGTACTACTTGTATACAGTCTCCGTCGGCACAAAGAACCCGCTGGTCAACGTGGACTTGAGTGACTGCTGTCTGTTCTACAACCGATTCGTCTGGGCCAATCAAGTCGGACATCAATGCTTGAAGGTGTGTCTATACGATGGGAGGTCATAAACCACGCGTTATATTTGCGTTTTAATAGCTCTGAAAGATTAAAAACCAGTAGCGTCTGTGGTCTTGGTGTGTGCCGATCGAAATACGTTTTAGGATTTGTATCTGTTACAGAATAACCTAGATCAAACAATGAAGGAAATTATTTTTCTTTCTTAATGTATTTGTATAAATAAAAGCTTGTCTTTAATTTTTTTTTTTCATTTTTCATTATTTATGAAGTATTTTTAAAATCTTAAAATATCTAAATAAAATTAGTTATCTCCGCCACTGCTGCTCACAGGATTTCGCCGCAAGACTTTTTTATGCTTCTGCAATTGATATTGGGAAAACTATACCGCGCCGACTATGTGGCGAATGTGTGCAAATAACGCAGGCGGCCAAATCAAAGGGCGGCAAAACAGGACGGAAAATAATTAACTTCTGCGACACGTGCTCATACTAAAAGGCGGCTCATAGGTAAGAGGTGTGCGGTAAGAATAAAAAACAAAGGGAGTAAGTAGAAATAGCTATTTGTATTACTAGGGAGGAAAGTGCCACTTTTCCTTCCGCAGGATGTAGTTTACTGCCCGACACGAAGTGGAGGGCAGTAAACATCCAAGGGAGGAAAAGGCACTTTACTCCCGTGTAATACATATGATTTTTCTTCGTATATATCAGCTTTATCGATTTATCGAGAAAATACGCACTGTTGGGACATACGGAACATTACTTGTAGATGGTACGATCTACAGCGGTGTCGAATTATTCGTATCGAGTAGGCTGGTTTCCAAATTAAATGCAACACAAGCAACGGCTGCGCAATTTTTATTCATAGTAGGCTGGTTGCAATTTTGTTTCGACGAGTCAACGACACAATACATGTGTGCTATCATTTTTAATAATTGGTTTCAATTTCTACGAAAATGAAAAAAATCAGATTTAAAACACGTGAGTAAGGCGCATTTAATCACTCGCCTAGTTGAGGTTTTGTGCTAATAGAAAAAATCCCTTTTATCTACAGTAGGAACAACTAAAAAATTCATAAAATTCTTATCTGAATTCGATAATTCTGCTGATGTTTCTACGCCATATACAAACGATGGGAAAAAATACTTTATACGCGAATTTTTAGTAACAGCTCAGGAGAAACAAATTGACATGCAGTTTACTCGATATTATTATAGGTAATATTAGAGAGCGTGAAATCATGTGTTTGTCTATTCATCAAATCGTGATAGAATTCAAAAAATTGTATTAAACTTCCGCTGATGAATTTATTATTTTCGCGAGCATGAGTTGCAATTAGTCGCATCAAGCTGCTCATTGTATAAAAAAATGCTAATTGAAAATGTGGGGCAGAACATCTTCTTTCAATTTTCTTGCAGTACCCGTTAATGAATACTGTATGTAGTTTTCCATATCATCCTCCAAAGTGAAATGATCCTCCCAGCAAAACAATTAAATTGTGTTTTTGTTGGTATGTACTCGCGACGGGCAACACAAAACCACTTTTTCCCCTTTTTTCACCGAAGGGCATGCAAAAAAATAATTTTCGTGGAGTTTTTCTTGTTGAATTCTCACGATAACTCGTTTTTAGAGTAGGCACTTTGAAAATTACAGTATGCTTATTGATAACGACGCGAACAACACTTCACAATATTAGCGGCAGCAACACGCGCTTGCTGCCTACTGCAGAACAGTATTGTGACGTCACGCTCTCTCCCAAGGTCATGGAGGCGTTTTGAAACTCGGCGTTTTCGAAACGCTGTAGCATTCTCAAAAATTGTTTTAGAAATGTAGGAAAAAAAAAATGTGATAAAGTCGTATGCGCAGATTCCAAATATCCAATAAAAACATTTCATGTCCCAACCTAATTGAGTACAAGGTGGGCACTACTCTCATAACTTTTATACATTTTTGATATTTTCGTTCTCTTTCCAGAGAATGATCTACGACATATCCTTGTTCTCTCAAGACTCCTTTTGTGTTGATGAACAATTAGATTTCGTCTGCCTAAATCTGTTCGAACATTTGTATAATTGTTTTTTATGGAAACTGTGTTGGATTTGAAGGAAAATTTAGGATTTTTGCTTCTCCATGTTGTATGGAAAATAAAATTTAGAATTCTAGGAAACTTTTTCAGGTGTGGAATTAACTTATTTTGTTTCTTGTTGAAGTTTTCTACCGAAACAAATGTCTCACATTGGGAGTTTTCCACAATTCCAACGTTAATTTATTTCAAATCCAAAGCCATACCGCAGTTTCACATTCAAGAATGAATCATGAAACAGTTGCTGGTTGCTACTGAAGTCCTATGAAATGGTTTCTTAGCCGTGAAACCGAGGTATGGCTTCATATTTAGAAAATATTAAACTTCCATTGTAAATGAAACATTTGCTCGAGTTGAAAAGCAAAATGTGATTCTTTTGCAACAATGCATTTGTGGTTTCCACATCTGAGAAACCTTTTTCTAAATTAAAATTTCATTTGTCACAAAAAATCGAATTATAGATTTTTTTTTCTAAATCAATAGAATTGATTGGACTACCTATTTTTTCTTGGTTTAAAAAATGAGCATATTATATTTTTCTTTTTGCAAAAATTGTTACTCTTGTGCATGTAAATCACTGATTTGGAATAAGTTCGCATTTATCATAAAATGGCTTTGATAAACACTTCGAAGTCACTTTTTCGCGTAAAGAAAACTGGGTTTTTCCTTTTCGTCAATGTACAATTTTTTCTACTTCTTTACAATTGTCGTTTTTGAATAAAAAAGAGTTTTCCGAACTTTTGTTACATGTTTGAAAATGTACGAGATTACTTTTGAAAATCACATCAAAATAGCAAGCAAAAGACATTCACTTCTACTGTTTAATCTTTGGTGAAACAAATTCAAAAATAATTATTTTTTTTTTTGATCTCCAAACTTTCTAGAAGGTCGAGTTTAAAAGTTTTTTTTATATAAATATTTTAAACTCGTTAACAAAATTACCTGCCCATAAATAATAAAGATTATTAAAACTTTCATTAGTTGTTGAACAAATTTTAAGAAGATTTGCTTGAGCCAGAAATTGTATGTGGATGGTACTTTCGACTACTGCACAAAAATTGTCTTGCAGTTGTTCACCTTACATGGCTGCCTCTGCCCAGACACACACCACTGTTCTACTAATAGATTATATTATCTATAGCCCAAACCCGATAAAGTATAATCTGTAGTGATTTACGCTATAAGCGGCCAGCGAAGTTATCGACTGGTTTTTACGCGGGAATAGTTTACACTCAATTTGGTCTACTATATACTTTATAAGGCGAATTATATTTATTAATTTTTCCGGTTTCCTTCAAACATTATAATATGTACGATTTTCAACGAATCCTATATTTTGAATCGAAGATGAATTATTCAACTGAGAATGGATATACTATAATGCAATGGTCACTTATGAGCAACGGCGTCAAACATTGCGATCATTTCATACTCATTGCAATGACTAATTTCCTTAAGATTATTGCATAAAGCATAGAAATACATTATTATAATGTGTATTATATGTAAATGTAACATGTAAAAAAATGGTTAATTTCTTCTGAAAAACATACAATTCATGCCATTATTTTCCCTGCAAATACTTAAAATCGGAACACATACGCATATCTATGTGATTATATATGTATATATATTTTAAAACATTATCTTCCTCCAGTTGGTGCTTGGTCATAATCCCTTTATATTAATTAAGTTTGTGTAAAGTTTAATCAAGTTTGTGTATATTGAAAAAAAATAAGCTGAACAAAACATCTCAGAGACAAGCTCTCCAGAGCTTTTTTGAGTATTCCTCTCGTTTATTCCTTCCGAATTCTCCACAGTATTTGATGTATTTTCTTTGATCATTTTGTACTTTTTGAATTGGTTAATAAACATTATTATTATATGATTATGCTGATGGTTATGTTGTTGACCAAATGTTTGCTCCTTGTTTCAAATAATCAAGGCATTTTAATCATTCACTAGTTCTCATTAATATCACGACAATATTTTTTTCTGTGAATTTTTGAGTGTGTTGAACATTCATAACAACGAACATTTACAGCTGTTCAACACGAGCGAGCCCCCCGTTCCGCCCAATCCGTACTGCCGCAATACCCAATAGGGATCGCTACCAGGCTTCGCCCATTTCAGTTTTCTACCATCGGCAGCGTTTCGGCAATTGGCAGTATCCCTCTTCAGCTCCAGAACCCACCGCTGCTTGACCCGGCAATGGGCCAGATACCGGGTCATTATTTTCATCAGGGACTCATCTATCCAGGTATGATGGGAGGATTTGGAAAACCTGCTGGATTGCATACGGGAATGAGTGAGTTTTTTATTTTAACGAGCAGTAGTAGAGAACACTGTGATATTATATGTTCATGAAAGTTCTCATGTATATATACAGTCAATGGTGATAAGAGGTGGAGAGCGTTCAGACAGATCCCATCCTAGCTGACCCGACAGATGTTGTCTTGTCCAAATTTCTATATTCCCTAAAAAAAAAATCCTGTTAACTCTCGTCCGCGTAGAATTTCTTTTTTAGTATGTTTTTTTTATGTTGTTCCATCTAGGTTTTGCCTTTGACTCTGCCCGCTTCCCGTTATCCCTTTATCCCGTTTTCCCGTTATCCCGTTTTTATGTTATCCCGTTTTCCCATTATTCCGTTTTCCCGTTATCGCTTTTTCCCGTTATCCCATTATCCCGTTTTCCTGTTATCCCGTTTTCTTTTTATCGTTTTCCTCCAGGAGATGTCCTCAGTTGACATTTTAACTTCAATGTTAGTCAGTGATATTATATTTATTTTTGTGGTAAGTCTACTATCAACGATGGTCACCTAGTCTAATCAACAAGTTGAAAATGGTCTAAAATAGAGATACTGCTCTTAAAATTATGTGTGATAGCTCATTGGATCCGGAATAACGCCTAGAAAAATGTGCCAAAAGCGTGTATTAGCACATAAAAAATTTTCTCGAACTTCTGTCTTAATTGTAAATGAAAAAAAGTGTTTAAATAATTGTCGTAAAAATGTTTCGCTTCGTAGAGCCTTTCTTATATACATAATTAACGCCATAAAAGTTAAAAAAATATTCATACTTTGTTTATAATAATTTTTGTACTTGAACAAAAACTAAAAAATCCAAGTAATGTTGTTAAAAAAAAATTTTTTTTCTTAATCATCATATCGTTTTAGTATTAATACAAGATATAAATTGATTTGCAAAAAAAAATTTCCCGCCATTTGTTGATAAATTTTTTATAAACAAATTGATTATTTCAATATTTTAGAAAAATTTTTTTTCACAACTTTATTATATTACAAATATTATGATTTTTTAAAAAACTTTTTAATTTAATAGTTTTTTTTATATTTCTATTGTTTTAAAAAATCATATAAAAAAATTTTTATATAAAATTCCATTGTTTATTAACTTACCAACTTGTTATAAACAAATTTTTAACTTTGTTAGATTTTTTTTCTGAAACTTCTAAAATTAAAAATCTTAAAAATAATTTAATTAAACAAACAAAAAAAATTTATATCATCTTTAATTGTTTATAACTTTTGCAATTTTTTATGTGCTACTACACGCTTTTGGCACATTTTTTTAGGCGTTATTCCGGATCCAATGAGCTATCACACATAATTTTAAGAGTACTATCTCTATTTTAGACCATTTTCAACTTGTCGATTAGACTAACCCTTGTATCATTATACAAACATTTTAGAGAGCTTGAAGATGGCAAAATATTTTGCCGAAATGCATTGGTAGTTTTTTTCCAGAAATAAATGCTTTTTACTGTGGAGCAGACTTAATTTTTTCTACAAATTAATTAGAATTCCACCTGACATGGAATACTTTCATATTATTTGTTTGTTTGTACTCCTAAATGAAACATAGTCAGAGTTTGAAAGTTTTCACTTATTCAATAGACATGTTATCGACATCATTCATATTTTGTGTTAAAAATTACGAGAAAAAGGTGTTAGACACATTCACTATCACTGCATCAATATTTTTTCCAGATATATCTTCTATACCGTATAATACTCAGAAGTACCATGAGAATTTACTGAACTCCAGCATTTCTTCTCGACATGGAAATAAAGATGACGAAGTGACAAGTTCCGAGGAAATTGCTCATAAGAAACCGCTGGAAGAAGGTTAGATAAAAAAATACTTTTTTTGTATACCTCCCCAAAACGGCAACTTTGGGAAATAAAAAAAACCGTAAAATTCTACTTTTACGGACTTGTCCGTAAAGTGTCGTCATGGCCACACTTTACGAACTGAATTTTATCCATTCATAAAACATAACTGAACATTAACAGGTGTTTATAAATACTATAAAAAACATGAACCGATAACATTTTGCCGCAGAAAACCCAGGAATTTTGATTTTTTAAGAATAAAATTGTCAATGGTTATTACAAACATGATGACTTTTACACTTTTTTTCTTCGAACAATCGCAAACAAAATTATAGTAAATTCAAACAAGATATAATCCACTTCCAAGAATATACAAATAATGGTTTACCTAAACCTACATACATTTATTGGATGATAACAATTTATATTTCATTGATTTCAAATGTCACTTACTATTCAGGATTACCACGAAGTGGGCGACATCTAGCATTCACGATTCGAATGTCAAACAAGGGGAAAACAGGATTTTGCTGTATACTGAATACATTTACAATTCTCTTTCAAATACTTTCTGAATGGTTGTCATATTTACTTATTATTATATTCAACTATCTATAACCCTATAATACGTTAGTATAGTTGGATCCTAGAAAAAATAACTGAAAACACAATAAGAGAACATAACAACAAACGCAAATGTTATTGTTACATATTTGACACGTCGGTAATAAAAAATCTGATTCGATATTTCACACGGCCTTCCGCCGGTGCTGCCTACAAATATATTTGCGTATTGATAGCAGAAATAAAATCATAGTTCCTACATGAAACATTCTTTGGAAAGCTTATACAAAAAAATATTGTATGTAACACGTACGCAAATAGCTTTCGCGGACTTATTACAAAAACTACTGTTTTGTACACGCTCCACAAAATGTCTACTATGGATTCTGAAAAGAGTCCGCAAAATACCACTATTCGCTGTATGCATTAGGCTGGAGGGGATAGATGAAACTATGACAGCGCCCATGGTGGCAGAAGTAGGTAATGTTCCTGGTAATCATAAGCACAAGCTGAAAACTTTCAGTTTCTGAGGTCTCCCCGCTCCCCGTTTATTCACAAATCACTTAAAAATATTGTACCATACTTCAGATGAATAAACATTATTATTATCGTAGGTAGTGGCAACGGACAAGGTTGGGTAGTATAACAACATACATATAATAACAATGAGCCCTCGGTGATAAAAAGCAAATATCGACTTAAACTGCGAGTTCGAGAACGCCTGGACGGTGTTGTAAAATGATCGATCAGCCTTATGAACAGGGTACGCAGATATTTTTGATGTCTAAAAAATTGTCTATCATACACGGCATTCTATCAGGACAAAGTACCTCGCAGAAGATTACTTGTGTTTTAATTTTCACTAACTGGTTTCGGTTACAAAAGCAATTGGCCTTACATGTTAACCAATGTTAAATGTAATGCAGTTGAAGTACTAAGAGTAAACATCGTTACTTGTACTGTATAAGCAATAAGTGTTGAACGTGTTTTTATTATTCAGGGACCATTCAACGTTCTCGCATCCTTGCAAGGGTAAAAGTGGAATCCCATATTCACATCATTCCTTTTCTGATTATTATATTATTTGAGAATTTCATTGAATAGTTTTGCGTTGAATCTGATGTTATTTAGTGGTTTTCCGTCAGGTTAAAGCTAACCAGGGTTATATGGGTACTTTTTTTAATTTTTAAACAACTTGGCTCCCTTACTTTTTTATGTTCTTAAGACTTTATGAACCTTCGACCCTAGTAAACTAATGAGCAAGTACATTACTTGCCGTACCTAAAAGTACACAGAAGTAGCATTACTTTATGATATTCAAAATATCTATTACTTTACATGGATAACCTCCAAATGCGGTGAACTATCGTATCATATCAAAGATTTTTTATCATTTACTCACTTATTTCTTTGACAGAAAAAACTTCAATTTACTGGAACTAGTAGTGAGCACAAAATTGTTACATCGTGGTAGATTGTTTAGAAATTGTTAAAAATTGAAATTGTTACATAGTGAGTATTGGAAATAAACCAGGAACACTTCAGCTATCGAGTCACTAGAGGGCATTACCAGTCTTGCACACAGCGAATACCGGACTAGTCCGGTAAAGTCGTCATGGCAACACTTTATCGGACTATTTTTGTTTATTCAGAAAACTTGTTATTAACATCTTAAAAACGTTTCAGGAGACGCAATGAACTGTAGATTAATTGATATTTCGTAGTGACAGCACACGTTTTCTTCGAAATATTCTTTTGGAATGCTTATTTCATGAAAAATCAACACTAATATTTGACAAGTATTTACAAATGTGTCATTGATAAACAATCGATTACTAGATTTTTGCACAACTTCCTTACACTACCATATGGATGGTGATTGAAATTTGGGGAAATTGGATTTTGTTCTGTTTATTTGGAAAGCTAATACAAAACATGTTGTATGCAACATGTACGCAAAACATCCTCATATTCCGGACTAGGCTGGCGCCTCGTCCGTGAATATTCGGATTCGTCCGCTAAAGCCTCACTTTGCGAACTTGTTATATAAACTACTATTATGGTAGGGTATTGTTTATAATTCTAATAATGTCGTCTTTTGTGTTATTGTGATGACATAATTGAAAATGGGACAATCTTTCCGACTAGTTTTGTTAGGCCCCAGGTTTGAAAATTCCTCCCACTTTTTGATCTCCCATCCACATGCCTATGATATGAACTTGGAGCACCTTTGTAAGTGGCGCCGCAGTGGCGGAATCGGGCGACTGACTCCAGATGGCGCAAATTATCCGTATTTGCCCCTGTGATAACTAGAGTGTGTTTAAAGTGCAACAGTTTTAATTTGTTTGTTACAAAATTGAAAACTACAGTTGCATTGTGATTCAGCATGTATAACCTTTGAATTAAATTGGCCCCGGTTTCGGAAATTGCCCTAGTAATGAATACAGTGCAGATTGAGACAAGTAGTCTGCGAACCGCATTTAACCGCACTGCGAATATGTAATTCGTCTGTCATCGTAGTGTACAACACAGCAGTGTTCACCCGACCACTTCTTTTTTTCTTCACGTCATTTACATTTGATTCGAGGTATTTGCGGCCGACTCGTTCATTGCCATTCATTTATTGTAGGCGCACTTTTAACACTGTGCCTCTCTTTGATACGAAGCTTTTACCCGTCGAATCACAATACAAATGCCGTTTTGACGTTTGCGACCGAAAAATTTGAACTATCGCACTTTGTAGACAACCATAAGCTCGATAAGATTTATAGTTGATATTGTTACAAATCCACTACGCCACTGCCTATTGTTTACGTCTGGTCAATTTCAAGAATATAATTTAAATCGAGTTAGTTAGATGCCGTTTTCGAGAGAACAAAAAGGTCGGATAGTTGCAGTGCGACGCGCGGTTTTTGGACAGGGAATTGTCCTGGATTCATTTAATTGTCGAAGTAAATTATTGTGTTGTTTTGTGGAAATGAAAGGAGAATAAGCAGTCGAGACGAACCCCAGTTTCGTAACAATATTACCTATAAATCTGTACGGCTATATGGAAGGAGAAAATGAGTTTTCAGAAAATTTCAGAATCTGATCCAGAAAATTCCTTCGATTTTCGAGATTAATCATTCATAGTGTACAGTTATAATAATATAACAAAAGTTGATGGTTCTTGTTTCTATGGTCAGTTCCTGATTTTTATTCGTAAATCTCTTCAAATATGGAGTCATTTATCTTAGAATATAGGCATAGAGATCTACTAGACATGTTAGATATAGAGAGCTGGCTAAAATCTGGTTACTTATATATTCAATATCCAGCTCTCCTAATTCTAAAGATATCGTTAGAAAAACCTAGAACCCTATAAAAATCTTTAATGAAGTTTTACTTTGCTAGTAAAATATTTGAATCACTTCATAAAACTTGAAATTAGCAAACATTCGTCGATTACAATATTTTTTTATTCCATGGAATCAATGAAATGTTTTCGAATTTTGTAATGGTTGATAGGCTTTTTTTTCATAGGTTCCTGTTCCTTTAATAAAAGTTGGGATATCAATTAAAGTGCCAAAAATGTTGAGTTGAGGGTGGCCCAATTGAAAAAACACATATATTGATATAGTACAATCTCCGGAACTAGAAGAGTACTTTTTTAATTCATACCATTATAGGTATTAAAATACACACTTTGGAGCAATTGTAACGGCTCTCTTGCCATTTACGAGATCTCAATAATAACAACTGTTTTAATTTTTTTCAGAAATGCACGAAGAATCGAATGCACGTTTGGAATTACCCATATTGAACGAGTCTTGTAGACCCAGTACTATTAGACAGATGGAAGTACCTTGCTTGAGTATGTTTCCACCAGAAAACATTTACGAATCTGCCGCCAAACTCTTATTTTTAGCGATCAAATGGGCAAGAACGATACCTTCATTTCTACAGGTATCATGAATGAATATTTTACAATTGACTACCTAAGTCTGACGTCACAAAAGGGAGGAGCTAACGAACCTTTCCATCGAAAATGCAAATTTCATGTTAAATGCCTATAAGATTTTTTATTTTTCGTTTATTCGTGTTATAAATAAGGGTGGATATTCTTAAAGTAATTCCAAATTTAGGAATTCCCATAATATTTTGTAGAGAGGTAAGGATTATACATCTTTATGACTTATTTAAAAATATTGTTTTGATTGTCTTCTGTATGTTTTTCTTAAGGATTTCGTTTTATTTTCAGATTCTAGCTTAGAATGACTTCATAGCTTTCTTGCATTAACGAGTTCCTGGAAAATGACAAAATAATTAAAAAAGAAAATGCATAGGATTTCAACCATTGCAAAGCAATTGATAATTATCAGAGGAGAAATACATGCTAGCATGAATGATAAACATGTTTATATTGAGTAAATCAGCTGATATTCACCTCTGCCACTTGTTCTTGCCCCCGGGGGATAAAATGTCACCACATTTGCTACACTTGCTCTGTTTGGACATTACAACATATATCCGTTACAGATAAAGAGTATACTTGGAGTAATGTTCCAAAACAAAACAAAATGCCAGTAAAAGTAGCTTCGTCTTAAATTTAATTATTTTTGAATTAGAACAAAACAATGACATAACCTCAACTATCTTAAATAAGCCATAAATATGTTATAACCCTTACCCTCTATAAAATATGATGGAAAATCCTAAATTTGGCCTCACAATAATAAAATATTAATATTTACATCCTTATTTATAACACAATCACGAATAAACAAAAAAATAAAAATACCTTATAGGCATTTAACACACATTTGCATTTTCGATGGAAAGGTTTCGTAAACTCCGCCCATCGTGTCTGACGTCACAACGGGCAGTTTATTGAGTAATAAAATCATACCACGAATTCACATTTGTCTGTATAATATAGCCAATAATAATTTTCATTGAAATTATTTATATTGTTTTCTAGCTTTCCTACAGAGACCAGTCGATTCTATTGGAAGAAAGTTGGAATGAACTTTTTGTGTTGACGGCGGCACAATGGGCTTTTCCGGTGGACGAAGGTATGACATCAGAGTTCTATTCTCCGATCAAGTAACACAGACAGATGAGTCCAGTGCTTTCGCTATCAAAACACTTTTGAGAAGGGATTGATATTCTTGAAGTGAGAGAAATATAATAGGGAACACGCATGTGCCCCTTTTCTGAAATATTTTGATTTGCACTCAGAAAGTTCAGTAACAAACTTAGAAATTGAAAAAAAAATGAGTATTTTTCATAAGTAGAAATTGAAGTTTAAATCACATTCAAAAACGTACTTCTAGCGCCTCTAATGGACGGATGCATCGTTACTTCACACAGTTCAAACTTTTACCGCTCGTTGTTCGAACTGTCAACTATAATTTCATGTCTTCGTTTATATGTTGTACTAATACTTTTATTATCATCGTATTTTCAATTGTTACTAAAACATTACATTAAAAGTCAGGTTTAATTTAGGTTTGGGTTGTAAGAAATAGTATGAAACAACCACAATTGGCGCTAGTGTTTGGGGGAAGTTATCATAGAAATCATATTTTTTTTATTGGTGCCCCATTTTACCCATTTAAAGCACGCCTCAGCGTGTTTAAATCGAACTTTAAAAAACGCGCGTTTTTTAAAGTTACCATGGCAACATCAACAAATCGAGAAACGTGAAGTCTAAATGACAAATTTTTATTATTGATCTGACAGGAGTACCTTGTAACGTCAAATAAAATATTACTAACAACTCGTTCATTTATATGTGATACCTCTTGCTCCTCCATCCATTTGATGAACTTTTCATATTCTTTTTTATATATATCAATGGATTTTCGCGGTATTAACCGCGATTCTGCCTCACTATTCAAAAAATCGATATTAGAATAATTCATTTTTGAGCTCTGGTGACAACAAATATTGATCTTTGATAACAAATTGCAAATAAATATCTGTTTTTCTCATTTCCATGACAACGAAAGGTATACTGATGTCACATCACGAATTCAACCATTTTGCATTATTAGTTCTTATTTCTATTTTTTGTAGTAATAATACCAGTATATATGATTTCAAAGTGCACCAATAAAAAAAAATAGCGTAAAGTATTCGTGGATAACTGGTCTTAAAAACATTTGCTCTATTTCGAGCACTCCGGCTGCGCCGTCGTGCTCGAAAAATCGCGCGTGTTTTAAAGCCCTTTTTATCCACTTATACTCTAATATATATGTACTCAGTATATATATTATGATATCTATGGAAGTTATTCAAGTAAAAATCAAATCGAGTTTGAATTGTGAAGCATTTTTAAATTGAAAATTTCGACAAAACTTTGGGATTTGAGAAATTATTTTCAGACAATGTAATTTTTGAGGACCGAACTGAGGCAAAGAAAAATTAAAATAAATTGGTGAGTGTTCCCTATTGACGTTTCGTAACGTGAAAAAGAAGAATATTTAGTTCAAGAATGTGTATATATTTGATTCAATAGATCCTTTTTTAAGTCGTTAATAAAAGTTGAAAATATTATTCACGCGCGAATATTTGAGTCCTTATTTCAGCTTGTAAAAATTGCATTAATATCCAGTGTCGCAAAAAACTCGTTGAGTTTATGTTACCTATCCTTTTTTATCCTAATTTGAATACATAGTTTTTGTTGTTGATATTTGGTCATGTTTGTAGGTATAAGTGGTGCAAAATATGACCGTCGTAACTCAAAAGCATCTATATATCTAGTAATAGTAACTATTACCATTGTTTCTCTCATAATCAATGACAGTAATTCCTACTTTGCCTGTCACTGAGATTTCCACCAATAAATGGATTGCATTTTGCTTTTTAATATTTTACATAGAAACTATTTTCAGCAATTTTGCTCGGAAACGCTGTAGCCCCTACATCAAGACACAATGCACTGGAAGAAGATGCAAGGAAACTCAAAGAAATCATAACAAGGCTAAACTTGCTGAGGGTAGATCACACAGAACATGCTTGTTTAAAAGCCTTAGTTTTGTTTAAAGCAGGTAATTATTTATTGTAACCCTTAAATAATAATAATAATATCTAGTGAATACTTATAACATAACACTTAATTTTAATTGCTGAAGATTTATTTTAAATAAAAACAAGATAAAAACAAAAAAGTGTACCTACATCACAAAGTTAAGATATGTACTAAACACTTCATAAAATAAATAAATATATTTCATTTAGCTCTTTTTAGCTATACAATGAATAATAGTTACACTTATAGGGGAAACAAATTCACCAGACATTATTTTAACCTGGTATCTGTAAAAACATTAAAAAAACAATAAAACAATGTTAATAATTTTTTAAACTGAAATTACACATACGTTTTTTTTCAATAATCCTTTGAATGAAATTATGCTCTCTGTATCTTTAATGTAATTCAATCAAAGCTGTTATATTTACTGAATGCTTTGGAAAATATAGAGTTTTGTCTTTATAAAATATTTTGTAAAAATATCAGTGTTAGACCTGTTCTAATTTTATGAATATAAACAAACCAATGCATTAAAATCCAAAAAATGATTTATACTGATCCAACTTAACCTAACCCTAATAACTCTGTTTTATAATTTTTTAAAACGATTTATTAATTAAATTGTTTCTGCTGTTAAGCATCCACTGACACTTCTAAGAACACCATTTTTGCTCATTTTTTGCATATATAATCAACAAAAACATTAATTTTGAGATCGCTGTCAATCTTACACTCAAAAATATTTAATTTCACTAAGTATCAATAACTTTAATTTTATCTGTTAGTATAATAAAACTCCCTGTTTCCAACAATCATCCCTATTGTTTTAGACACATTCACAATGTTTATTAATATTAATACTACTTATGAGATTTACTATCTATCTTCTGATATATATATATATATATATATATATATATATATATATATATATATATATATATATTATATATATATATATATATATATATATATGTATATATATATATATTATAATGATATTCAGCATCTTCAAAAACTAAACATATATATTGTTAAATTACAGTGGTCCTAAAATACTGCCTTGTGGAATATCTATATCAATACATTCTCTTTCCGATATGTAACTTTCATACTTAACCTTTTGTCATCTATTACACAAATAATCCCCTTTCCAATCAATGTCATTCCTTAAAATTGTTTTCAACTTATTCAGTAAATTACTACCGTCAATAGTATCACACTCAGTTTCAAATAGAGAAAAACAACTGTCACTTTACCATTATCTAATGCTAACTTCTAGATATTCAAGCTACAATTGCACTTTCGCAACTGAATTTCACCCTGAAACCAGATTGATAATCAGATATTAATATCTTTTCTGAAACATATTGCAGAATTTGTACATAAATTAATTTTTCCAAAGCAGATAACATGTTACTGGGTCTAAATTCAGCTTTATTGTATTTGCAACTTTCCGTAAAAGAGCAATTGTTGCTACCGTCAAGCAATCTGGAACCTTCCCAGTTTATAAGGAAGTGTTTATGTTGATGAGTGAGTCAGTTAGCTTGTCAAATAAGATTAATGCATACCAATATCATCCGGACTATTTTTACTTGTAATACAACAATTCCAAAGAACAATTAAAAAATAAAAAGATGTTTATAAGATCATTTTAAACTATGTATTGATGTATGAAATAAATTAATATTTTCGAGAGGCTGATCATTTTTTTGTACGGCTCATTATCACCCTGACTTGAACGATGAAACGAAAACTCAAAATAATGAAGATACTCCTGTTTGGGTAGACTTGGAATTGAACGTTACAAGTTTTAATAGACTGTTAGACAATTGACTGAACCATTAATGAGTCGGAATACTCGCTCGTTTTTCTTTAGTTATATTTACTTAAATAAATTTAAACAAAAATGCATTTATATTTTTTCGGCCTATAATTTTTTTACTGGGAGTATAGCTATACTTTCATTTTACATCTTGTAAATATCATTGATAATTTGATCTCCATATTTGAAAATATAAATCAGTATGTTATAACTTATATCATTCTTTTGGTTTCTTTGCATATTATTTTGAAAAAATTCTGAAGGTTTTAAGTAGTTATCATTCACACTACACATCCAAATATATTTGAATAAGGGAATAATATTACATTTTCAAATAAGAAATTGTTTGGGAAATTCGAATTTGGGACAATATGCTATAAGCATCACAATTTCCCAGTTATAAAATCTACTTGCAAATACCACTGGAGATTTTTGTTTTGATTGACTAATTAGACCTGAATATTTGTTTCCTGAATTGCATTTTCATTGTCAATTTGTATTGTTCTTACATATGGATCTGATATTATTGTCAAAAAGGCAGTGTTAAAACAATTTTTCAATAATAATTAAAAAATCAATCTTTTTTCAAATATATCATCGATATATGAATATTGAATGTGATCTCACAATTGGGAAAATCTCAATATATTTCGTTTATGAAATGTTTTTAAAATCTCACCATGTTGAATTCAGTAGGAATAACTCCCATATTTACCCAAACATCTTATTCTTTCAATGCTGAAAATTATTATATGCAATATTCCAGAAAGCAGGGGGTTATGCGAGCCTACCCACGTAGAACTTCTTCAAGACCAGACCCACGTCATGCTGCATGAGTATTGCGCACACAGACAGAGTCATCACAAAGGAAGATTCGGCAAACTTTTGCTAACCTTACCAGCAGTGCAGTCGATCTCCAGAAGAGGACTGGAAGAACTTCTTTTCAAGCAGACTGTCGGTGATGTGGCCATAGATAGGCTTTTGGGAGATTTGGCCAAGGCGCCTCATCCGTGATATCAATGAGATGTCTGAATTCTACAAAGGTTTAGAAGGGTCACCTCATGATTTGTTGGTGTGAAATTAGGGTTGATATGCTGTGTCTCAGTACTTTGTACTTGGAATTTGAAATGTTATGTCCCTTGCAATGTCTATGTTTCAAATTCTTCAAAAGTGGGCTGGCACTATGGACAGTCGCTTGGTTGACCATAACTCAACATGGCCAAATACTCAAAAATTTTGACATAAAGTATCCTTGTTATTGCTGAGCTTTTGATAACATCCTGATGTTTTAATTAAGGCACTTTTCTGTTGAGCGTTGAGCATTTCAGAATACACCACCTATTGAAGGTTCCACTGTAGATGGCACTTAAATTATCTTCTAGTAGAGAGTGGAAGTTATGTCTGTTCCAAGATGCTCTGCTTTCATCGACATGATTCTTTCATAGACAAAAAAGTGTGACAAATGGATAATTTAAGCGATTTTCTTCAAAATGGGATTATTTCACACTATGTCTGCCGTTTTTTGTATGTTTGTCAGTGCCATAAAGCCTATCTATATACAGAGTGGGTCATTGAGAACAAAACAGCGGCTCTGTAGGTCGGCAGAACCGAATTATATAAAAACGCTCGGACACGTCAACTACATTTTCGAGGGGGACATCGTTCGCGATAAAATTCACCCGAAATACATTCCATCCCTCGGAGCTGTGACCAACACCCCTAAATTTTTAAATGGCAACATATGGCAAGCGATACCTCATTTGAAAGGTATTTTCCTTCTCAATATCAAACAACAAAAATAAATTAATTCTATCGATTCGTTTTCGAGATAAAGGAACTTGAAGTTGGGAAATAACTTTTTAATCACTTAATCAATAATAAATAATAGTTTAAAAACAAGGGAACACACTTCAATAGAAAACTAAAGTAAAAAGTAGAAAATAATTTTAAATGATTTGAAATAAGAATAAAGTGATTAACAACAAATTTATTTCATCGTAAAAAAGCGTGGGGTGCTTGATGTCAATTGTTGTTAATATTTCATGGAAAGATATTGGTAAAAGTAGAATCATTATGAAAATATCTTAAAATGCACCCCACGCTTTTTTACGATGAAATAAATGCGTTGTTAATCACTGTATTCTTATTTCAAACTCATTTAAAATTATTTTCTACTTTTTAGTTTAGTTTTCTATTGAAGCGTGTTCTTTAGTTTTTAAACTATTATTTATTTTCTACTTTTTAATTTTTTTAACTATTATTCTCCAATTTTGAATAGACTCGGACCATAATCTAAAATTTTACTCATTAACTTCTGTATGTATCTGTCTGTAATCTCTGAATATATATATATATATATATATATATTTATTTTATTTTTCTAAGTGTTAGTGTTAAGGAAACTATATTGTGTCTTGCATTTTAATTACTCCTGGGTGTTCTGTAAGACTTTAATTGATTAAATAAAAAAATAAAATAAAAAAATAATCACAAAACTCGTCCGCCATTTTGGAGCCGCCATCTTGAATCCTTCAATTTTGACAAAATAATCACAATTCCGACCCCAAAAACCCCCACATACCAATTTTGAATAGAATTGGACCATAATCACAAAACCCGTCCGCCATCTAGAATTTTTCAATTTTTACAGAATCATAATATTGGACCCCAAATACCTCCACATACCAATTTTGAATAGAATCGGACCATAATCACAAAACTCGTCTACCATTTTGGAGCCGCCATCTTGAATTTTTTGACAAAAGAATCATAATCTCTGACCACGAAAACCCTCAGATACCAATTTTGAAGCGAATCGGACCATAATCACAAAACTCGTCCGCCATATTGGAGCCACCATTTTGTTTGTTTTTTCAAACAAAAATTTCTTAATGCATTGTCACCGGAATTATGTACACCTGCCAAATTTCAAATCATTCGTACGTCTGGAAGTGGGTCAAAATCGCACCCGAAGGAGTCGGTTACAAACATACAAGTGAAGCTAATATAAAGCGTGTAATAAAAATAACATCTAAAAATGCAACTGTTTAAAGATAATTATCATTGTCAAGGAATTAAATGATCTAACTGATTACCAACAAATAACATGAAATTCCGTTTCAAATTTTTATTTCATCCTCATTTACTTGATCGAAAAAAATTTAAGGTTCTTAAGAATCGATGAAAAGACTTTTCTTGAATTTGACTCAAATGCGGGTACAACAAAAACATGTATGAGATAATTTTTTCCGCCAAATCGCAATTGTGGACGTCTATCAGTGACAAACTGATCTTTGATTGAACGACATTAGAGTGAATTACTTGACTAAAGCTGCTAAATATCTTTCCGCAATCATGGTGTATACGATCGCGGAAAGAGTTGAAATAATAACTTTTTTTTTAAAGAATGAGTGCGGTTACCGTACAGCTAATTTGTTCAATGAAACGCATCCAGATAAACTTGTTGCTAGAAAATACGTTCTAGAATTAGTGCAAGAATTTCGTCAAACTGGATCAGTAGCCAACAAGAAACGAGACCCAGAAAGTGAATTTCCGTTGAGAAATGAAGCTGTTGAAGTTGCACTTTTAGGACAAGTTCATGCAGACCCAACATTGAGCACAAGGAAATTGGCTAGTGTTACCAATATCAGTAGAACCAGTATCCGCCGAATCCTGAAACATCATAAATTCCACCCCTACAAAATACATTTGGTACACCGATTGAATGAAGATGATTTTGATAGGCGACAGGAATTTTGTGGAATTATGACTAGGAGAATAGATGCTGATGAGAATTTCCTTTTCAACATCTGCTTTTCTGATGAGTCTACATTCTTTTTGAATTCGACTGTGAATCGTCATAATTGTGGTTATTGGTCAGATGCCAATCCACATGTTTTCCACGAAGTCCATACTCAAACTCCTCAAAAACTCAATGTCTGGGCCGGTATTTTTCGGGACCGTTTGATTGGACCAGTATTTCTCGACGGTAACCTGACAGGAGAAACTTATTTGGAATTATTGAATGAATTTGTTTATCCACAATTAGTAGACATCATTGAAAATGACGATCGTTACTATGAAAACCACTTGATATTTCAACCAGACGGGGCACCTCCACATTATGCACAGCCTGTTAGGGCGTTTTTGGATAGAATGTTTCCTGGAAGTTGGATTGGAAGAATAGGCTCTATAGAGTGGCCAGCCAGATCTCCGGATTTAACCCAACTCGACTTTTTCCTGTGGGGTCACTTGAGAAACAAAATCTTTGCAACCGAACCAGAATCTCTGAAAGATTTACGAAGGAGAATTATTGAAGAATGCCGTCGAATAACGCCGGAAATGCTACGAAATGTGAGGTCTCGTTTTGAACAGAACTTGTACTATTGTATGGAAATGGGTGGTAGACAGTTTGAACATTTAGTTCATTGACAATAATAATTATTGCGACAGTTGCTTTATCAGATATTGTTTTTATTGATTGAGTGCATAAAAAGTTATTTCCCAACTTCAAGTTCCTATATCTCGAAAACGAATCGATAGAATTAATTTATTTTTGTTGTTTGATATTAAGAAGGAAAATACCTTTCAAATGAGGTATCACTTGCCATATGTTGCCATATAAAAATTTAGGGGTGGCGGTCACAGCTCCGAGCGATGGAATGTATTTCGGGTGAATTTCATCGCGAACGATGTCCCCCTCAAAAAGGTAGTTGACGTGTCCAAGCGTTTTTATATAATTCGGTTCTGCCGACCTACAGAGCCGCTGTTTCGTTTTCAATGGCCCACTCTGTATAGATACTGGCTATGAGAATGAGTTTGCTATTTCAGAATAACTGTAGATGGCGTCCGAATAACAACTTCCAATAATCAAATGTCAATTATCTTTGCCATAAATTTGTGAAAATATTGTTAGGCTCATCAACAACCGAACTATGATACTTGCCTACTCAAAAAGATCTAGCCATATTTTAATCATTTTATCCTAACGTTGGAGTTCTAAATATATGGTGGTCACTTTTAATGGAATTGCATCGGTAATGTATGAAATAAGTTGATAATATGAAAGTGCTGCCTAGTTGTGGAAACTAATCGAGAATTTAAGGACCGGTTCTTAAGATATTGAGAAAAACACCAATTTTACCATTTCTTATTCTTCTATCATTACCTATGATATAAAAAATGTATTGGCTATTTTGGCAACTATTTTCCCAACATATTATGTTCTTTGATTATAGATTGTATTTTTTACTTTTATTAATGTAAAGGTTTAAAAACATCGCAAGATGATACTCTGCCTTTTCCCATGACTGTCTATTCTCAAAACCATAATGTATTTTATTTTAACTCATGGTGAATAAAGACCATGCGTTTATTATTATTATTTTTCATGCAATACCAATTTATCTTCAATTTGTCAGTATTAGATTTCAAATATTACGTTTCTGACTGTCTGGGCCACTCTCAATACTGACGCACGATAATTTTGGACAATTTTTGGGTAGGGTCGACATTATGAAAATTTCTTTGAATTGGTTTATGACTTTTTTTTCAAAGTTGCTTTCCATTAATATAATTATCGAATTATAAAAAAATCACTTAAGAAATGAACTCGCTTCTGTCTTTATATTATTATATTTCAGAAACACAGGAATAAACAAGATAATGTCATGACATTTAGAAAACAATGATTTTATAACAAGCAATAAAACAAAACCATTATTCTTTCAATTCGAACAGCTTTTATTAATTTCTGCCTAGACACTTTCTTAGGCAGTATCATGAACTTTATCTCTGAGATATCACCACCAGTTCTATTCCAATGCATTCAAATCAGGCGATTGAGCAGGTTGAAGCACTAGAACACAAGCATGGTATAACCTGCTGAATAAACAGATTCAAATGGAATGGAATGAATTTGAAAAAGGAGAAAAAATTAAAAAAGAATTATAGGACTACAAAGTGCATTTATCGAAAGAATTCGAACATTTTAACATTCCTCTAATAAATGATGATCCAGTTTCATTACTACTTATCATCATGTTTATTTAAATAAATGTTTTGACTTTTTTCTGAAATATTATATTTCATCAGACAGAGGTAAGTTAATTTTTCAATCAATTTTTATCATAAACATTACAATATTTAGTTTTTACATCAAAATAAAACCTGAAAATCATTGTTGACTAAATCTATAGAATGAAAATTTCGCAAAAAATATTCACGTCCGTATTGAAGAAAAATATATACTGGAGAGGAAGAAATTGGATCTGGATTCTGGTACTGCCAAATTGAATGCAATAAAGAATTACAGTTTGGTTTGTTACTTTCTGCTTACATGCTCTTCAATTACAATTGCAAACATAATAATTTATAGGAGACAATCTTCTTCAATAAATGCAATAAACCAATATTTTTTATTAAATTTTAGTTTTTTATGTAATACAATTATACGATTGCACTAATTTTTTTAAATAATTTAAAAAAAATACAGTGTATTTTTTGGTTTCTTCTATGAAATAAGGGACTATTTAAAACTGAATAAAAATGTGCAATTGGAAATATTTGAAGAACATTTTACAAGTGGTTGTAAATATTTTAAACTTATCTGTCTGTAAATAATGTAAATAAAAGTTGTATCTGTACCGTACTAGTCAATTGAAGTTCAAATGTATGAATAAAAATAAATACTGCTTTTTTGTATATTTTTTTTAATTTCCCGTCAAAACCAGCACTTATGACAGTATTTACCAAAAAGGCATATAAGCCAATATGACCTTGCACACTTGGGCATTTGGTTACCTTCCACCATGTGAAGTGTTAGCATTACAAGTGAATCAGGTGAATATTTTGTCTTGAAAAATATTGAAAAAGCTACCTTAGAAAAACGACGTGGTTTTGGATAGGTTTGGTTCTTCACTATCTGGGTACCTCTTCAATGGGGAAGAAACAAAGGCATAATATCCCTCTAGATTTGTTTCATTGAATCGAACAAACCACAAATGAATGGTAGGCAGCATTTTTGCATCAATATTAATTCAATGTGGTAACAACTTTCATAAATTTATATTAAAACCCATTACCGCCTACCGGGCCCATATGGACCCACCTAACCCCTTCCCAATTATTAGGTACAGGCATAGACAAGAACAATCTGAATCAATACAGATTGCATTATTATATTAGATGGGGTACTAAAGAGTACACTGAAGCAGTGTTTATGCGTATTTTGAGATTTAGCTGGTTGTGACCGGAGGTTGTTTTAGTGCAATTGTACAATGGATAAAAATTGCGGGTTCCAATTACGGTAAGTAGATTTTAGTATATTTTAGGAATTATCACCCAATTATAATTGTAGTTAAAACTTGCTAAAAAGTATATATTTTTTATATTACTTTTCAAAATGACTATACAAATTTTACTTTTTTTTATACCGGTGTGTAAATGTTAGTGGTCCCATATGGAACCGCTAGGCGCCAAGCTGAAATGAATTTAGATTTTTGTTATTTTAGGAGAATCACACTTCAAGGTGCACGAGATATACCATAAGCTTCAGAAAATGAAGGCGAAGTGACTGAATCCATATGGAGCCCAGATCTTGATTCATTTAATTTATTTATCACAATTTCAATAATATCTGACAAGGAGCAAGAATCCTCAGAGTCAGAGTGGGTGAAAAGCTACGTGTCTGCTAACATGAGACAGGATAGGCTTGATTATTGCCTAATTACAGTCCCAGAGGGCAAAAGAAAGCGATGTGCTGCCTCAAATTGTTCAGAAAAAGTTAGAAAAATGGGTAATGAATACCAAGTTCGACATTGCATGAGTTTTTTTGAAGATTTTCAATGCTAATAGATACATGGTGATTTTTTACTGTAGTTAATGCTTGATTCTGCAATGTATAATGGAATAAAAACTTTCAAAACAAGGAATTAGTTTTTTGTAATCTTGAAGTAATTCAACCAGGAAAGCGCCTAGCGGGACCATATGGACCCATCCAATTTTTTGAAAAATTAGTTTTTTTTTAAAAAAAACCTTATTTTGGTACCCATTGAGGTGAAGAAAATCAATAAAAACAACGAATATCGTTTCAAACTCAAATTAAACAATTCAGGCGTTAATGGGTAAAGGTCAGGAATGTTGTGACAATTCGGAAAAATCAGTTGTTTGGAGTGTTTGGCATCAAAGCAATACTAGGTTTCAAGATAAGTGTCATCATATAGAATGCAAACGCTTTTTTAAAAACATACATTTAATTTTGAACAAATAATACAATCTTGGTGGTATTAAATAAATAAACTATTCAATTCATATAAATAAAAAGAGATTCAATATCAATTACATGTAAAAACCAACTGAATTGATAATAAAATATATTTTATAGCTATCAATGGACGAAATATTAACACCTTGTCTTTTGATTAATTCAGTCTCGTTTGAAATTCTTTAGAACTACATCATATGTTCTTACAACAAAGTTAAAATCTATGGGATCACCTAACTAAATCCCAATTAATGGAATCTGGATTGGTACACAATTTCATTGTTACAGTTGCATTCACAGCTTTCTTCTTAACTCCTAGACAGGTTCCTGCTGCTAAGTTATAGATCGGTGTCTCTTTCTATAGAGGAGAAAATTATTAATTAATTTTTTGTGACATTCTGGGTAACCATCACCATCATAATTTGATAAGTGTATAAATAGGGTAAATTATTGGGTGTATGCACTGTTTATTGATTTTTTTTTTCTATGACTATAGAGTATGCTTCTAGAATTCTGAACATAAAACGAAATATTTAAGTAAAAACATGCAGAATAACAATCAAAATAAGATTGTAAAATCTAATTGACTTTTGAAATTTTATTTTCAATCTACGAAATACAAAAATAAAGTTAGAATTAATCACTTCATCATTATTCATTACAATTATTATTCAAAAAATATAATATATTATGGCACTAATGTTTTTCTACTAGAAAAATGTTTAAACTTCAATTTGGTTGTAGTTTGAAACTGTTACTCGATAGGTACATTAATGGACCAAATACAAAAAAAAGTGTTGTGCCCAGGCATTAGTAGAGCAAAATTTAACAAGGCACTAAAATATATTATTTTTTTACTCGGCAAATACTAAATTTTAAGAGTAATTCCAAGCTGTTACTTCATTGGTTTGGTTGAAGTAGAAAAAATGTTCCGGAGAGAGGGCATACAAAACTTGTGAACATTTTTTTCCCAGGCACTAAATTATTCTTCTTATGGTCTCTGTGTGCTAACATTTTAAAAACATTTCATTCGTATTTCAATGAACATCACGTATCACGTACAGGGTATTAAAAGTTCATTAAAACATTCATCGCTACAAGAATACGTTCTTAATGATAAACCATTATATTACTACATTATGAAAGTACATTTAATTCTGAATCATGAAAAATAAAGTTCACTCACCCCTCCTTTATGTTTCCATTCCTGATCCCCCGCCATTTCATGACATTTATGCAAGATGGGAGCTGTTTTACCGGACTGCAGGCACAACAATTGGCCCAGAATTAGTTCGCTTTTGTCTGTTTCGTACCACATTTGATTTTTTGTTCTAGTACAAGGTCTGAAATGGAATAATTTAAAAGTAGAAAATTTTGGGAGTTCAAATAAGTCTTATTGGAAAAATGTTGAGTGGTAACCAAAAATACACACCGAAAAAGCATCATACATGGGACGCAAAAAATCATATTTTGAGATAACAGGAAAGTGGAGTCATTTATGGAAAACACAATTTTGTGGGTTCTATATTATGAGGCAAGTGGATTGAACAGAGATAGATATTGAAGTGAGTTTAGTACTCATATGCCCATAAACTAACAAAACAACTAGCTGTTAAAAAAATTAAATCACAACACACACAATTACTTTTTCACAGAATTTGATTTGAATAATTCACCACTTTTGAATTTTTGTTTTCCTAGATTAAACACTTTGTAATTATTATAATTGAGGATATATTTTATGTTTTGGGAGATTATTGTCCGGTAGTTACCTTGTAAGAGGTAATTACCGATAATGACCTTAGGTAGTAGGTATAAAACTGTTGGCCATTGTATATTTAGTTTATTGTACATTCACCTGAAGAAGCTACTGTGCCAGCAAAACATATGTACAAACACATCGTACTAATTATGGTCGCACCGCTTTCTGTTGTAGGCTTCAAGAAAACTACAATATCCATCATTCATCAATAAACATATTTAATATCCCTTTTTACGTATTTAAGAAACAACTGAAATTCTCCGTCACTCCTACCTGAAAACTTGCAATGTTATTCAATTCAAGTAATTTATTTTTACCGTATCCTTTACTTATATTTTTATATACATGTACCTAAGTTCACTATTGTCTCTTTTTATATACACATAAATTTCTGTTTATTGTTTGTTTGTCGTTAAATGTATTAGTTTAGTTGTATCGTTTAGATTAGTTGTACCATTTGGAATCTGTATCGAATTCTGTAGAGTACTTGATTGAATAAATAAATAAATATTGTAAAATCTAAAAGTGTGCGTTGTGATTTAAAATTACTATGGATTTCCATCAAGTAACGGCTCAGTCAATCGAAAACTAGCAGTAAAATGTCTTTTTTAAATAATCCGAAAAGGGGCTGTATCTTAATTGTTATTTGAACATGACTCCGACTCACCTTAGTACTAAGAAGCTGCCCTTGGACTTGTACCCTTTCTCGCTCTGCACGCACAATGAACTATTCGTCAGCCTCACTTGGTATTGGTCAATGTAGTTTCTCTTCCTGGAATGCCACGGCTGAAAGTTGTCTCTTTCGATGGCCGACCACTTTTTTTTTAGACGTGACTCGTCATCGGAGGGAAGTACTAGCTCGGGATAGATGTTTTTGAGGTACCAATCGAAATCGTAGCATTTTAATTCTTTGCGTAGTTGCAGTCGCGAGGATATGTCGCCATAGTCGATATTCTTAGCTTCGGGTCTTTGTTGGAGGAAATAATCCTGTTTTTCAATGAAGAATATAACTTGAGTTTGTATTCAAAAAATTAAAATATTTTTTCCATATTCCAGAAATAGTATATAAGTGGCACTTTTTTAATGGGATTGTGTCAATAACTTTAAAACCATAACACTTGGAAAGTTAGTGGAAAAAGTTGCATTTCTATGCCTATCAAGTGGTGGAAAAAAAAAGTCTCACAAAGATCCAGAGGAACAGTACACTAATTCAGGAGTACAAGGAGATGTGTTGGTTTTTCCACGATGGCAGGAACCCAATTACACAGCCAGGGATAAACTTAGATAAATCGGATCTTCTGGGATCGAACCCAGGAATCCGGGCCCCCTTGAAAACTCTGGGCCCCCGGGAAAAATACCCTCGACCTCCCCGCCCCTTGAGTTACGATTCTACTAGTTGGAGAGGTAAATGTCTAATGCCATCATCTTCAATGAGATAACATCTGTATGTTCTGATGATGTCCTTTTGAACATTCCCAAATAGTATTTACTTTGGTCAAATGGATATTCAGATCTAATTCCAAATCAGGTACAATTCTGAATATTTCCTAACTATACCTCATTTGAATATCTATAAGATATTCCAAAAGTGTTTTAAGATATCCCAAAACATTTTTTTTGCAGGTACTTTCTGAGCAAAGTAGTATATATTTCTAAGAAGTTTTTGTACTCAAATGGTTTTTAATATATACCTTATAATCATCCATCCAAACATGAGCAACTCTCAAAGAATTATGCAGCATGGTATCCTCACCATCGAGTGACCCATAGGGTCTTCTGTGTCTGAATATGTGTCCAACTCTACTGCACGGTATTAATTCCAAAGTACCGCCACACATCCAGATCTAAAAAAACAAACATTCACCAAAGAAAAAATATTCTAATGAGAAATTATATAATAATTGTGCTTATTTTCAAAATCTTTGGATTACAGTAACTGGACAATTATAATTTTTCCTCACCCTGAAAGATATTTCCAGATTCTCTCCACCCCAGATATTCATACCAGCATCATATTCGCCAATATCGATGAAAAACTTTCGATCAATAGCGAACAACCCTCCTGCCATAGTAGGCGATTTTATAGACTTGATGAAGTCTTCCTTGGTGTCTAGAGTACCTAAAATGTATGAGAAAATATAAATGACTGTTTTGTCAAAATAAAAATAATAATAAAAGTACTTCATTGGTTACCCAATAGGCTACCGACCAGAGTCCTTCAGCCATATTTGTCAAAATTATAAAAACTTTTTTACAAAAAATTAAACTGACGAAATACGGAACTAAAAAGTAGAAAATAAAATAAACCTTATTCTCAATAACTAAGCTCCTAAACTAATGTAACTAATTTTGAGTCGGCGCCAAACAAACAAGCAAATTAATTAGATAAGGCGTAAAATGATGGCATCGAGTTGCGAGGTGACATTCTGATAATATTTTTGAAGTAATTTAATGATCTGTTGATTGTTCATTTGGCGCCGACTCAAAATTAGTTACTTACATTAGTTTAGGAGCCTAGTTATTGAGAATAAGAAGGTATATTTTATTTTTTACTTTTTAGTTCCGT
This sequence comes from Gonioctena quinquepunctata, assembly GCA_018342105.1. Classification (NCBI taxonomy): domain Eukaryota; kingdom Metazoa; phylum Arthropoda; class Insecta; order Coleoptera; family Chrysomelidae; genus Gonioctena; species Gonioctena quinquepunctata. Next base: position 165,408 of record JAFIRS010000757.1, on the reverse strand, counting down.
ATTTCGTTGGTTTAATTTTTTGTAAAAAAGTTTTTATTTTTCAATTTTTTGTGGCTGAAATCTACTAATTATTACCTACTTGTTTTTTGATTACTTCCAAAATACTTACTTACCCACCTTACTTCAACTATTACCAGTTAAATAATATGATTATCTACTTTTACTATTTGTTGTAATATAAATTATTTTTGTTGTTCTGGTTAGTTTATTTCTTTGTATATCATACCATATACTCATAGAATATAATGATTGTGACGGATGTAGGAGAATAATGACATTAGCGATCTGTCATTGTCAACTACATATGTGTGCCAATGTTCACAAGTGTAAACTCAATTATTCCCTATTTTTCTACCCGTAGGGTGGATAATTCCATTGAAATCCAAATATGATCAACTATGAGATATACCCTATCTAATAAAAAAAGAATAATCCAAATCGAAGAACCCAGTTCAAAGTTATGCCTGATAGAATCGGTTAACGGACCAGAATTCAGAGGGTGAGTGATCAATATCCTCATTTAGGGGTGGATTTCATCTTCTAAATTCAAATGGGACCAACTTTGAAGTACACCTAGCCACTGAAAAAAGAATTATCGGATGGACGTCTCAGTAAAAAGTTATGCGTGATCATACATAAAAAAAATATACGCGTCGACTAGAGAACCTCCTCCTTTTTGGTTTCGTCGGTTAAAAATGACAAATTCAAAGGAATAAGTAATAATATTTTTGGGGGTCTATATTGATCAAAACCTAGACTGTGGGACACAGCAATGTGTAAAAAACTGAATCAAGACTATTAATTTAGAATAACTGGTAAATATTTATATAGCCTATTCTGGGAAGGAAATAGAAATACAGAAGAGATATTAAAAATTCAGATTCAAAATCAAGAAATTTCAATAACTGCTTAAATATAATGAATCATAGTTGATAGAATTGAACATGTTAATACTACCGAGTAGAACACATATATGTGCTTGGTGAGTCTGTTCAAGATTTGAATAATTCAAAGTCAAACATAATTTATTCAAAGAGTGTATTCAATCTTTCAGTAAACCGATTAGCAAAGAATAGCAAAGAAGAAATGGCTCCTACAGATGTATGTATCAAATTTCATTATAAGCTACCAACTGAGGTCCAAAAGGAATCTTGTATCATTTTTTTATATTTAATCACATTTCAAGAATATAACCGAACACTGTAGGACAATATATGAAGTTCAAGTGTTTTCAATGCATTTTGATTTTTACATCTGTATCTTGTACATCTGTATCAACATTAAAATCTAGAAGGAATGTTCAATAATTATGTGGTCATTCAATTGTGGATATACATGTTTAATTTAATTTTTTGATTCCCTCAATAAAGTTATATCGAAATGAAAATTATTTCTAACTTCTTGTCAAAAACGAATTGGAAAGTTTTCAAAGATTTAAAGGTAATAATTATTTATTAAGAAATAATATTCAAAATACATTTGAAACCTAGCTTCAAACTGGTTCTCAGCTAGAAGAAAAAAACCTATTTTATAGTTTCTTTTTTATAACTCTTTGAGTAAGTTTTATGGACAACTTGACATATAATTTTTATTGCTGTAATCAACAGTAATGAACAATGCAGAAAATAGAAAACGAATTTGGAGGCAATGAAAACCCACAAAAGTTAAAACCTTATACATGGGTGATATCATTAATATTAATCTTGGATATACTGGTTCAAGGACTATTCCTTGAGGCATTCCATATTCAATAACTTAGAATGATTGATGTTACTAGTTATTAATGTATATTTGGAAACATCAGTACCCCATCTGACTAAAGTCAGTGTTTATTCATTTATTACAGTATGATTATTAGTCAAGCTCAAGTATCTGCCGCATATATAAATTTTCCTTATACATCTCGCTAAAGCTATGATGGTTTTCTGCTCACCTTTCGGCAAATTTTCCCATTTAAAATTCAATCCCCAGTTGAAGCCTCCCCTCACTAAAGGACTTGATGAATAAGCGAAAGTATCTGGATTTATGATATCGATGATAGGCATTACTACATGTGTTCGTTTTTCTTTAATTCTATTCAATAGAGGCTCAATCCAGCCCAGGTTGACCTCTATGTGGCTGTCCAAGAATATCAAGACCTGAAAATATAATTTTTTGTTCGATTAAAAAAATACTACTGAATTATGAGAATAATTGATTTATTGAAAATATAAACAGGATGTTCATAAAATCAGATGTGGAATCATCTGCGACTGGAAGATAAACCTTAGTCACTATCTTCCTGATGATCGTGGAAGCGTGAAATAGATTTTTGTCGACAAAAATATATTGAACACCTAGTGAATGCGATGTCTCTCCTGCGTCAATGTTACGAATGATTTCTGGTGAGTACTCTCTTTTGGAAAACATTCTTCTTTGCCTCATTCATCTTTATGAGTTCTTAATTAAGACTGGAATAGAAAATCAAATAACTATCTGAATGAAAATGCAAATTTTCAATTTCAGATTTTTTCTTTTGAGTTAGGGCCTTTTCAGAATATCTATCAGATGTAGTTCAATGTCCAGCGTGGCTTTAGCCGGGGAAGTAGTTGTTTTCTGTTAGACATTCACAAAAAATAACTTCATTTTAATCGTGGATTTTTCAATTCACAGAAAAATCTTTCTATCAATATTCAATTGAGAATGTTTCCCTTTTCAATATGAGAATAATGTTCAGAAAAGTGTACAATGACCAGCGATAACTTACTTCTTGAATTCATATGCATTCTGATGAAAGGAAGTACTTGTTACGGGTTATTTCTTAGTTGTTTTATTATTTTAGATATGTGTATGTCCCTGAATATATTTCTCTAAGTGACTTTTGTTTAAAAAAAGGTTGTTGTTGATATTAAAAAAAAAGTAAAAAAATTCATAAAAGTAAAATTGGTATTTTCTTGAAAAATTAAGTCAAACAAAGAAATTACATGGTCCTTCGAGCCGGATTAGAAACCAAAATAGGAATTACATGGTCCACATAAAAATAAATTTGTAGAACTATGTATGAATATCTGAGAAAGTCACTGAGATAAATAGATACAGTGACTTACAAATAGGTATATAAAATAATAAAACAACTATGCCTCTGATGCGGTTGTAGGTTTAAAATTTCGAATTTATTTCAAATCACTTTCTCATCAAAATTATCTAGCTATTCCACTCTGCATGAATATTTCAATAAACCTAATGCAAATATTCGAATTTCCTGTTGCCACGTAAGGTGCTGCCACCGGTGCTAAAACCTGAAATATATTGGTGGATGGTCATTTCTGCTCGAACATTCAAATGTCGATTGCATTGACGTTTTGAGATCACACAAGAAATTATAAGTTTTTGTGGTGACATCATCTTGGATGGATCTTTAAAGAACCACAAATTACGAGTCTTGTTGAGTGAATAATCTCAGGAATCACTTCTTACTTTGAGGCTACCTTCCACCAACGGTAAGAGAACAGAAATCTCATTTCAATGTGCGAATTAGCGAAACTGAATTTTTATTTGATTTTCAGGCCTCTCAAACTCACTCTAAATCCTTTGTACAGTGTTTTCACCAATTGAAGGTGCCATGTACAAAAAGTCCCAAGAGGGTATGTGTATCGTATGGACCATAAGAAACCTATGATCAATGAAAAATAGAAGTTGAAGAAAGTACTCTGAGACAAAGATTTGAGAACCTATATTTTTGGGTGTTGACTTTCATTCACGAACTTGGATGGAAATTTACAAACTTCTCCCGAAGGAAAACATATAAGATATCAATAATATATTTATATTCATATGTTATATCACAATTTGGTTGAATATTTTACTGCCAACAGGCATTTGTTCAGAACGAACTATTTATTCAATAAGTATAATCGTATACTTCGAACTGTGAGGTAACAGTATACAATTGCTGATAATTTTTTTTTGTTGCTCATATCGATAAGTGAACATCTCTGCTTCGTTTTTTTCAATATATGTAAAGTGTGTGTCCAGAAATTTCTTGTTTTATTCCTTTCATTATTTCAAGAACATATTTCTCATAGTTGAAGTTATCAGATGATAAACTATTTCTCTCTTATAAAAAAAAATGATTGGCGCCCAAAGTATGATTATTTCTATACTCGATCAACCCACGACTTTGAGCTTCCAGAAAAAGTGAACAACCGTTTGCAAAGGTGTAGGTATATTCAACAAGTGGGAGTTACAAGGTATCTGGGAGAAATAATGTAAATAGGAAAGATATAGCATGAGGTACTCATCACATTGTAGATTATTGATAATTTATTAAGGAAACTTTACTTACTCAATTAAATAGTGGAGGTGTAATTCAAATTTTTTCTTTCAGAAGGATTCAAAAACTTTTTTCTTATTGATTCTTACCTCTCCTCGTGCTTTTCTGAACCCAAATAATCTAGCTCGGATCAATCCTTGCCTAGTATCAGGCCTGAATAATTTAACTTTGGCTAGTGAATGTTCTTTGATGTAATTTTCCATTTTTTCATGTATATCGTCAACATCACTTTGATCATCGACAAGAATGATTTCTTCCAATAAGTCACTGGGAGTTCTATCCAGAATGGAGTGAATAGTTCTCAGCAATGTGTGATAGTGCTCATTATAGAAACATATCACAATGCTTCCCTTTGGAAGGTTATTTTCATACGTTCTGCTCTTACACCTGGAATAAATGTTACGTTTAGTGGTAATAATTGCGATTTTTCGGTCCTTACAAGGGATTTCTCGTATCAGGTATGCTTCGGTTAAGAGCAAGTCGATTACTGATCAGCACATTGTATGCATGACTTTTATACCCATCCTCTCTAACACTTTTATCCTCTTCATTTTTCACCATTCCCAAATCCATCAATTCTGAAACGACAAAATATTATATTATATATTTATTTTTAATGCTCTGAAAGTATGAGGAAACGCACCTTTCTCAAGTATGTTTTCTGTTTTTGTTGTTACAATAACTGGTTGTAATTTCTTCAGTAGATGTTTACTATTAAATTCGTTAGATTTTCGATAAAAATTTCTGGATTTTGTATGACCTGGAAAAATCCATGGATCCGATGTTGGATATTTTTGTAGAGCCCAAGGCCGTGAGGAAGAATATCCCCAACCATTATTATCGCTATTTGATATTTGGAAGTATAAATACAGAGATATCACCCACGTTAAGGAAGCGCAGCATATTCCATAGATGAACGATTTGTTCAGGCTGACCATGCTGAAGTTTGTATTCCGATATCTAGTAAAATACTAGAATATCTCTTCTTTATTACAGATAAAGGTGAAAAAATGAATGAGAAAAATTGAAAATTGTTAGACAATTTTCATTTCGGAATTCAATCACTCAAAGTTATTTTATAATTTAGATTTATGTTGTTTTAATCTATTCAAATTACTCCTCTCAGTCACCAATATTGTAATAATGAAACACCATTTTTTGAGGTCAAGGTTTATTTACTTTTGGTCAGTTGTCAGTTCCTTCCATAGACATATAGTTATATAATGTCTATGGTTCCTTCTTCCTTCCTTCCTTCCTTCCTAATTCTTGACCGTTTCTTCCATTCGGCGCATTTGCCCAGCTCATTCATTTAGGAGATCAACCTTGTCTGAATTTCAAGGATGCTGAATCTTGTGGTATGTTGATTTGTTGAAAATATGAACAGGATGTTCATAAAATCAGATGTGGAATCATCTGCGACTGAAAGATAAACTTTAGTCACTAGCTTCCATCGTCAAGATAACCTCTTGTGGGGTATTCATGTTGAAAAGGGAAACATTCTCAATTGAATATTGATAGAAATATTTTTCTGTGAATTGAAAAATCCACGATAAAAATGAAGTCATTTTTTGTGAATGTCTAACAGAAAACAACTACTTCCCCGGCTAAAGCCACGCTGGACATTGAACTACATCTGATAGTTATTCTGAAAAGGCCCTAACTCAAAAGAAAAAATCTGAAATTGAAAATTTGCATTTTCATTCAGATCGTTATTTGATTTTCTATTCCAGTCTTAATTAAGAACTCATCAGGCATCAGGCAACCATAAGGATTCATCATTGGATGAGATAGTTCCCATCAATAGATGGGGCTGGTCCGTTGGTGTCCACAAAATTGGGATATGCGATGTCCGAGTGAGGTGGAACAAATTTAGCACGGATTCCTTACTGCCTTCTTTTAAAAAGAAACGGAACTATAGTTTTGAACAGTACCCCTGAAACTTTAGTAGAGGTCACTTCCGGATCGCATCTAATGCTTTTTCCACAGACATTGACTGACTAATATATAGACAATGGTTATACCATAGAGAAACCGAAAATATTTTTCAATGTATTTCACCTTGATGCTTGTTTGAGCTGATCTAAAGAATCAGCTGAGCTGATATATCAAACTGGACTTGACATTGACTAACGAACAAATCTTCATTATTGAATAAAACATTAATAGCTTTAGAATTTGAGAAAAGTTATTCAATTCTAATTCTAGATGAAATCCACTTCAAATTTCTGAGTTAAAATTTAGGATCATCAAAAAAAAGAGACAATTTTCTTCAAAAACATTTTGTTGTTGCCAAATTTGATGTAAAATTTACGCGCACTCCCATTCTCGTTTTGAATGTTTTTGAAGTTGAAGGTCGTGATATGGTTTGCATCCGTACTTATGATGATTGCATTGATTCACTCGGTGCACACGGGGGTCTTGAAATCTCTTTTCAACTCGTGTAGAAAATAAGAGATAGGCGAAGTCCCGTGCCTACGGAGTATATCATTGAGATTTTCTGATTTGGTATCACTTTAGTTAATTTGTACCACCAAAATAGGTGTGTCGCTATACACTGCCAGTGGTCTGTCAAAAAAAGTATTATTTTAGTATTTTGGTAGATTTTTTTATGATAAATTTAAGCTTCTAACCCAAAACAATGGTGATTAAAGTATATATTAGCGGTATTTCTGGAAACAAAGAGGTAATTACTGTTTTCCCTTACGAAAGTAAAAATCATAAATGCACCTGTTCCTCTAGGTGAAAAAACGCCAACAAAGAGTCCTTTTGATATTGGATTCTAAAAATGTGAAATATGAAGTGATAGATATTGCGGAACCGGGTGCTGAAGAAGCGAAGGATTTTATACAGAACAACTCAACTGGCCTGGGAAGCACTATTGGCGACCCTAATCCAAGACATCCCTTGCCTCCCCAGATTTTTAATGGTGATGTTTATTGTGGGGTGAGTAATAGGTTATTTAGCTGAGTCAGATTCGAAAGAAAATTATGACGCGTTCTCCAGAAATTCTATCACTTGCTAGAAACAAAGTTTTAAAATATAAAAAAATATTTTCATCTTTCAAAAATGGGAAAAAATGAAGTTTAGGGAGAATCCATAGATTTGTGAAATACATTTTTTTGGAAATAAACAAGCCTTCCCCACTCCAAAAATAAGAAAAACTTCCGGCAATCAGTAATAAAAAAAAAAATAGTTTTCAAATTCTTTTCATGATGGTAGGGTTGTTGCGCCTGTTGTCCGACCAGTGCCGGTTTTCGACTAGTTTCATACAAATCTAATGGAAATAAAAAACTAAAAGCCAATATTAGTCATCTTAAATCTTCCCGGTTTTTGACCGCCTTTCCCCACCACTTCTCAGAATTTTCGAGTCTTTTACGTGACAATTTCCTTATTAAACGCTTAAGTGTGCGTAGGCAGTCAGAGAGCAGATTACTATAGACAGGTAAAAGTTTAAAATTTGTAGTGAACTGTGACTTCAGTAATAGCAAGTAAGTGATAAATCATCTTACAATTACTTAATTTTTCGTGTGGTATGTCAAGATTAATATATCCGTCTTCCGAAAAACTTTGTTTGAAACATGTTTACAGTATTTTTCTATATAAAATGAAATGGTCGCATATTAGGTATGTGATATATGTGCTTTTCTCTTTCTCCACCACTTGGTCGAGAACCCGACAAACGGCACTTAGATTATTTTTTATTTATTTATTGTACACAAAATGATACAGTGATACAGAATAAGAAAATAAAATATATACCAAGTATGATACAAAGATAAATTAGGTTAATAACATAATAATAAAGAATAATAAAACAAACAAGTATGAATGAAAACAAACAATATATAAGGGACAGGGTATAGATTGTGTACAGAAAGCACCTAAGTGACTTAACACTTGTGTTGTGCTACAAAGTAATGTTAATTGATCTAAAATTACAGTTGTGTACAGAAAGTAAAGAGTTAAATAGTGGTTTTATATCATGTTAGTGTAACTATTGATGTTCTAGTATTTTGATAAATTTGAAGTAATTTGCGAAGATGAATTTTTTTTATTCTCTCGAGAAGGTTTTATGATTTTTAATATGTTTCACCTCTAGGGGTAGGATATTACAAGTTTTGGGTAACGTATAAGTTAAGAAACGGTGACAAACATTTTTGTTGAATTTTGGAGTGGGTAGCAATTCGTTTGTATTGCTTCTAGTGGTATAAGCTGTTGGAACAGAATTCTGAAGTATTTTATTTTTGAATGCATACATACATACACTGTGAAAATATAATGTACGGATATTACTAATGTCTTCTGTATATATAAGGTTTGTATGGAAAGATCTTTTTTTCTTCAAAATTATTTTTAGAATATAGTTTTGTATTGTGTTCAGTTTTTGTAAAGAATTCTTGTACATTGCCCCCCACACCAGAATACCATAACGAAAAAGTGATTCAGCTAGAGATTTGTAAATTAGTATCAGTAGATTTTTCGCTAAAAACTGTCGTAGCTGGTTAAATTTGTATATTAGCTTCCTCACCTTTTTTGTTAGATAGTCAATATGATTGTTCCACCTTAGATTTTCGTCAATAATTATGCCCAGGTATCTCACCTCGTTAGTTTCTTTAATTTCATCTTTCATACCTGGAACTTTAATACTGGAGAAATTAGGTCTGTTTGTTGCTGATATAGAGAAGGCGAGATAGTGGGTCTTACTAGCTTTAATGAAAGGCTATACATACTCAGCCATTTATTAATTGCTTCCATGCTCTGCTGGACATAATTTTAGTTTCAAGCCATGTGTTTCCACTCAAGATTGCAACCGTATCATCAGCTGATGATATAATTTTTGCTTTCCCGTTTAAACAGAGCAATGAATTTATATAAGCTTGAAAAGTATTGGACCAAGAACGGTTCCTTGGGGACCCCATTCTTATAGTCATAGTTTCACTTATGGTATTGTTTATTTTAACACATTGTTCCCGATTAGCCAAGTAACTGCTAAAGACATCCAACACTGCACCACGTATACCAAAACGTTCCAGTATGTTAAGAAGTATTGCATGGTCAACAGTGTCGAATGCTTTTGCCAAGTCTAAAAACACTGCAATGCATTTTTTGTTTTTATCAAGTCCCTCTGTAATACTTGTAATAACATTGTACATGGCGTCAGTAGTAGCTATACCGGCCCGATGGTGATTATGTATAATCTTATTTTCATCAAAAAATTGTACTAAGCGTGTTTTTAGACATTTTTCAAAGATCTTTCCAAAGCTGTTTATTACACTGATAGGTCTGTAATTACTAATTTTAGTTTTGTCGCCAGTTTTATGAATTGGTGTAATTATAGAAGATTTGAACTGAGTGGGGACATGTCCCTTTTGGATGATCAGATTGAATAAATGTTTAAGGGGTTGGGAGAATGTATTGGTGGATCTGTTTAATTATTTCAGTGGTTATTCCATCTATGCCAGGGGAAGTGTTATTTTTCAATGTAGAAATATGCTCTATGAGTTCATTTTCTGTTATTGGATTGAGAAACATGGAATTGGGATTTATTTCAATATTTTCATTAATTGTTAATGAAGTGTCAATTTCTTTAATCATGTGTAAGCCAACATTATTAAAATAGTTATTACAATAATTTGCCATTAGTTTGGTATCATTAAATACAACACCATCTTCGTTAGCAATCTGTAAGATATTTTTATTGTTATTTCTTTCATTGGTAGCTTCTGATATTAGTTGATACGTTTTTTTTAGATTATTTTTATTGTTCAAGATAATATAATTTGTTCAAGATAATAGTTATTTTTAGTTTTATTCAGTAGTTTATTTAGTTTATTTCTATAAATTTTGTATTCTTGTTCTAATTCATATGAGAAGTGTTTATTTAATTGATTTTTAATTTTCCCTATTTCTTATTATATAATTAACCCTTTAGTTACCATGGTTTAATTTTCATTTTTAGCCATAATTTTGTAGTTTTGGAGTTTTCAATAACGTTAATTTTTTATTTTTATATTTTCATATGTTTTAATTTTTGTTGCAAATTTTTTTGTTGTATCAGGAGTTATTGTTTTTTTGCGATTGTACTCTATATTTAGTGATACTGGGTAATGATCTGTAATATTATACTTGAGAATATATGAATTAAAAATCAAATTTTTGTTATTGTTAGATTTTTTAAGGAAAATATGATCAATGCATGACTTAGTTTCTGGGGTAATTCTTGTGGGATTCAGTATGTATGGTACAAATCCATATTTAGCAAGCACAGACAGATATTTATTAACATAAACATCGTTTTCATTTAATAGATTGATGTTGATGTCACCAATAAGAACATCCATTTTATTGGTCTGTATTTTGTCCAGGTATGAATCTAGTTCATCAATAAACGAGATCAGGTTAGTTGGTTAGGCCTATATAGGGCAATTATTCTACAGGATACATTGTTTATTGTTAAATTTATGATACATAATGAGACACCACATATGGTTAATTTGTAGTTTGAAATATTGTAGTTGAGGTTTGATTTTATTAGAATCAAAACTCCATCGTCTTATTAAAATCACCGCATTATGTATCGTTGTATATCCTGGTATATTAAGGTTATTTATACATACATTTTTAAAGCATTCACTTAAAACAAACACATCACAGGTTAAATTATATGTTTCAATGAGTGCTAGGAACTCATTGAAGGTTTTGTTAGCACTTCGAATATTAAAATGTGTAATGTTAAACAGTTTCGTTTTTGGCAGTACAAAATTTTCAGGTTCTACATATTCTCCTCGGTGGTCTTGTTCTAGTAAACTTAAATTTTCTAAGATAGTATCTTGATCCACTAGTACCATTAACTACTATAGTCAATTTTATTTTTTGTCAAATTGATATGGAACTGTAGAGTTGGACAATTAGTATCTGTCGAGTAATGGTCAACACTATTTTTCAATTTGTATTTATCGTTGGATTTAACACAATTGGCACAATTTTTTTTTATTTTTGGACAGCTTTCTTGTTCATGCTCTTCACTACATAGAGGACAGATTAGTTTGTTAGGGCAGTTTTGTTTTTTATGATAGAACTCTTGGCATTGGAAACAACGTGGGACTGTGAGATCCTCAAAGACTGAGTAACGTTCCCAACCTATGAATACCTTATTCAGTCGCATTGGTTGTCTAAAGGTTGATGGTGAGCATTCTCCATAGACTGTTGACTTGTTATTTTTTCCTTTTTTAATAAATGTTACCTTGATTTCGTCCAGGGCTTCGTTTTGTTGTTTTATTGAGGTTTCAATTTCTTCTTTTGATAGATTTTGTTGAAACATTGGTATTTTAATCCTTGGTTTCTTCATCTTAGATGCTTCTATATTATACATATTTTCCATTTTATTTTTGATTTCATTTTCCAGAATTTCAAATTCTGTCTTGTTTTTGCATTTGATGATGACCGATCCAGATTTCGTAGATTTCAAACTTCTAATGCCAATTTTTAAATCGGATGGATTGATAGTATTTATAATTTCATTCTTAGTTTTTTCCACATCTTGGGGGATCTTAGGTTTTATTATTATATCAGGAGCGTTTGGTGGAGATATGTTAGAAAATGTATTCGAGCTCTGTTGTAGAGCCTCGGAGTAAGTAGGCATTGTTATGTAGGTGCGTTCTGATTCATAGTTGTTAAGTTTCTCTTGTAACATTTTTATAATTTCATTCTTATTATTTATTGTTTCTGCATTTTTTGCAATTAAATTTCAAAGTGCGTTTTTGGAGTGGCATACATTTTAGTTCTGATGCTGTTAAATCAGGACACTCTGTACAAATAAGATTTCGGCAGGAATCACAAGAAAAACAAGCGGATTTGACTTCTTTTGTTGGTTGTTTTATAACCTTGCATAAAGAGCACTCCATAGTTTGTTTTCATTATCATCCAGCCACTACACAAAAAGTCTGTTTTTTTGTTGGACCTTTTATTTGCAGGTGTGAAGTTCCTTTGTATGCACAATATAAGTGTAATTATCTTCTAATATATGAAAGGATTCACTTTATTCTTTACACAAACTTGTAGTAATATTACAGATCTATGTGTGTGCGAAAATTCGGATTTTTTTCACTAACATTTACTGTTAAATTAATCAATTTTCGCGGAGCTCTCCGAAACACGTCGATTCAATACAACTGTTAAACAATTGTCTATCCGTTTTCATTTTACTAAATCTAAATATGGTTGAACTCTTCTAACACATTATTAGTAAATTATACTCCTTAAATGGAGTCCAGTTTTGAACCACATTTTTTTAAATCCTTCTATTTATTTTTCTGCCTACTTTTGGCAGTGATTAATGATGGTCGAAAAGTGTCCTATTTTTCGACCAGTTGATTTTATATGGTTTTTCATTGGAATTTTTTTTTTTTATGTTCTGGTTCCCACGAAAAGGGATATCCTGTAATGTTCAGAGAACATCGTGGGAACCTAGGGAAAGAAGGTAGGAGTTGGTGTTCTTCTTAAATTTCTGAAGGTTGTATGCCTCGGGGAACACCTCCCTAGGCAATGAGTTCCAAAGCCTCGCTGTTCGTTGGATGAACGAGTCTTTGAAAAGTGATATTCTGCAGGTCTCCAAAGTGACCACGAAGGGGTGTGATGACTGAACTTGACGGGTTAATCTCGAAGAGACTGCCAAAGCAGGAACGATTGTTGGTATTTCAGAAGAGCATCGCCCATGAAAATATCTATAAAATAGAGACAAATCGCCAACTTTTCTATGGTGTTCCAGACAAGTGAGCGAGTTTGTGTTTGGCATCACCGACTAGACGAATTGCCCTTTTGGACAGAATCCAATAGCCTCAGGATATGTTTAGGTGCCGCACTCCAAATATGGGAACAGTATTCCAGGACAGGTCGGATCTGTGCCTTATAGATCATAAGCAGCTGACTGGGGTGAAATAGCTCTTGGCACAAACAAAAACCAAGTTTTGGGATGCACTTTGGCAATGGACCTCACGGATTTTCCCAGGAAAGGTTATTGCTGATAGTAATATCAAGCATCGATATGGATGGCTTCAGTGGTATGGTTACTCCTGACAAAGTTATGTTAGGCACAGTGAGATCGGCTTTTCTAGAGAAAAGACATGCTTGTGTTTTGTTTGCATTGAATTCTACCAAGTTATTAGATCCCCATTCGAGAATTGTTGCTAAGTCAATATTTATATTATTAACATTTCTTCCTCGTTCATTTCTGGTTTCACGGGCTGATATAGGGGCCCTGAAGAGAAAGCGGTATGGAGGGTACTATCATCGGCAAAGCTGTGTACTGGACATGAAGTTGCTTTCAACAGGTCGTTGATGTGAAGTAGAAATAGTGTTGGTGCGAGAATAGATCCTTGCGAACACCAGCATTTATGAGTAGAGTGTCAGATGAAACTCCATCGACCACTACATGGAGAGACCTGTTTGAGAGAAAACTAGCAAGCAGAGAACACAGCTGAGGGGCAAGCCATAAGACGGAAGCTTGGCGAGGAGTCCCTGGTGCCAAACTCGATCGAACGCCTTGGAGATATCTAATGCCACAGCTAAAGTTTCTCCATACTTTTCAATAGATAGCTGCCATATATGTGAGACGAGTAGCAGGTCACCAGTTGATCTCTGATGGCGGAAGCCATATTGCCTATCGCTGACAATTCCTGAGTCTTCCAGATATTTCATGAGCTCGATGTTGATGGCTTTTTCCATGACCTTTGAAATAATAGATAGCAGGTCGATAGGTCTGTAGTTGCTAGGTAGGGCCTTTTTTCCTTTTTTAGGGACTGGCTGTACTCTTGCAATTTTCCAATTGGACGGAAATACCCCCAAATTGTAAGAGTGGTTGAACAACTTGCAAAGAACAGGTGTTAGTTCGGGGGCACATTTCTTGAGAACAATCGGCGGGATTCCGTCAGATCCACAGGCTTTGTTGGTGTTGAGACCCAGCAAAATCTTTCTGATAGTACGTGGCGAAAGGTGATCTCGGGCATGTGACTGTCAATAGGTGTAATGTTCGGGGTTGTTTTCCGATGAATCCAGAGTGGAATTTCCAGCAAATAGGTCGCAAAGATATTGGCTTTTTCCTGGGCAGTCTGCTAGTGTTCCATCTTTTTGGTTAGAGGAGGAAATGAGCTGGAAGTGAAGTTTCTTCCCACAGCTTTGGCTAAAGACCAAAATGAACGGGATCCGTTAGGACATTCAGCAAGTTTTGATCTTATTTTGGCATTGTGGGCATCTTTGAGCATTCTATTGTCTCTTTGCATATGCCTCTAGCCTCGACATATGCTGCTCTGGTCTCAGGGCCCGGATTTTTAGCCATCGATGGTATGCTGCCTGTTTGGAAGCCACAGCTCTAGAGCAGTTTCTGTTAAACCAGGTCTTATCGGATGATGTTCTTCTTCGGATTCGTATGTAAGTTTGCATCCCCAACATGATGATTTCAGAAATTGTCTCAGCACATCGTGTTGGATCTACTGAAGAGAAACAAACACTCTTCCATGGAAACGCTGAGAAAAACATACGAAGACCTTCCCAGTCGGCCGAATTGTAATGCCACATGAGACGGGGTGGTATTGTGCAGCTCGATGGTAAATGGAAAGAGCTTGTTGTGGAGATGAGGGTGTGATCAGAGTTTCCAAGTGGGGCACAAACTTCTATTCTATAAGGTCAGGATTGGTGGTGGGGAAAAAGATCTAGTGTATTGGCAGACTGGTTGTTGACATCAGGGATGCGGGTTGGTAGCTCGACCAGTTGTTCTAGACCATGAGTGATGGCGAAGGCCTCGGCTTGACGACCTGCATCATCTGTTTTGTTAGAGAATTTGAGCCAGGCAGCGTTATGTACATTAAAGTCTCCCATGATTATGGTTTCAGCTGTTGGATGGTTCTCCTGAATGTAGTCCAGTCTGAGTGATGAAAACTCAAAGAGGTCGTTATATGAAGGTTCATTAGGTGATAGGTAAAGGCAGCAGAGGAACTTAGTCAGTTTGGTATCAGATAGCTTGAACCACATCACATCAAAGTCTTTCGGTTCCAAACTCTCTTCACGCTGGCATGAAAGGTTAGCCTTAGCGTAAAGGCAAATTAGGTAGGTAATGTTCTATTTGAGCCAATTGAGAAACACACAACAAAAACACAAAGACCCTGAACATGTAATGTCCCCAAAGAATAACGATAAAATAAAATGTGCTGTTTGCCAAGAGGAACTAATAAAGTGATGTTGAAGATGACAATGAAAAAAATATAGGGTGCTTTAATTTGTATATGTTAAGTTTTTTATGTATCCAAAATTTTATTAGAAATAAATTTGTTTTTTTTATAAAGTTCCTGTTTAATTAATAGGTAGGTAATCAGATTAGAAAAGTTGTCTTCATCTCTTCCCAAAGATGGTTGAGGAGGTGCCTGTTGTTGACCATCCAATAAAAAGCATGGGCGACAAACGGATCTGTTCCCGACCGCGTGGTCAAAAATAGGAATACTAATGGTCAAGTAGAAGTAGCAAGTGGTCGAAAACCGGTAAAAATTGACTTTTCTACTTACTTTTATTCTATAAAATTTTCTGGTGATGAAAACATAATAATTCTTCTACCATGCTATTGATTGGTTTTGTAACAAACTAACTTCGAAAGAAAATAGTTCACTGTAATTTATTGGCATTTGAATTTCGAATATCACTTAAATGGTCGAAAACAGTCACCCTAAATATCCAGTAATTAGACTCGCACGATTTGGGACATGAGGTTTGGTCAAACTATTTTCTCCTGAACAAAAATCTGAAGTCAAAACGTGTTGGCATTCTCAAATAATCCCTGAGATACGAGCTTCTTGGAATACAAAAGGCCTTATTTTTCAGCCGCTATTTTCGGCCATTGAAAACACTCACCATTCGTCTTTTTTTTAACAAAAACACCAAACAAACACCCTTAATCTCGTGTTTTTGTATGAAAAACTGTCGTTTTCTAAAATATTCACTTCCCTTCAGAATATAAATACATACCGCGATTCTAACTTTTACCCACCAGAAGCATAGTAATTTTTATATTCACGATGTTGATTGCCTTAACTCGACGGCCAAATGTCAAACGCTGCAATAGCTGCATTTTGTTGACTCCCAATTTCTAGTCTACAGCCCAAGACACCAGAAAGATGTTTTTGAAGCAGGACGGAGGCACGCTGAAGGCTTACGTTAAAGAAGGAAACACAACCTAATCTAACTTGGCTAATCTTGCTATCCAAGGTTGATGGTGAGCCAATCAACTTTTTCATATAACGCTTCGCTTCGCTCGCGGGCAATTCGGTAGTGGCGATTTTATCGTTTTTTCCGAATAATTATATGGGCACAAAAGTGACAGTCAATCGCTAGATGCAAGTACACGAGATATCACAGACGTCGACTAATAATAATAATCTTTATTAGCATCAGCTCTCAATTATAAATAGTATAATGAAATAATAGGAGAATAAAATGTATAAATGACTAATAGACAACAACCTACGCCAACTAATTGAAATCTCATGATTGGCTATTTCTTCTTCCCCAGTCACATAGATTCAATCAAAAGGGAGCATTTTAAAATTAAATAATTTCTTCAAAATACGTTACTGCCAAGATTTTATTTTATTTTCAAGCTTCTAGAGAAATGAACTATCACATTAACCAAAAATTTTGGTGATACGCGAATTCTCCCCAAACTGCATTTTTACCCAAAAATGCCATTTAGTAAGAATGTATCACCTGAAAAGCTGAGTGTATAAAAATGATTATAAAGATAAAATGGTACTTTATCTAGTTGAGCTCCTACAATAGTTCCATTCCACTTCAAAAGATGTATCTCTTTCAGTAAATTTGATTTGTGGAAATGATAGATATATCAATGACAGAATAGCAAAATTCAGGAATTATCTCATAGATTTGTCCTATAGAAAAGTTGTTCTAATATCGTACTGTATTCGACAACTAAGGTGCAGTGTTATCATTTAAATTTCCATTCTGTTATATCCCAAGGAATTGTGGCATCGGGAGCATCTGATGATTGCTCCAAGTTCCACTATATTTTTTCCACACAAACGGCTAGTCTTTTATAGTAAATGAGCCCCGAACTCTAGCAAGCATTGCTCCATCAGTTGAACGGAAGGCTTCCGTGATACTGTTTTTCATATTTTCATATCATCTGTTGAACGATCTCTGAAAACCCTTTCCTTCACGTACCCCCAAAGAAAGAAATCTATAGGGTATGGTCTAGGGATCAAGCAGGCCAAGGGACAGTGACTCTGCTTATCCAACGATTAGGATAGAATTGATCTAAAAATTCTCGCATTATCCTATGGTTATGCACTGCAGCACCATCGTGTTGCAACCACATGATATTTCAGGTGTTCAAATCAACTTCTTGACATTTTGGGAAGATGTTAGTAAAGAAAATGTAAATACCTTTCCCCATTCAGCACATTGTCAAAAAAGTAGGGTCCAATAATGTATCCCAATTTCCAATAATTTATCCCCAAATATTAAGCGATCATCGCTTTGGGTGATCAACAGTCCTGAACCAGGGAGGATTTTTTGATTGCATAATTATGCATATTATTTCTGTTGACCGACCCGTTATTCTCAACCGGTGCTCATCAGAAAACAGAATTTTGTTTAAAGTTTTATTATGTTCATCATTTGTACCATTCATTTGAAAACAAAATGGAACTCTTTTGCAAAATCATTACCATACAATTCTTGATGTAGGTTCAGATGGGTGGAACTTATGTTTCAATATTATTCTGGTCACACTACTTTGTGAAATATCCGTTTGCACTGCTATTTCCCTAGTGCTTAAGTGAGGATTTTCTTGTAGCATCATTTTCCTCATTGATTCGACCACCAGCAATTTCCTTTTTGATATCATAGATAGATCCTTTATTAGTTCCTTTAGAAATACCTTTTCAGGTGTAGAACATGTCAATACAATTATGATTATAAAATGCGATCATGTAAGAAATAAAAACATGATTATTACAGTAACAACACACAAAAAAGAAAATAAAACTCAATATATATATATATATATATACACTCTATCACATGAAAGCACGCACACACACACATATGTAAAAATTAGCTTATAGATGAAATCAGAAGATAAAACAGTGACTTGATTACTCTCGTTTCGGACGTCCATCTTCTTAAGAGCAAACGTGTTAGGTATAGGCATCGCGTGCACAAAGACCCATTTTTAAGTGCAAATATCTGACAAACTGGACGGAGGATCGATACTAAAATTTCAGGCAATTCCTAAGATTTGACCAAAACTACAGAAATACCATAATGACATCTTTGATGATCTGATGGAATATACATATATTTCATCAGCAGTTTATATAATGTAATTATTATATTGTTTCAATCCTATTTGTGTTGATATATGAAGTCGTCAATTGCAATTGATTATTACAGTTGTTATGTCTACCTGCATGACTGATTCGGAAAATATTGAGAAGTAATCATGAATCTACATGTAGTGATGACAGAAATTATTATTCATTGACCATTGATAATGAAAAATGCGTTTTTTTGTTTGTAAGTATATTTGGAGACATTCACACGAAGACAAAACCAAAGAAAATGATATAATTTCTTGACAATGTTCAGACTAGATAATCAAGTTGTGAATTTACTTCATGTTCATAATAACAAAAGAAATCCCTCTTTGGCCTCTTAGACCATATTTTAAAATTGCATTTTTGTTTACAGGATTATGACATGTTTGACATGGCCAATGAAATTGATGAAATGGAAAAGTTTCTGAAGTTGGAAGCTGACGAAATTGCCAATGAAAAAACATCTACCGCTGAAATAAACCTGAAAAACGGAGACTTATCGAGTGAAAAACACGAGGAAACTGATACGAAAGAAAACGAAGCACCTAATGAACAAATAACAGATGAAAAAGTTGAAGAAACTGCGGCACCTGAAGATGAACCAAAAGTTGAAGAAAAACCAAAAGTTGAAGAAGAGCCAAAAATTGAAGAAGTGGAAGGAGATCAAAATGGAGCCGGTGATGAACAAATAGAGAATAAGGAAGAAGTAGAAGAGGAATTGAAAGAAGAGGCTTCCACTGAAAAGGCTGATGAATAATGTTTTTAAAGGTTATTTTATAACATGCACTGAACTATGATGATATAAGACATATTGGCCAGAATGCCAAATTCACTGTGATTCATCACATTTAGAATTTTTTACTTTCTCGAGGTTTTGAATTGAAATGAAGTTGGTGTTATGTGGCCAAGAATATTTATTCTCGCCTAAAGTTGTTCCTTATTTTCACACATTATTTATTGTCATTTTATAAAAAAGCAGCAATAAAGGTAAGTGTTGGTACAGACAAGTAATGCAAAAATGTGGAATCTCAGTTTTGGAGTCTATTTTTGTAATCTAGGCATTTCCAAAATAGCTTTATATTACAATGTTGGCTGAAATAGACAAAAGTCTCTACCTATTGATGGAAAAAACATATGAAATTATTTTTCTTGCCATTTTATAAGAGATGTACTTGTTGATGTGATGGATCTCCTTACCAATACGCACCTTAATTTTTTTAATTTCAGTCACTTATTTTCAAATGATTGGCAAATCACTTCATCCTTCCTCTTTCGTTCAAAATAAATATTTTATTCGAAAATATTGTTAAGGTACTAATTAATTATTGCTTCGATCAAATTGTTGCATATTTGTATGTTATACTGTTGAATCTTATTTCGGATTTTGTAAATATTTATTAAGTATATTTCTCTATTGATTATGAAATAAACTATCTTATTTCTTTTCAAAGGTGTACTTTTCATTCCTGTCTTTTTGGAAAAAAAATGGAATAATTCATATTTAGTCTTATTCAATCCAGAAATTTGTGCATGATAGGTTTAAACTTGACCAGAGTAAATATGTACGTTTCTGGAAAAAAGTGTTACAGATTCAAGCTGATTCCTTATTTCAAGGTATAGATCATCGTAAAATAATTTTAAAACCCAATAGAAAATTCAAAATGATTCCTAGTGTCTTATTATAAATGAATGTAAGAAATCGATCAATAAAAACCAATTGTGGTATTGAAAATAATAATCGGGAACTTGCATAATAGTGACGACATCTATGATTGAAGCAAAATTCTGATTGATTTTCCTCAATAAGTTTTATGATTTTATTGTTTTTCACTCTATATTAAAAAATGGCATAGGAAGTCAAATGGATGAGTTTCTATATTTTAATTAAGAAATGATGTTGACTGTATAAAACAGGCACGATTGTTTTCAATTTTTAAGGAGAATATAAACTAATTAAAATCATCAACTCTTTTGATAAGTATGTTGACTTGCCTATAGATGACGCTGTCAGTGTCAATTTTTGAATATTGACAAATGTAGTATACTCTGTTTATGTTAAGAAGAGAATGACGGTCATTTTTGGTAAATTTGTATATCAAACAAAACAAAGTTGAAATTCCAAATAAAATGCTTTGAATATTGATAAAAGTACTAAAATAAATTTTAGACGTTGCCGAACCGAGCGCTCAAGAAAACAATCGTCTCATTCTTCTAACAGCTGTGACTTTTTAACCGACGAAACCAAAAAGGAGGAGGTTCTCTAGTCGACACGTATATATTTTTTTTTTTTGTATGATCACGCATAACTTTTTACTGAGACGTCCGATTCCGATAATTCTTTTTTCAGTGGATAGGGTGTACTTCGAAGTTGGTCCCATTTGAATTTAAAAGATGAAATCCACCCCTAAGGGTAGCAAAATGAAGGATATTGATCACTCACCCTCTGAATTCTGGTCCGTTAACCGATTCTATCAGCTATAACTTTGTACTGGGATCTTCGATTTGGATGATTCTTCTTTTATCAGATAGGGTATACCGCATAGTTGATCATATTTGGATTTCGAATGGAATTATCCACCCTTACGGGTAGAAAAATAGGGGATAATTGATTTTTTACTTGTGAACATTGGCACACATATGTAGTTGAAAATGACAGATTGCTAGTGTCATTATCACAATCATTATATTCTATGAGAGAATGAAATGATATACAAAGTAATGAAATAAACTAACCAGAACAACAAAAATAATTTATATTACAACAAATAGTAAAAGTAGATAATCATATTATTTAACTGGTAATAGTTGAAGTGAGGTGGGTAAGTAAGTATTTTGGAAGTAATAAAAAAACAAGCAGATAGTAATTAGTAGATTTCAGCCACAAAAAATTGACAAATAAAAACTTTTTAACAAAAAATTAAAACGACGAAATACGGAACTGAAAAGTAAAAAATAAAATAAACCTTTTAGTCTCAATAACTAAGCCCAAAAAGGTTTTCCAAAGAAAAAAGATCATTAAATTACTTCAAAAAAATTATCAGAATGTCACTGCGCAACTCGATGCCATAATTTTACGACTTACCTAATTCATTTGCTTGTTTGTTTGGCGCCGACTCAAAATTAGTTACTTACATTAGTTTAGGAGCTTAGTTATTGAGACTAAGAAGGTTTATTTTATTTTTTACTTTTCAGTTCCGTATTTCGTCGGTTTATTTTTTTTTTTTTAAGTTTTTATATGTTTCAGTTTGTGTATTAATTTGTTTGATTCTTTAGTGTTTTCTCTTTGATACTATAAAGAGTTACTTTCAGAACTAATAAATTCTTTTGATAATCAATATCCATGAAGCATTATCAAAATAGTCTCAACAAATAGTACCTAGTGTCTTTAATGGACTACTTTGAAAGATAACGTGAAAATGGAGGACCTTTACTTCCACTAACTGGTGTTAGAGACGTAAGTTATACTAATTGCATATATCTATAAGAATTAAAGTAATACAATACATTGAACATATTTAGATTAAATATTTGTCGATTTTTTATTTCAGAGGGTTGCAGATGTCTTGAATTTGAGTATTTCTACTATAAACCACATTGCAACTAAGTCTAATAGAGACGAAGTATTCAGCAGTGCATCGAAACAGCGAAATGGGTGAAACCAATGGTAGATATTGATGGCTTCGATCAAGCTGCAATTCGAAATGTGATCTATGATGTGTACAAAAACAGTAAGTATTTTGTGTTGATTTATTCAACGACCAAAAAATAAAATACTAGGATATTACTATTATAAAAAAACAATGTAGAGTGCCACTATGATTGTATTTCAACTAAGTAAGTTACTAAAATACTAAAATACTTTTCATTGATATTTGAGATATTCAGTATGGTCCTGACGATTTGCCAGCTGTTCTATTGTTTGTAGAGCGAATGCAGGAATGAACATGAGCAACCTTAGCAACACTTCAGTGTAAATACGCCATCAAACAAGAAACTTGTTTATGTTGACGGAACCAGTCAATTTCTTGTTATTGATAACAATATAAAATAATTATTTTCGCCATTTCCGATGGTAAGGCAAAGGAATCTGATGATGACTATCTACCAGGTCTACATAACTATTTATCGAGGCAATGCCCAATATATGGAAAAAATTTGAAAATAATTATTTTTGCCTTTTTTGACCGGAGGGCAATGCAATAGAATCAGATGATGTGTTCTTTCCATTATAATAGTGAAGAGAATTCAACTACAAAACGACTATCTACCTGGCCAATATTAAAAAAAAATTGAAAACACCAGTGAAATGAATAATTACTAACATCACATCATCAGAAGTTGCTTTCAGGTGCAGTTACGGTTCTGCATTTGGGTTGTCGATAACAATATCAGATCCTACGCGAATAACGAAACACTCTGCTGTTGAGTTGCTCAGCGTTTTCACCCGATATAGTTATCATAGTATCATCAGCAAACATTGTAACATAGCCTTCCATTATGTGTTGAGGAAGATCTTGACATAGAGGAGAAACAGTAATGGTCCTAGAACAGAACCCTGTGGCACACCGAGTTTAACTGTTTTCGACTCAGATGACAATCCATTGCAGATTACGACCATATTTCTATTTGACATATAGGATTCTATATCAATTTATCATATTTCGTGGAAACCCGAACATTGATGAGAAATTCAGAGCACACTGTATCAAATGCTTTTGATAAGCCGAAAAATAGTAAGATCACATATTTATTACTATCAATTTCTGTTTATATATTCAGGAGGTTATAGGAAGCTGTTTCTATAGATTTATGTTTCCTGAATCCATGCTGAGACGTGCATAGAAGCTTATTTGTTTCCAAATGATCTATAACTCTGAGGGCTACAACTTTTTCAAATAATTTGGATAAGGAGCAGAGCAAAGATATTTGCCTGTAGTTATCCATCTCGATGGAATTACTTCTAAATGGAAATTCTTCTTGACACATTCTGAGTGAAATTTTTCCATTAATTTATTGTTAGGGCGATAGTATTGATGTTGAAAACTAAAAGTAAAGTTTTTTTTATAACTTCCAAGGCATATTTCTTAGGGTACTGAAATTAATATTTCATCCCATGAAACAGATTCGATGTGAAATATACTAACCACCAATTTTGAAGATAATTGCAATATGATTAAATATTTTTTTATATATAATTTCAATTGTATGAAGGAAGATTTAGTTGAAATTCTCAATGATACAGTTTGAATATGTCATTACAGATTCGAACACCCTATCAAAAAATACACATTGTATGCTTTTCAGGTTATTTTATGTTTCTGGACTATGCTAATACATTTAATTCGTATAATACTTACTTTATTTAGTTATTCAGTGATATCAAAAATGTCTATTATATAATTAGTTATGTTCACTACCCTTGTCATCACTTTCCAGGTATTTGTCAGTTAAAAAAAAACTTCAACCAACGCTTCATAGTATTCCATGTGCCATACAGTCCAGTGTTCTGCAAAGTTTATCAGGTTTACCACACTGAACGGCCAAATTGTAACATGGCGGGAATTTTAAAAAGCAAAAAATGAGTGAATAGGTCATTTGGGCATTGATTTTTATTATAATGAATAATATTGGTTTCATTTGCTTATGAACATATAAGAATGTTGTTTCTGTCCTGTGTAAAATAGGAGGTATTGGTATTAAAATGAAAGAATACAAAATGAAAAAAATACTTGAAATAAGTGAGGGGTCGAAAAATATAAATATTAGATTTAATTCACATTACATTTTTTACTTTTTGTTGTGTGAAATGACAAGCTATAAAAAAATGAATAATGTCGGACCCCAAAAACCCTCACATACCAATTTTGAATAGAATCGGACCATAATCACAGAAATCGTTGGATCTTGGAACCACCATTTCGGAATTTGAGTATATTTGGAAGTCCGGCCCTTATTTTCTCATTACTATAGTTCCATTACATGATGCCTCAAAAATACTCACTTCTAACATATCCGAGATTTTTGGCTGATGGTGGACCTTTATAGGTCCGAAACATGTACCATCCTCGTTTAAGAGGGTAATAAACATTGTGGAGTATTACTAAGAATTTTCTTGGAAAATATCTGAGATGTTTTTGTGTTCGATTGGTGACTTCATATATATGATATTACTTTAACTGAAATACTCTTTTGGACTCTTAAGAGCAATATTTCCTATGTACTTTTTATTTTCTTCAAAACTAAATGATCGACTTTTTTCATATTTTTGAAGAAAACGTAATATCTCGGAATTTGAGTATATTTGGAAAAGGAGTCCGGCCCTGGTTTTCTCATTACCATAGTCCATTTCGTGATGAAATCATGCATAAAATGCGGGCCATTTCAATGTGGTCACTGTATGTGGGTTTCACCATAATGAGCGGTAAAAACATGCGTCAAATAAATAATTCGGAGGCAGTAATAAACTTTCTACCTTCATTCCTAATAAACGACGATTGTTTCCTTCAAAAACAAATGACACTGTATATACGTAATACCTGTTGACACGATGAAATCATATTTCTACCAATAAATAAATGGGTAATTACATTTCCTCCCAAGGCTAATCACTCGTAATCAGTGTATGTCTTTATCTCTCTATGGATTCATTGATAAAGAGCTTCCAAACATGAAAATGTGATCGATTGTTTTTGGAAGAAAAGTTACGTTTTGTGCAATATTTTATTTAAAAAAATGGTGTGAAAGTTTACATCAGCAGGATATCGGCAAACACGGAGGTGAGTTTCTTTTAATAATATTGAATGAAGTATTATCTTGTTTTTTGTTAAGAATGAGGGGATTCTTGATTTTCCAAATTTGGTGAAATTAATTAAAAAAAGGATTCGACTTTCCTGAAAAAAAATCTTCTAAGGTTATTTAATGAAAGTTGGATATTCTGTGACTATATTTTCTAATTGATATATGTATTCGAAGAAAGGAAACGTTCAACCATTTAGATTAAGGTTAGGTACCTATATATAAGTTTGAGAGAGGTAATTATCTCTTTTACACCCCCCCCTTCATCCGCCACTATATAAGAATGCGAAAGGGCACGGTCGTACGTCATGGAAGGTGATTCACCCATCTTCTATACAGGGTCCTGCAAAAGACAGATACACCAAAAATGCTCTCAATGACTACATCTTAAGCGATGTACCCTGCCCGCCAGAAGCGATGAAACAAACAGCATTTAAAAAAAAAAAATAAATTCTTAATAGGGATCAGAATAACGCATTTACTGTAGACTTTTTTTTCCAAATAAAATGTGTCTCATTTATCACAGACATTTCTGAAAAATAATAGGAGGCCAGATATAGGCTGAAAATATCTTCGGACTCGTAAGCAGAACAACAGATTTAGTTTGAAAATATGAACAGGGTGTTCATACAATCAGATGTGGAATCAAGCGACTAAAAGATAAACTATAGTCACTTTCTTCCATCGTTCAAGATAACCTTTTGGGAGGTATTTATGTAGTTCAATGTCCAGCGTGGCTGTTGTTTTCTATTAGATACCTATTACAGAAAATATGTTTTTCGTATAATTTTCTATTTTCATAAAAATATATCTAAACAATATCCAATTGAGAATATTTCCCTTTTCACAGATTTAGTATCTGTGCCCTTTTTTCCTAAAAAAAAATCTTAAAAGTTCAAATTTATCCCATTTCTCTTGGAAGCATCCCCTGTATTTGATGTAGCAGAATTGTGAAAATCGCAGGATCGATATAGATGCACCCAATGGCTTGGTCACAGATTATACACACAGATCCGCCCATTTACTTTGATGTTTTGTTTGCCGCTTCATTGACCTCGGTCCTTTAACTTGATATCAATTAAATTATGTTTTATTTGGAACTAGGACAATACGACCAACATAAAAGGTAAGGTCGAAAAAATTTATGAAAAATTAATGATTGATAGCTCGCTTTTGAAATCGTATATAGTATTGAATACTTGCGTTTTGTTATGTTATGTCATTTATTCGTTGAATTTCCTGATTAATTTTGAGATTTTGTGAAGTTGGCAATTCTTTGCCATAACAAACGTAATCCTTCAAAATGGAGGTATTGCCGAAACCCCTTCAGTTGTATATTTAAAATTACTTGATGTAGGTCAAGGAGGACAACTCATAGACAAATTAAAAATTAGTTTCTCTATGGGACAACTGACAGTTGCCCCCGGGGCATTTTATAAGTTGAGATAGGATTCCATCTCCCTCTAATTTGGTTCGTCTTGTCTAGCCTTCTCTGTTCTGTGGCTTGGTGGTATTATACCATACCATCTTGAGAGTGCACACTGCACGCCAGAAGCGATGGAGCAACCGACGTTCAAGAAAAATAATATTAAGCGGAAATATTTCTTACTTTATTGACAGAAAATCGCAAAACAAGGTACTACTTTTATGCTTAACAACACTTTTCTACTTAACATTATAATCGCCCCTCGTATTTACATCCGTCAGGTAGACATCTGTCAGATAGACGATTTTAATTTTAACCATAAAACTAGTACTTTTATTTACGATTTTCTGTCAATAAAGTATGCTCTTTTCCGTTAAGAATACAATATAAAATAACTTGTAATATTGTTCGTATTTTTCTTTTGACTTGGATGGTAATAGATTCGATGTAGCTTCAGAGACTACCTTGAAATTTGGCAGGTATTCATAACTCCGGTAACAATGCATTATGAAATTTTTGTAGGAGAAAAAAACAAAATGGCGCTCCAAGATGCGGATGAGATTTGTAATTATGGTCCGATTTGATTCAAAATTGGTATGTGGGGGTTTTTGGGGTCGGATATTATGAAATTTTCGTCAAAATTCATAAATTCAAGATGGCGGCCCCACGATGGAGGACGAGTTTTGTGATTATGGTCCAAATCGATTCAAAATTGGTATGTGGGGGTTTTTATGTCGAAGATTTTTTTACAAGCTTTTATTTTTAGTTTCACCTGTCCCAGTGTCTGTCTGTCTGACTGTAACAAATCTTGCAAGTTATTGCCACTTCTAATCTTCCGATTGATTTGAAATTTGGCAGGTGTATATAATTCCGCTGACAATGCATTATGAAATTTTTTTTGAGAAAAAAACAAAATGGCGGCTCCAATATGGCGGACAATTTTTGTGATTATGGTCCGATTTTCTTCAAAATTGGTAACTAGGGGTTTTCGGGGTCGGATATTATGATTTTTTTGCCAAAGAAAATGAAAGAAATAAATTTTTTTTATAATTTTTTTTATTTTTAACTTTTTAGTTTTGTTTTTATTAACAACAAATAAAAGTTTGTTTTAAATTTTTTTTTTCGTTTCTTTATTTATTTTGTGACCACGCTGTACATATTCAAGCTGTAATTGTCAATATTATTTTTTCAGGAAGCAGAACTTTTTATAAGGGTTAACTTTTTGCTTGAAATTGATAATACAAAAGTCCATATGTAGAGAAGTTAAATAGACACACTGTATATACACTTCGTATATTGTAAATAGTAATAGATATTCATAGGATGTATGTGTGTTATTTTGGAGGATATTTATGAAGGACACAGTTTTATTCTTATATAGCCATATTTTTAGGAAATTGGGATCTCTTTGTTGAACTTAAAATAAAATAGTGGTATTTCTTTACACCCTTTTAGATAAAATCCCGCCAGCAAAGAGTGCTTCTGATACTGGACTCCAAAAACATAGACTACGAAGCCATAGACATCACAGGAGAAGATTCCGATGCCGATAGGGAGTTTATGAAAAACAATGCAACCGCTTTTGGAGGTACAATGAGCGATCCTCATCCAAAAACTCCGATTCCTCCCCAATTCTTCAACAACACTGAATACTGTGGAGTGAGTAGGAGATTATCAGAAAATAATTTATAATTTATTGGTTAATATACAGAATGAAATTGTAAAGCAAAGATACTTCACTAAATTGGATTTACAAAACCACGACACCATATACAATAGCTTCTTTGCAGTTGCAGATAATTTTCTTTCTACACCCAATTTAGTGAAAATTGTCTTATGTTTACTTTAATATTGATTTTCAAGTATCGGCCGCGAAAAATAAATAAAATGCTGCTTTTGGTATTTACATACTTAATGTAATATGAAAAGATACTTAGAGTTATGTGAATATTAAATTCTACTTATTCCACTAATAATTTTTTTCATCATAACAAATTCTGTCAGAACCGATGGAACATTTGCTAAGATTTTTTGTGATAAATCTTCATGGCCTAATTGCTTCATCATGCAGATTTCATAGTACTGTAAAAATAAAAATTTATTGATAAAACTGAAACATTTATAGTAATAGTTATAAAAAACAAATTTATATCACCCGATTTAAAATAAACATTATTATCAAATTATTAAAATCATTGTCTGAAAGATGTATGAAAATTTAATTATATATTATTATAACAATTATATTTCTAACACAAAAATATATTTCAGGATTATGATATGTTTGATATCGCAAACGAAGTAGGTAAAATGGACATATTTTTGAAGTTACGTGAAGAAAACAAGGATGAAGATGTCAAGGTGTCCGCAGCTGAAGTAATATTGGAACATCAATATACAAAGTGTGAAGACTGATTCCTGGAAATGGTGTTGCAATAACTCATTATCAAAGAACAAAAAGTACCTCATTCCGAGAGAACTATACAAAAGAGGTTCGGGAACACTTGGATATTTTTTATAATTTTTGTGGATACTTATGTTCAAATGAAGCTGAACATACTGACAATATAATTCACAATATATATTTTTTTCTACTCAAACGTCTGTTTTATCCTCATCTGGTAAAATTAAATGACTGATTTGTTTTTATTTCCCAGTGAATCAGAATCAATCGCCTAGAAGTTACTGCGGGGATCTACGACTTCGTGATGAGGATACATTATTCACATCGAACTCTGGCTTTCTTTTTTCAAGATATTAACTTTTTTGTTAATATAAAATTTTTAGGTGAACAAAAAATTGTGTGTATACCATTGCCGCGATATTTTCGAAGGACCTCGGGATTATCTTGCTATACTAAAGAAAAAAATTGCATCCCTGCCTATTATTCATTCAATCGCACATAATCGCATGGTATTATAAAATATTTAATAATAATGGTAATAAGCTTTATTATGTTTTCACTCACATATACTCTGTGGAATTTTTACAAGCTTTTATTTAGTTTCACCTGTCCCGATGTTTGTCATCAAATCTTGCTAGTTAAATTTGACCCACTTCTAGTTGTTCGATTAAAGTGAAATTTGGCAGGTGTTCATAGTTCCCGTGACAATGCATTATGCATCCAAGATGGCGGACGAGATTTGTGTTTATGGTCCGATTCGATTCAAAATTGGTATGTGGGGGTTTTCGAGGTCGGAGATTATGAATTTTTTGTCAAAATTCACAAATTCAAGATGGCGGCTCCAAGATGGCGAACGAGTTTTGTAATTATGGTCCGATTCGATTCAAAATTGGTATGTGGGTGTTAGGGGTACTTACTAAAAAGCACAAAATAAAATAATTAATAAAAAAAAACCTTTTTAAAAACAAGGTTTTATTCAAATACCCTAAAAAGTACAAAATAATTGCTTTGGATGTGTGACGTAGGTTATTCCGTGAGTTATAGATTCAAAAGCTTGTCACATCTGTATTCGAAATGAAAACTTTGCGTGACAAGCTCTTGAATCTATAACTCACTGAATAACCTACGTCACACATCCAAAGCAATTATTTTGTACTTTTTAGGGTATTTGAATAAAAGCTTGTTTTTAAAAGGGTATTTTTTATGAATTATTTTTTTCTGTGATTGTTTATATAGGGGCTGGCAGTTCATTTGTTCTTGTATTATATGAGGGTTCTGTACATGATAGAAAACTAGTTTTTGAAGAGAAAAATAAGACATACATTATAAATATATATATATATATATATATATATATTATATGTGGATAAACATCAGGTTACTGTTTAAAGACATATCTGCAGAACACACTCAATTATGGACTCTTAGTTTTGAATGCCTTTTTTATATTGAAAAGTAGTTCAGTAAATAGTTTTTTGTTTTTTAAATAAGTTTTCCCTTTCTCTTCTACTTCATCAAATTTTTTTGCAGTGACTAAGAGATTGGAGTCGTCTGCATAGTTTACTATGTCCCTTTTTTTTTGGTTTAAATGATTGAATTTGGAAATAAAATATTTGGGTATTTTAAATATTTAAGTATATTTTGTACATTCTTCCA
Organism: Gonioctena quinquepunctata; assembly: GCA_018342105.1. Lineage (NCBI taxonomy): Eukaryota > Metazoa > Arthropoda > Insecta > Coleoptera > Chrysomelidae > Gonioctena > Gonioctena quinquepunctata. Next base: position 134,437 of record JAFIRS010000757.1, on the reverse strand, counting down.
TCAGATAAATAAAAAAACAAGCACTCTTCTTGTACGGCAGCAACTCAATGCCGGTTCCCACAGGGTTCAGTATGGGGCCTCGTACTCTTCTTGCTTTATGTTACTGACCATACAAAACTCAATATACCTGGCAAGTTTACATTATTTGCTGATGACACTACCTTATTCTGGCATACTAAAGATGAGCAATCTTTACATAACAAAATCCAAGAAATTGAATTAATAAAATCATGATGTGAGACAACAACTTTCTTGTTTTCAACATATCAAAAACAAAGCTTCTAACATTCCATTATAAGCTTTCTGTCATTAAATTAGTTTCAAGCAACATCGATAATGTGCCGTGTTCTCTAAATTTCTTGGCATATACATTGATGATAAATCAAAATTCAATGAACAAGAACAAAAAAAAAAATAATTACAAGTTGACTATTGTTTTTTTTCATTTTCATCTTTGAACAATTAGCTTTAAGACTATGTGCTATATTCCTTCCTCATTTTCATGAAGTTATTTTTAATGAAATACAAAAAAATGGATTGAACTTTTCGAGTACAATAAAAAGTTTCTTTCCCTTGAATGGAAATTAATCGTTAAAAAAAAACGTGTTTACCTACAGGAAAATGAAATAATTTCTGTAGAGTCCGACTTTTTTTATTTGATTTCATACCAGTTTCACAATTGTTGTGTTTTCAATTTCTCTAGTTTTCTCTTCTGCTACAGCATCAGTTCTACCTGGAGTAGATGTTACAATAAGTGAGCATCCTTTGTTGATTTCTTCTTTTTTTTGTAGTTTTTTTGGATTTCTGACTTCTTATGGTGTCACTTTCTCCAGCTCAGGTATTGTATAACTTCACAAACATTAATTAGTATTCATCAAATATATAAAATCATATACAATGATAGCAAAAAACTTGGAATATCTTCCAGATCAGGTATTCTCTCTTTCAGACAAATCCGTTGTCATCTGGCCTGGTTACCAGCGTAGAGAAAGAGATACATTTTAGAACTTCACACAGATATGCCCATAAAGATGGTGACATTCACAAACATAAAACTGACTCCCACTTCCGACATGACATCCACGTGCCGTCTTTGAAAGCAGCTCTCTATCAGACGTCTGCTCTCTGTCACATCAGAAACGGAAGTGCTTCGTTCATTTTTTCACTAACATCTTGCATGCTTGCTTGTTTTTTATGGTTTATCCAATACTGGATAATATACCAGTAAACGGGGGGCTATAGCCACAAATTCAACCCCCCTTCAGTGGGCAAACGGGATTGTCTCACTCGAAATGATACCACGAATGCCCAAAACTTTCACAACAATAATTAATAACTTTGCGATGCACGTGGAACAGCTGTACAAAAACTAACATTAACCTGACTTTCTGCCCGCGTGGTAGACGTCCATTTCCCACGATACCAGAAAGTCGAATCAACACTAACATCTTTTATTTATTGGTTATGTACACGATAGTGGCGCCGTCTAGCGACTGCAACATTTCGGGACCCGTGAATAATTTGACAGATGATAAGCAATGTTTCAATTAATTCTATTGAAATCAAGTAAAAAACTTAAATAAATGTGTATCATTGTCAATATTTAAGTGCAATTTATAATGTTTATAAGTTAAACAAATGTATATTATAATAAGAATAGTATTTGAAAGCACTAAACATAATATGTCTTTCCAACCTCAAACTGTGATAAAAGGAAATACAGGATTCGACTTTCTGGTGTCGTGGTAGATGGACGTCTACCACGCGGGCAGAAAGTCAGGTTAATGTTAGTTTTTGTACAGCCGTTCCACGTGCATCGCAAAGTTATTAATTATTGTTGTGAAAGTTTTGGGCATTCGTGGTATCATTTCGAGTGAGACAATCCCGTTTGCCCACTGAAGGGGGGACGAATTTGTGGCTATAGCCCCCGTTTACTGGTATATTATCCAGTATTTTGGATAAACCATAAAAAACAAGCAAAGCATAAAAGGAAATACATTAATTTCAGCCCATGTGAAAAATGTTGAAGAAACGCCAAAGTTATTAAATAAGAGCCCATATTATTAGGTTTACTCCAGTGATATTAATACCCTACAAAACATCTTTGAATGTAAGAAACCTGCGTTGTTGTTGTTGAGTTGGATTCACTTCAGTGCCATAAAACGATTGTATAATACACTTCTATCGTAAAAATAAAATTGATTCAGTGAAATCATAATATAAGGTTGTCACTTACTTTTTCCTTTTTTTATTTCTTTCTTTGCTCCAATTTCTAGGCCAATTTTGGAAGTGTAAAATTTAAAAAACTATTTTTTCCAGTATCTGTCCAGTTCACAACACAAGGAAGTTAACGTGGAATTATTAAAACAAATTTGACAGTTTCACATTTCTGCGACAGCGTGCACTGTGAACGATTTGAGTGCCCCACCAAGCACTTTGAAACATAGCCAATAGGCATATTTCCAATAAGTGATCCTTTCAGATGTTTCATTCATTCTATTTTATAATAGTACCGCTGAATGATATGAATGAAAAATAATATTTTTATTCATATTGCTCCCAAATTAGTAGGTATGCCACTGCTTATGTTTTTGCGTCTGGTAAGCGAAGTTGCGCCGATAAAGCGAATGGAATTTCACGCGTGAATAACAATGAGCCACGTGGATTCCGAGAAATGCCGCCTTTAAAAGATATCGGAATGTAAACACAACCTCTAGCAGAATGTCCTGGATTTTTCGCAGTGTGTGACAAAGGAATATAACAGCTGGTCACATACGAAGGACGTATAGACTTGCAGCACCTTTGTAAGTGCCGCCACAGTGGCAGAATCGGGCGAATTCGTCCATATAGTGCAATTTATCAGTATTTGCCCCTTTGATTAATACTGTTTTGAAAATTTGACAGTTTAAATTTTTTGTTACAACATTAAAACTGTAAATCGGCGTGTATAAACATCAAATTAAATTGAGCCCCGGTTTCGGAAATTGCGTTAGTAATGAATAAAATGCATTGCTGCTGAACACATAAACTGCGAACACGTGATTAGACTGTCATTGTAGTGTTTACATTTAATTTATTGTCAAATTGAAAAGTGTCTTATATTCGTGATGGAGCAAGTGCTTGCATAATCATAATCTCCGACCCCAAAAATCCCCACATACCAATTTTTAATAGAATCGCACCATAAACACAGAGATCATCGCCCATCTTAGAGCCGCCATTTTGATTTTATGAATTTTGAAGAAAAGTTCATGATCTCCGACCCCGAAAACCCCCACCTACCGATTTTGAATCGAATCGGACCATAATCACAAAACTCATCCGCCATCTTGGAGCTGCCATCTTGAACTTATGAATTTTGAAGAACAAGTTCATAATCTCCGACCCCGAAAACCCCCACATACCAATTTTTAATAGAATCGGACCATAACACAGAAATCATCGCCCATCTTGGAGCCGCCATTTTGATTTTATGAATTTTGAAGAAAACAATCTCCGACCCCGAAAACCCCCACATACCAATTTTGAATCGAATCGGACCATAATCACAAAACTTTGTCCGCCATTTTGAATTTTTTAAGTTTTGACAAAACATTCACAATCTCCGTCCCCGAAAACCCCCACAAAACTCGTGCGCCATCTTGGAGCCGCCATTTTGTTTTTTTCTCCAACAAAAATTTCATAATGCATTGTCAACATTATGAACACCTGCCAAATTTCAGCTCAATCGGATTACAAATTTTGAATTGTAAAGAATGACATACGAACGAAAGCTTGTAAAAAAGGGGCAGCATTAGTGTGATCGGGTACGGGAAGTGAACAAAAAAATAATTTATTATTTCAGCATACATGCGAAAGTTATTAACGAAGTAGCAGCGACAACAAATCAGTACTCTGTCGAATTGGAGGTGAATAAATGCTTTCAAAACAATTGATAACATTTTATAAAAACTCAGATTAATTATTAGTAAAATTAATTCAATCTTTATATCAATGTGAACATTTATCAGAAATTTAATTAAAATACTTTGTCAGTTGACCTTTGTTTCCTTTCTTAGATTGATTGTAACAAAGATGCACTTGCAAGAGTGAATGCTCATGGCGACTGTAAACACGTTTATGCAGTATTTTCATTCATAAACACTTACCGATTAACGTCCAAACATTCACATTGACATTTTATTTGAGGTTATTTGCGACCGACTCGATCATAGTCTTTCATTTATTATACGAGCACTCTCGACACTGGGTCTCTCTTTGATTCGAAGCTTTTACCCGCCGAATTACAACACAAATACCGTTTCGACGTTTGGGACCGAAAAATTCAAACTATAGACTTTGTAAATACCCTTTTTATCAAAGTGGTGAATGCGGACGAGTTCGCCCGATTCCGCAACTGCAGCGCTGCACGTTAAACTCCTTCCCCATGCTCCAAGTCTATATATAGTTGTCAGTTGATTAATGGAACTGTTGATTTGTCGAGGTTATTGTAGAGCGCGGTAATTTTGAATATTCATTACGTTGTCTAGTATATTGTGTTATTCAAAGTGGAATAAAAGGACATTGAAACTGGCCGAGTGTTTCAATAAGCGAACCCCAGTTTCTTACAATATCATCATTTGAAAAACGATTCGTGTCGACTCAGAAAGCTGTTCCTGGAAGAGTGCCCCCTTGAAACATTTGCTTCACTGTTTTGTGCCTGGATATCCATTTTGAAATATCCACACAAATATTGGGAAATGTACTCCCACTTGGACTTGGGTTTGATAAAAATTAGGGTATTCAATTTAGAAGAATCTACGAAGGCGTAGAAGGGCCAACACAAAATATTTTTTTAAACATTTGGAATTGCCACTTTGAACTGACAATTGTCACTTTGAAGTGACAATTGTCACTTTGAACTGACAATTGTCAGTTTGAAGTGACAATTGTCACTTCGAACTGACAATTCAAATTCAATTCAAAGTGACAATTGTCAGTTCAAAGTGGCAATTAAATTGATTTTGTAAGTGACAATTGTCACTTTGAACTGACAATTGTCAGTCGAGTGACAATTGTCACTTCAAAGTGACAATTGTCAGTTCAAAGTGACAAGTGTCAATTCCAAATGTTTAAAAAATATATTTTGTTGTTGGCCCTTCTACGCCTTTGTAAGAATCAGATGAATTCGAACCAAGAAATGGGAGAAATACAAGAACCAGAATAAAATAATATGAATACGATAAATAAATATAATGTTGGAAGACAGTAAATCAATTTGGTTGGAAATAAATAATTTATTTTATGCTGTGATCACACCTACAGAAAAATATAAATCTCCATTCTATAAAATATAATTTACTAATCTGTTCTCCACTAAATGTTGAATAGGAAAAAAAGAGCTCTCAGGCAGTGAAACTATTTTTATATATAATAAAGTTTAAGTAATAAACGGACAGATAATCAACACCTACATTTTCCTCGATGTACATTTTCTCCGGCCCCCTCTTCAAAAATATGACTTTGAAATCTATTTTTTTTTTCATCTTTATCTGAGAATATTATTGTCTGTTACAACTAAGGCTACATTTTTCACCTCAATCTTTTCTTTAAAAATAAAAAACACCATAGAACGCTCAACATTTATACATATTTGAAACTTAACAATACCAACACAATATTTTCTTAATTCAAGATTCAATTTCCACCATTGAAACATTTAATTACCCTTGGAATTCAATGAGTCAAACTACACAAACAGAAAACATCAACCGCTTCTCTTGGATAAAAAATAATTCAGATCAGAGCTGTATCCAACTGATACTCGAGTATTGTAAATGGATCCTTACTCATGAATTGAGACAGAAAAAAAAAGTTTTTCATCTGTTGAATCAACGACTGAAAAAACAGTATTTATTTTTCATAATGAATATGCTTTACTTAAGTACAAAGAAAATCTACCACTATATATACATGCACAGCTCTGATTATTTTCTCTAGGAGATCTCTAACAGCATCTCTCGAATCTACAGTGATCAACAAACGACATGGAAAACAGTTAAAAAGCTACTCGAGTTTGGCTTATGCTGGACAAGGAACTGCGCTTATGGATGATGGTTGGATAATACCTCCAGGGCCAGGTAAAGTGGATGTATCCTTCATTAGGTACTCATCAACGGCACGGGCGGCTTGTCGGCCTTCCGAAATGGCCCACACTACAAGAGATTGGCCCCTTCGACAATCTGAAAGAGAAGTGAATGATATTATTAATACAGTTAATTTGTGCTTAAAAGTGCCTCTAGTGGGAAAGTAGCGGGCTAGTTTTGATTTTGCCCATTCTATATGTTTTCTAGGGTGCTGAATCCGAATCTGCGGTTTGCTAACAAAAGATCGTGACGGAACATTGAAAAAAAAATGGTTTTTTAGCCTCTCTATACCTCGACCCATAAGGTGTACATTACCCTTCAAAAAACGCGCAAACTATTTAATCGAGCGAAAAAAACTGGTGACTGGGAGGATTATTCCAAAACTCTCACAGAATACAACAAAAAAATTAAAGGGGAACAAAGAAAGTCATGGAGGAAGTTCTGTGAGGACATAGAACAAACCTCAGAAAGAGCAAGACTCCACCGCATACTTTCCAAAGACCCCATCAATCCATTGGGGACTCTCAAAACCCAATGGCAATCACACCAACACTGGGAAGGAAACTATATAACTCTTGCTCCATACACACTTCCCAGGATCCACTGTCACCACAAACCAAAACCCCAGATATGAAATCCCTGCAAACCTTCATTTGAGGGCAAAAAGGGCAGACTGGGAAGTGGCTAATCGAACGGTAACTCACTCAAAAGTAGTGTGGGCAATAAACTCCTTCAAACCTTACAAGTCTCCGGGCCCAGATGGAGTATTTCCCATACTACTTCAGAGCGGAGTTGAATATCTAGCACCAGAACTGTGCAGACTGTACAGGCTGAGCCTAGCATTGGGATGGCTACCTCAAACCTGGAAACCGTAAACGGGTCTTTATTCCAAAACCTGGACGGGCAAAGGCATACAGACCAATAAGCCTATCATCATTTCTTCTAAAGGCTTAGATAAACTGTGATAGAGACATAAGGGAAACCGTCTCAAACGGCCTTTACATCAAAACCAACATGCCTATCTAACAGGAAAATCATGCGAGACAGCACTTCATCAGCTCGTTTCAAGGCTTGAAGAGTCTCTAGCAAACAAATAAATTGCACAATGCACTTTCCTAGACATCGAAGGAGCCTTTGACAACACCTCCTTTGAAAGTATGGTCTCTGCGGCCACTCGAAGGGGCATTGACGAAACCACCTGCAGGTGGATACACTCAATGCTTCACAATAGACTGGTCCAAGCCAACAAGTTCGAGGAAACAGAACAGGTTGAAATTTCCAGAGGTACCCCACAGGGGGGCATACTCTCCCCCCTTCTGTGGGACATGGTTGTAGATGAACTGCTAATTTCTCTGAATAACCAAGGGTATTACTCTCAAGGGTATGCAGATGACTTGGTCATCCTCATCAAAGGAAAGAATACTCGAACAACCTCAGGGCTAATGCAAAATGCACTGAGGAGTAGAGAAATGGTGTAACAGAGAGAGCCTAAGGGCAAATCCGAACAAAACAGCACTAATTTCCCTTCACCCGGAGAAGAAACATGGGAGATCTCATACCTCTCAGACTATTCGGTGAAACATTACAAGTAGTAGAGCAGGTGAAATATCTAGGGCTGATTCTTGACAAGAAACTAACCTGGAACCCATATCTTCAACATGTAACCAAAAAAGCAAGATAACCTTCATGATGTGCAGGAGAGCTTTTGGAAAAACTTCAAACCTGAAGCCATGCACTGGCTCATGCTAATAAGACCAAGGAACTGGCCCTCTATGGTGGAGAAAACAAATCAAAGACAGGCAAAACCAACCTTGGGAAAATCAAGAGGCTTGCCTGTCTCTGTATCACGGTGCAATGAATAGCACTCCAACAGTGCATGGAAATCATCCTAAACCTCGAACCCTTTGACTTACATGTCATTGGAGAGGCCAGGATGAGTGCTACAGACTGAAACAAACAAAAACTGGAGAATCCGAACAACTGGACATACCAGAATCATTCATGTAATCAACATCGAAGAACTTCGAAATGATTTCAGACTACATGCAACCCTATACTCATTCGAAACCATTCAATTGATGAATCTGGATGGGCCCAGTATAGAATCACAATCAATCTGCGGACATAGTCTGGTATACAGACGGTTCAAAGACAGTTGAAGGAACGGGAACAGGAAAACATGGGGCAAGGCCAAGAAGGGACTACATAATACCACTTGGCAAATGCTCCACGATATTCCAAGCTGAAACACATGCTATCATGGTATGCATTCAGAAGAATCTAGAAAGTGGTTATAGGAAAAAACACATCTACATTCTATCTGACAGTCAAAGTGCTATCAAAGCACTCAACTCTATACAGATAAAGTCTAAACTGGTCTGGGACTGCCTCCAGAACCTCATCGAGCTGGCAAAAGACAACAAGGTCACCTTGATGTGGGTGCCAGGTCATAGAGGCATTGAAGGCAATGTAAAAGCGGACCAGCTAGCTAGACAAGCATCTGAAACGCTATTCACAGGGCCAGAACTTGTACATGGGATTAGCAAAAACCCGATGCAGGACCCTGATCGACGAGTGGATAAAAAGAAGACACCAACAATATTGGGTTCAAACTGTCGGGCAAATACACAGCAAAGTCATGGTAGGGCACCCAACCCAGACTCTTGACGGCTGACCTTCTGAACCTGAACAGAACGAAGGCACGCATAATAGTAGGTCTGTTGACTGGACACTGCGGCCTAAGAAAACACCTAAACACCATGGGAGTACGCAGGGAAACCGTGGAGTGTAGGCTATGTGATGAAGAGGAGGAAACAGCCTCTCATATTATCTTCGACTGTGACGGCCTAAGTAGAAGGCGATACAGAACCTTTGGAGAGATCAGCCCGGAAACAGGCATGAATCCGAAGAACCTTATTAAGAGGCTACTAAACCTAATTAAAGGCACAAACCTGTTTGAATGAGGAACCACTGACGACAGAGTGATACGACTTTATCTATAATAACTTGCTGAAAAGTTGCCGCCATGAACTATGTCGTGCCTTAACATATTTGATGAATCTTTCTTCCGCAAATGGAATTTTTCCAGCAAATTTGAAGCCATTCAACAGTATGCCCAATATTTAAAAAAAGGTGACGTGAATGACCTAGACAATTATAGAGCTATAAGCCTACTGTCAAGTCTCTCCAAGCCATTCGAGTTGAATTTAAAAAAACAGTTGACTATGTTTTACGAACGGAACAAACTATTGTCATCCTCACAGCATGGTTTCACTAAATCTAAGAGTACAGAGTCAGCCCTATGTGAATTTTAGTCAAGAATTGTTAATGCTCTCGACAAGAAAAAATGTGTTATGGGCCTTTTTATAGATTTCTCACGTGCTTTTGATTGTGTGGACCATGAACTGTTACTATCTAAGCTTTATAGATCAGGTGTAAGAGGGGTACCACATGATTTGATTAGATCTTATCTTATAGGTAGGAGGCAAAAAGTGAGAATTGGTCAATGCATGGGCGATGATTGTGATATTGTGCAGGGAGTTCCCCAGGGTTCGAATTTAGGCCCCTTTTTTTTCTTGTTATTTGCGAATGATCTAATATCATTCATAAGTAAATCAAACTCGGCTTTCGTTACAAGTTATGCTGACGATACAAATATTTTGATTATTGAAGACACCATGGATGCACTCCAAAAAACTGCTGAGGATATATATGATAAAATCATATTATGGGCAGAAAAAAACAATTTGAAACTCCACAACTCTAAAACTAAAACCATATTGTTTTAGTAGGCGTGGTCAAAGGGAATCGAATGTGATACTATATGAAAATAGTGAAAAATCAATTAGTCCTGTAGAAACCGTAAATATGCTAGGAATAGTTCTAGATAAAAAATTAATATGGAATCAACACATTGATACATTATGTAACAAACTGAAGAAAAGCTGTTATTCTATTAGATTCATGTCAAATCACTGCAGCTCTAGTATACTCTTAACATTGTACCATGCTAACTTCCATTCACACCTTCGATATGGTATTCTCAACTGGGGTATGAGTGCCTCTGTCCAAAGGTTATTTCTCCTCCAGAAATATGCTGTTAGAATAATTGCTAAGCTAGGGTACCGAGATTCATGTAGAGATGCTTTTAAACAGCTAAAAATTCTTACAGTTGCCAGCACTTAAATCCTAGAGGCTAGTGCATACGACGTTTACAAAAATAAATCCAATTTTCAGTCCTCTCGTCCAACACATAACCACAATACTCGTTCTAAAGATCTAATCTTACCAAACGCTCATAGAACTTCTTTGTATGAAAAAGCGTAGAGTATAGTGGGTGTAAATTATACAATATGCTTCCAATAACTCTTAAGAATTTCCCAAATATTAATGTATTCAAATGTCAGCTGAAAAAAATGCTACTTCAAAGGACTTGTTACACCATTCAAGAATTCACTAATCAACTAACCTGAGATCTTCAGCTTTGGCCAAAATTGGGTATAGTGCCTACTCTTAAGTGTCTCGCTTTGAATCACCGAATACTTGAGAAACTGTGTGTTGTTTATATTATATTGACTTTTTTATAGTCTGCAACTATTTATATTTATACTTCTATTACTTATGGATGTTTATCAATACTTTAGGACTGTTTGTGTTATTGTGTTGTTTATATTATTTTGACTGACTTCTTAATATGGTTACATGTAGTTACTTACATTTATACCTTTTTATATTTACCTTTGAACTTGACATTTTCTTTGTTTATTGTGCACTGTATAAAAAAAAAAAAAAATCTCAACTGTACTTTTCAACCAAAGAAATAAATATGATTATTATTATTATTAATAGACCCCAGCTGGTCGCAGTGTCAAGGGAAGCTAAGTGCCAACCCTGTCTCTGGCTCGTCAGCTTTCAACCAACCAACCACCCTTCATCTATACGAGACCCGGGATTCCAAGACTCCTTGCAAAGCATAACAGTTTCCTGAGAGCTAAGTTCCTGATGTCTGAGGGTGTTAGTGAAACCCCTTCGAGGAACTTAAGCCTTTTCCAAAACAGCGCTTGGCAAGGCTTCGCTTCCTCATTGCCTTTGACTCCCTTGTGACCTGGCACCCACATCAGAGTGACCGAATTATTCACAGTCTGTTGTTTCAGGAGAAAGTTTGCAGTCCCAAGTCAGTCTAGACTCACAAGTTAGAGCTTTTAGTGCTGCTTTGGCAGTCTGATAGGTTTCTAGATCTTTGCCCCCCTGGAACCTCTTTCAAGGCATTCTTGGGCGCAAATTTCTATAGCATGAATTTCTGGTTGAAAAATGTTTAGTGCTTTACCTAGAGATTTTGAGAGCCTAAAAGCAGATGAAATCCAGTTTGGATGAGCCTGGCCTATTCAGTTTATATTATGCTATGGTCAGTTGGAATATCTTGTCCTGGGGGTAGAGCAAGAGATTTTTCCAGAGTTTTTATAGCACAAGAGGGCTGTCGGCCTATTTTCATAGAAAATAAAATATTAACAGCACCTTCCATTTTCATCCTTGAAAGTAAAATTTTTGCGATAAAAAATCCGAATCGTTCGTGGAAATTGAACATGACACTGAAATGGATAACTTTTGTGAATACCACAACATCGGATGTCAAATTTCAAAAACTCCCCCCAGTACAATTACTTGCTACCTATAATAAATTACCCAATGAAATGATAAAATGTTCCTTGAAAGAATCAAAACTTTCCTGATAGATAAATGCTACTATTCACCAAGAATTCTTAACTGACAATGTTTTTCTTTATTTTATTTTAGGTTAAATCTTTCCTTGTTCCCTAATGTTATACTTTTATATTTTATATGTTTACATACTTGTATATTTTATTTTTAACCACATCTTGTTACGTTCGATTTTGACCTTACAATGTTCTCCTCTGGAATAAATAAACTTCACTAGTTTTATTGTTCAATACTTTTATTTCGTTCGGCAAATCACATATTTGTAGTATCATAGTATGTTTAGAGAACGATATTGTGATACGCCACTGTAGTTCCCAACTCTGAAATGGATTTCATTTCTTTGCACTTCGGAATCTCGATGGACAGTGATACAATGTTGCCAAGCATCCAAGTGTAATTTCTCTAAACTTAACATGCTGTCATCGATGGTTGGAGAAAAATTGTCATCGATTTTATCGTAAGTGTCTGTTATCATGGATTCATCATAAGTGCATATGTTGCGTATTTCACGATAAACACGGGAAATACTCGAAAGGAGGGTCTAGATCCTGAGGAAATCTCTGGAGAAGCGGCATCTTTAGGTAAGTGTGCAAACTATGTTTGAGGAGGTCGAAGTTGAGTAGTCAACTATGACACTTATTCGATGTCAAAGGAAAAACTTCATTTTCTGTTACTTGTTGCCAGAGAGTCAATGTGTGCGGGTGGCATTTGGTTATGAAAAATTTGTGATCTTCGCATCATCCTTCATTGGAAATACTTTTCGAACCAAATTAATCGAATTCTGGATAGACTGGTTGAGCCTGCGGGCATATTTTTTTATATCTATCCGTATTTGAAACGCCACACCACGCCGACCTGTTGTCGGACTCCTGAGACATTTTACATCAAACTAGACAGGTATGTGTTGCTCTCACCTATGCCTAACATGGCTTCGAAAATCCTTTTATTAAGTACCATGAGTGAAACATGATTTTCCTTATCAACAGATGCGTTAAGGCCGAGCGCGTCCTGTTCAACAGAAACCTTTCAACTACGAGACGCAGTTTGGTGGTAGTGTGCCAAGAGAAAAACCCCTATCGGTCAGGGTATGTTAATTTTACATCAACCTCATAAAATTCTGTGTGATTGTACAATTTTTCTTTGTTTCCGAAAGTTAGTTTATTTCGCAAAGTTCCAATGTCATTGAATTTCCATTTGGAGCAGTGTTGCCAGTGAAACATTTCACCAAGTAGTGGGTAGATTTTATGAAATATTTATGTATATATGATTCCACTTTGGAAGTCGAAGTTCATTATAAAATGATAGATTGGGATAACCATTATTATTTTAACCGATAATACGTCATTTTCATCTAGTGGTACAATCACACTAAAATAAATTAGTGTTTAGGAGTTGAATATTTCATTACTTTTATGGTTATTCTGATACAGGGTGATTCAATTAAATCAATGATAATTTGGGGTTGATATATTATGATGAATTTTCATATTCTAGAATCATATACTGTTGTGATTTTTATGCGTGATACAGGGCTTATTTCGCGTTGCTATAAGCCAATGGGGTTAAATAATTTTGCCCTTTGATATCTTTCTATGAGAAGGGACATTTTAATTTGGTGTTTCCTTCCATAGGTTTTTTTTTGTTTTGGACCTTTTTTTTGTGTACCTTCTGGACTTTTTGGGTTTTGGTTTTCCAATTGTCCCTTTGGGTTCCTGGATTCTGGACTTGGTTTATGGACTTGGATTTTGGTTCATGGTTTGGATTCTGGTTTTGGTTTCTGGTTTTGTGATGGGAAACCAATGGTCCTTTGAGTACTTGGGAGTACAGGGTGGCCCAGTTCATGATTTACATGGTGACTAATCCCGAATGCTGGTTAAATGAAGTCCCTTCGTCTAGAGGGTGATTCCACAAGGGAAAGATCACCAGGATTTTCAAGACGATGGTGCCTCATTAGGATGAAACACATCACGGGGTTTCATCTTTGAACTGGATCACGCAAGTTAATTGTTGTTTTCGAAATGTTAAGCGGGATTTGAGATGGCCTAAAGCCTATGCATGCATGCATGCGCAACGCCTCATCTCACGAGATCGCTTTGTAAATTTTGGTAAATAATGATTTTTGAATGACCTCTCAACTTCTGCAACCGCTCCATGATTTTAAGTGCTATCGCCATTTGATAGTTAACCAAGCTCCTAATATAGAGGTATGAATATGATGCGTTTGGTTGGCGCTTATTTGATTTTGAATAGTGTCTACTGTTTAACACTCTGATAATTTAGCTATTTGTTCGATACTTGATACTTGATAGTTTGATACTTTAGATACAATTGTAACTTGATTGGTATTGGTTCTTGAATGCTATTGTTATACTTAAAGCCTTGAAGTATTCGGTATTTTGTTTAGCTTCAACTGTTCTTTTGTTTATGTTTTTGGGTACTTACAGACAGATGACAGTTAGTTAATCTTTTGTTGTTTGTATAGTAAATCAATAAATTCCTTAGAGTCGTACTTCGTATTTTTTTGTATTTCAATTCTTTGGTGAATTGAGGTTTTAACAGACTATTATTGGATATTTGGAGGGGAATATATTCACCTGGCGCAAATTTCTAACTTCAATAATGTCAGTGACTACTTAATGAACCTCCCCATCTTCACTGTAGCTTAGCCGCAAATATTCTGAGACAAGTACAAGCTAGTGTGTCGTATGGTTTCAATGTATTTAACTCTGTACCTGACATACCATATATGCCTACCTAGTGTATCAAAAAATGGTTAATTATATATTATTATCATTTTCAGTAGCCGAAAATAGCGCTGAAAAATTATCATTCGTCCCCCAAAAGTGTTTGAGAGGACCATGTTTCTACTTCGGAGGCATTATGGAACTGCGTGAAAGCCCTTCAAAGCATAGGTAGGGACAACAGAATAACTCTGCTATGGGTCCCTAGAAATAAAGGCTTTGAAGGAAATGAGAAAGCCGACCTTCTGGCAAAAGAAGGCACTATGAAGGAGTTCATAGAACCAGAGCCCTTCTTCGGAATATCAAAGAGCATAACCAAAGAAGCGTTTTCAGACTGGACCACGTGGAAAAAACGCGAGTACTGGTTTGAAACAGTGGGACTAGTCCACTCGAATGCATTTATACCAAATCCTTCGAGAAGAAGAACAGCAGCCCTGTTAGAACTGAATAAGAAAAACCTGAGGATTATAACTGGGCCACTGACAGGTCACTGTAGACTGCGAAAGCATCTTCAAAGAATCGGACTTGCGGAGAGCGCAGAGTGACGCTTTTGTCAAGACGAGGAAGAAACAGCAGAGCACATCTTGTGCAGATGCAAGGGTCACGAAACGAACAAAATTCTACCGTATGGATTACGGGCAGCTAGAGCCCAAAAACCTGGATAATGTATCACCGACTTCGTCAGAAGCGCGGGACTTGAGGGTGAACTGTAATTTAATTAGGATCGAGCCACAATAGATCGGAGAAGGTCCCAGTGAAAGGGCGGTTATCGCCCCACTCGAAAAGAACCTAAGTAAGTACCATCAAACAGTATATTCTGAATTTACCAATAATCATACTCTGGTTTATTTGAATCGAGAAATAAACAAAACTACCGAGTAGTCCGGAGATTAACACTATGAGGATCAACGTTAACTAACATATTTTTGTCAAGTAATCACTTATTATAGACTTATGGTAAATATTTCAACGGAAGAATCTTTTAATTTTTGTATGGACTATCAACTGTTAGCAGTATCGCAACAAGTTGGTTTACACTCTGACTTTCAGAAGATAAGATCTATGTTGTGTCGAATATATTACATTACATATTCAGTTCATCGAATAAAACTTTACTGTTTGATAACAGGGAGTAATTTGAATTGGATTTAACCAATACACAAATTAATAATTACCTCCGGCAGCAAAAACATTTCCCACATTAGTTTTGTAATTGTCGGTGCCGAAGTTCGATCTAGCATCCAGAGTCAGCTCCAGCTGATCTCCGATGGCTCTCTCTGGTCCCAAGAAGCCCATAGCGAGAAGGACCAAGTCAGCTTTGAAGATCTTCTCAGAGCCAGGAACTTGGTTCATCTGCCATCGCCCACTGTCATCTTTGTTCCATTCAACATTGACTGTCTTGACACCGCTGATGTGCCCTTTGCCGTCGTCAAGAAACTCTTGGGTCATGACACTGAAAACGCGGGGATCGGCACCAAAACGTACTTTAACCTGAAAGGAGTATTTTATCAATTACCATATGAAAACAAGTCAGCGATTAATTACTAACCTCTTCATGACCGTAATCCACTCTGAACACTCTAGGCCACTGTGGCCATGGGTTATCGTTGGATCTTTTAGGACCAGGTTCCGGTAATATCTCGAATGTCGTTATACTAGCAGCACCATGCCTCAGAGAGGTAGCAATGCAATCACAGCCTGTATCACCTCCACCGATAATAATCACATTTTTGTCTTTGGCATGGGGCCCATTGTGATTGGC
Organism: Gonioctena quinquepunctata; assembly: GCA_018342105.1. Taxonomy (NCBI): domain Eukaryota; kingdom Metazoa; phylum Arthropoda; class Insecta; order Coleoptera; family Chrysomelidae; genus Gonioctena; species Gonioctena quinquepunctata. The sequence goes on along the minus strand of JAFIRS010000757.1, from coordinate 118,091 downwards.
TCCCAGTTGCTTCTTCTGCCAGCTTTCCAAGAACTCCATGGCAAAATGAATGCCGCCCAGCTGGCGACCTGAAAGGAAAGAGTTTAACTACAAATTGAATACCTCCAATTTTTTGGGCATTATATTTTGAGAGGTTGACTGGCTAGGTCAAAGATTTGTGACTGAGCTCTATTATGCACAACAAATGATTGGTAGTAAACGGATTAAAATTTCCATGAGTTAACGTACCTGGAAGAGGTAAATCTCTGGGCCAAGTAGCTCCAGTAGTCAAAACTACAGCATCATACTCCTCGCTTAGCTCCTTAGCAGAAATATCTTTACCAACATTAACATTTGTCTTGAAGATTATTCCTTCTGCTGCCAGAAGGTCGACTCTCCTCTGCACCACAGCCTTACTCAATTTCATGGTGGGTATACCATACTGGAGAAGCCCACCTACCCTATCGTTGCGTTCAAACACTGTCACCAAATGTCCCACTTTATTGAGCTGGTTGGCACAAGCGAGTCCGGAGGGGCCTGATCCCACAATAGCTACACGCTTACCAGTACGATTAGCAGGGATCTGAGGCACAATCCAACCATTCTCAAAAGCATGGTCAATGATGGAACATTCAATATTCTTGATTGTTACGCTGGGCTCGGAGATACCCAACACACAAGCAGCCTCGCAGGGAGCTGGGCATACCCTTCCTGTAAATCGGAAAATTGAGATTTTGATTGAAACAATATAACAGAGTCGAATTCAGAAATATGATTTAATGATACATACATAATTTTACGGAAATGTTTTCAATAATAATTAGAAAAATATGTTTTTATTGTCTAGCGGCAATATATTTAAAAAAATGGATGCTAAAAATGTGACAAATCTTTGTGAGGAGTGTTTTTTAAATAGAGGCATTATTACAGGTTTATTAATTTACTAGTGTTCGCCTAGCTTTGCCCGCGTGAATCTATACACTGTACAAGATCTTGGCGGGGCGTCATACATTTTGTAAATGTCTCCTTTGTAGGAATGCAATTTATCGATCGTGAGCGAGTCCGTAGTCCAGCTCGCACTTGGTCGATTTTCGGGTGGCCGTGACCACAACCTTTTTAGAGGGCTGGATCCGCGCCTGGTTATAATTCCTACCTCTCTACAAAATATGATGGGAATTCCTGAATTTCGCCTTACCTTAACAAAATATTAGTATATCCACCCTTATTTATATAACACAATCACGAATAAAGTAAAAATAAAAATTTAGATACATTTGCATTTTCGATGGAAAGGTTCGTAAGTTTTTCCCTTTTGTGACGTCAGTCTTAGGCAGTCCATTATAAATATTAAAGTAGTAAATATAGTAATTTAAATATGATGTTCAAATGATTACTAACCTGTGAACTCTGGAAAATTGTTGGTCTGAAGCAGTTGGTTCAGAGCCTGCCTCCACTGGTTTTGGAAAACGAGAAGATTCCACTTAGGAATGATGTTGCCCAACGGACAACCATGAGAGTTGGATTGGCAGAAGGGAACCCCACATTCCATACAACGAGCAGCTTGAACACGAAGACCTTTGCGAACGTGAGAGAAGTTATAGATTTCATCCCAATCTTTCATTCGTTTGTCTGCTGGTCGGTAGGGAGCCGATTCTCGGGGATATTTCATGAAACCTGCGAAGTTTTTGTCTCATCAATCAATATAGCTTTTCGTATTTTTGGTGACTGAAGCTTTGAATCCATTGTGCTTTGAAAAATTGACGGGTCCTTTTTTGAGCCAAATGGCATACCGTTATTTTTGAAAAATAAATAGTAGCGACTAACCTCGAGTTTTATCCAGAGCCCTTTCGGCTTTCTTCTGCTCGACCGTTAAATCTCCAATGGCATCCTCAATGTCTTGTATCTTTGGTTCGCTGGGTGGAGCCTGGGTTACTGGCGTTTCAACGGCCTTCTGTTTTAGCGCCCTCTGGTATTCATAAGGGAATACTTTTACGAATTCTTTTCTTCGGCTATCGAATTCGTTGATGAGTTTTTCAGCAACTAAACTCCCGGTGAGTTGGTGGAATTCATTCAGAAGGGTCTTCACCAAATCAACATCGTCTTTGTCTTCCAGCTTACATAATTCCACCATTTCCATATTACATTTGGTGGAGAATTTGCCATCAATGTCCCAAACGTATGCGATACCTCCTGACATACCGGCACCGAAATTTCTACCCGTCAGTCCTAGAAAATAATTTATTGAGCGTCTTTGTGGAAATGTTTTCGATTTGAGCTCCCACCTAAAATCAATATAGTTCCACCAGTCATATATTCACAACCATGATCTCCAACGCCTTCAACTACGGCGATGGCTCCAGAATTTCTAACAGCGAAACGTTCGGATGCAATTCCTCTCATGTATGCTCTGCCAGAAGTGGCTCCATAAAGACAGACATTTCCCACTATGACATTCAGATGAGACTCGAAAGGAGATGATTTTGGTGGATATATAACTACAACACCTCCTGATAAACCTTTGCCTGAAATGAAGAAGATCAGTGGGTACTTATGCTCAGAATGTGATGGTATTATTGAATAATTGACTTACCGACATAGTCGTTGGCATCTCCTTCTAGAGTTACGTTCACTCCCTTAGCCAAGAAGGCGCAGAAGCTCTGTCCTGCAGATCCTGTAAGTCTTATATTTATCTGACTTCCTTCAGGCAGACCATCTTCGTGGTATTTACTAACAAAAAAAATATTGAATCATAAATTTTCATCTTTATATTTAGAATTACTCACAGTGAAATGTGGTAGCTCAATGTTGAGCCAAACGCTCTATCTTCATTACGAATCTTCATCTCAATATCTACAGACTTTTCGGTGGCATCAATAACAGGCTTGGCTTTTTCGATCAATTGATGATCTAACCTTTGCTCCAACTGGAAGTCATGGAGTCGATCCACCCTTGATATTACACCAGGTCTCATATGCAGAGCATTTTGGAGATTAGATTCAAATTGAGCATCTTTGATTTTGGAGAACCAGTGTCTACAGCTCTCAACAAATCGGTTCGGCCAACTAGTTCTTGGAAAGTACGCACCTAAGAAAAACATTATTATTTATTCCAAAAATATCATTAATATTATTATAGTACCAGTTGATTTATTTATTGGTGAACTTGAAGTATTTTTGAATAATAATGAAAATGAAACAACTGATATATTCATTGAGGACATGATTATAAATACTCTAGATCATATTTCAGATACAACTAACAATTATCTAGCAATGCCCCTGTCTCCTAAATCCAAGCTGTGAGCGCCGTAGCGGCGGATGTATGGCACTGGGGTCTCAAAAGAAATGATGCCGCAACGGAACCTCTGAGAAACAGGGCGAAATCTCAGAGTAATCAGCCTTAGTGGGCAAATATGAGGTGCAGGAGCACATACTTCAGGACTCGGAGACTCCCACACTTTCGCAAGGATTTTCTCCACCTTTCCTTGAAAATAATTGTGTACATGCAGACACATTGAGAATTCACTTGAGACTAGATTTAGAAAAAAAGAAAAACATTGAGTAATACAGGTATCACAGTCACGGTAATATAAAAGACGAATAAAATGAGTAAATGTGTTGAAAAATAAAATATGTTATCTGAATTGAATTGACTAGTTCCTACATATATTACAATCACATTATATTATATAATATACTATATAAACTATGTTCTTTATTATTTGATTTTACTGTATACATAGCCATTTATAATATGTAATATAATTGTAATTGTAAATAAATAGTAGTTTAAAAAAACTAAAAAAACACGCTTTTATAGAAAACCAAACTAAAAAAATAGAAAATAAATTTTAATAAATTTGAATTAAGAATAGTGTAAAATGTTTTAATAAATATAAATTAATAATAATGTAAATAAGAAAAAAAAATTTTATTTAAAAAAAAAGGGTGGGGTGCGTAATCTGAATCTTAAAAAGCACCCCACGCTTTTTTTTTAATAAAATATTTTTTTTCCTATTACATTATTATTAATTTATATTTATTATTTTTTTTATAAAAAGCGTGTTTTTTTAAACTATTATTTATTTTCTACTTTTTAGTTTGGTTTATTTATAAAAGTGTGTTTTTTAATTTTTTTGAACTATTATTTGTTCTAATCTACTATTAATTCCGTGAATACTATTAGTAACTGTAATTATTTTTTAAATCATTATGTGTACAGCTGTATTAATAGTCAAATCTCGATTTTAGAAGTCATTCAAAGATTTTAACGTTGTCAATATATACAGTGGGCCGCAATTTTTTTAAATTTAATTTTTTTTTTTTTATTGGTGCCCCTTTTTACCCATTTAAAGCACGCCTCAGCGTGTTTAAATCGAACTTTAAAAAACGCGCGTTTTTTAAAGGTAACCATGACAACATCAACAAATCGAGAAACGTGAAGTCTAAATGACAAATTTTTGATTATTGATCTGACAGGAGTACCTTGTAACGTCAAATAATATATTACTCACAATTCGTTCATTTATATGTGCTCCTCCATCCATTTGATGAACTTTTCATATTCTTTTTTATATATATCACTGGATTTTCGCGGTATTAACCGTGATTCTGCCTCACTATTCAAAAAATCGATATTAGAATAATTCATTTTTGAGCTCTGGTGACAACAAATATTGATCTTTGGTAACAAATTGCAAATGAATGTTTTTCTCATTTCCATGACAACGAAAGGTATACTGATGTCACATCACGAATTCAACCTTCTTGCATTATTAGTTCTTATTTCTATTTTTTGTAGTAATAATACCAGTATATATGATTTCAAAGTGCACCAATAAAAAAAATAACGTAAAGTATTCGTGGATAACTGGTCTTAAAAACACTTGCTCTATTTCGAGCACTCCGGCTGCGCCGTCGTGCTCGAAAAATCGCGCGTGTTTTAAAGCCCTTTTTATCCACTTATACTTTAATATACTATTCTACTTTTTAGTTTAGTTTTCTATTAAAGCGTGTTCTTTAGTTTTTAAACTATTATTTATTTCCAACTTTTTAGTTTTGTTTTCTATTAAAGCGTGTTTTTTAGTTTTTCAAACTATTATTATTATTATTTAATTTTTTAACTATCATTCTCCAATTTTGAATAGAATCGGACCATATTCACGAAACTCGTCCGCCATTTTGGAGCCGCCATCTTGAATCCTTCAATTATGACAAAATAATCATAATCTCCGACCCCAAAACCACCACATTCCAATTTTGAATAGAATTGGACCATAATCACGAAACTCGTCCGCCATTTTGGAGCCGCCATCTAGAATTTTTCAATTTTTACAAAAGAATCATAATATTGGACCCCAATAACCCCCACATACCAATTTTGAATAGAATCGGACCATAATCACAAAACTCGTCTACCATTTTGGAGCCGCCATCTTGAATTTTTCAGTTTTGACAAAAGAATCATAATCTCTGACCACGAAAACCCTCAGATACCAATTTTGAAGCGAATCGGACCATAATCACAAAACTCGTCCGCCATATTGGAGCCGCCATTTTTTTTTTTTCAAACAAAATTTTTTTAATGCATTGTCACCGGAATTATGTATACCTGCCAAATTTGAAATCATTCGTACGTCTAGAAGTGGGTCAAAATCGCGCCCAAAGGAGTCGGTTACAAACAAACATACAAGTGAAGCTAATAAAAAAAAAGCGTGTGAAAAGCACTTGAGGGATAAAAATATTCTATCAAACAACGCTGAAGGTCTCCAAGTTCTGCTTGATCGTATTCACGAAGTGGGAGAGGTGATGGGCATCAAAATAAACGAAAATAAAAGAAAATTTTTGGTCAGAAGCCGTAGCCCACATCTAGATGCAAGGCTCCAATTAAATGGAGTGCAAGTTGAAAGGGCTCACAAAATCACATACTTAGGAACTATAATAACGGACCAAATAGATCCAGACAGAAATAAAACGCAGAATTGCAATGAGTAAAACCACTTTACAAAGAATGAGATCGTTTCATTGCAACATCTATCTCAATTTAGAACTAAGACAAAGAATGTTTGATATGGAGTGGAAGCGTGGACTCTAAAGATATCAACAATGATTCGAATTGAGGCATTGGAAATGTGTATACTGTAACGATATATCTGTTACACTTCTTATTGATATGCTCAGAGATACAAAATAATTAAGAGTAGCTCAAATTATCTTATTAGCTCCAATCGACGAATCCCTATTGAAAATCTTAGCGCCATCTAACGGCGAATAGTCATTGGAGTTGATAAGAAGATGAGCGACGATAGATTCTGACAGAACGTAGATATTAAAAGGGAGGTAGCATGGCACTCTTGTCCCTTTCGGATTGATCTGCGATCAAGCGATCTTGTGTTCTGAAACTTGTCAGTCATTGTACAATTAGTAGAATTTGTTCATGTTGAAATAACTAATTAATTAGAGCTTTTTCCTTTCTTCTGCGAAAGTGATTTCAAATCAGTGAGTTATTGTGTGATATGAAGGTATGATGAAATATTTTTGACCATACGAGATGTAAGCCATCTTGGAATATAATTTTTAACGAGAACGTCAGATAGTTCTTTACAAAGAATAATTGATATCTAGACTCATCTATCGACGTTCTTCAGTAAACAGCGATTAGATTTATTTAGGTCAATCTGATAATCGATTACAGTGCCGTCCACTATTTATTTTTCAATGAGTTTAGTTAGAATCATGGATGTCACATGTGATATATCAGATTGAATTAAGATATCAGTGTTCAATCTCATTTGATTAGTTTGCTTACGCTGACAAGGCTTCATTGAGATTAGCAAATAAAAGCAATATTTTTTCCTTTCTTTTTCCTTGGAAACTAAATAAATTTGTCATACAGATTGATACATATTTGTTATATAATTGGAAATTATGTATATTTGTAAATAGACTAATATAAGTTTGGTATTTGTTTTATTGTTGTTGTTATTTACAGAAGGAAACGTTATTTGATTTGCAATTATCATTGAAAAGGAAATTTGAATTTTTATCCCGAATTAACAAAACATTCTGGCGCCCATTCAAATTCACAATTTCTTAAACCTTTGCTTGAAACATAAATAAATTTGAAACTAGCAAGGCGGTCCAAAGAACTCCACACACCGCTCTTGACTGAATAGTCTGGACATTCTATTACAATAATTAACTTGTTTTACATTACAATAGGCGGATGTTAAAGATACCTTGGAAGGCACACTGGACCAACGAAGAAGTACTAAGGAGAGTCAACAAGGATATAGAACTGCTGAAGACTGCCAAATATCGGAAGATGTCTTATTTGGGTCATTGCATTGAGAAGAAGAAAGCGAATGTCTTGGCTGAGAATGGACTTGAATATGAAACGCAGGATAACTTTTCCATGTTGCCGAAGACCGTGACGCCTTTGCTATGGTGATTGCCAATGACGGACAATTCTGATATGGCACATCAATAAAATAAAAAATCAATGTAATAATTATCAAATTATGTAGTCCTACTTAAAACGAATTATATTATTCACTGCAAAATTAGATGAAAAGAATCAGTGGGGACAAATTCCGTAAAATATAGTATTATAGAATGTTTGAACTCACCCCGAGTTTAGCCATATGCTCTCTAACCTCTTCAGCAAGCATGAACAAATAGTTGACGACATGTTCGGGTTGGCCAGTGAACTTTTTCCTCAGTACTGGGTCCTGAGTAGCAATCCCTACAGGGCAAGTGTTCAAATGACATTTGCGCATCATTGTGCAACCCATTACTATCAATGGAGCTGTACTGAAACCCATTTCATCTGCTCCAAGTAGCGCAGCAACAACTACATCGAAACCTAAAAATATTTAAATTATAAATCAGAAACAGAATAGAAAAGTCGCCAAGTTTTACCAGTCCTGATATTTCCATCAGCCTGCAACACAATCCTAGACCTCAAATTATTCAGCACCAACACTTGATGTGTCTCGGCAACTCCCAGTTCCCAAGGCAAGCCCGCACTCTTGATTCCCGTCCACGAGCTAGCTCCGGTACCACCATCGTGTCCTGAAACAACAATATGCTCTGCCTTGCCCTTAGCGACACCTGATGCTACAACTCCCACTCCCACCTCTGACACCAATTTCACCGATATCTTCGCAGAGGGGTTGGCGCACTTCAAATCATAGATCAGTTCTGCCAAGTCTTCAATCGAGTAGATGTCATGATGTGGTGGAGGTGAAATTAGACCGACACCTGCCACAGAGTGTCTAGTCTTTGCTATATCAGTAGTCACTTTGTACCTATGAACAGCTGTTATGAGCAAACGGATATTTTTGTGATTCAATACTTACCCTGGCAGTTCACCACCTTCTCCTGGCTTGGCCCCCTGTGCCATCTTGATTTGCAAGTCGCTGCGTGTGCCAAATAAGATGAAGTGACACCGAACCTTCCAGAAGCCACTTGTTTGATTGCTGATCGCTTTTCAGGATCCAAATATCGCTCGGGGTCTTCACCACCCTCTCCAGTGTTGCTTTTACCTAGGAGAATTATTGATATAGTTTATATTTCAAAAGTAACAGACGTATAACCAACCTCCGAGTTTGTTCATAGCTATGGCGAGAGTCTGGTGAGCCTCTAAGCTTATGGAACCGAAACTCATCGCCCCAGTGGCGAATCTTTTCACTATTTCTGAAGCTGGTTCAATCTCGTCCAAGGACAAGGGTTGATCGAGAGTTCTCAATTCTAATCTTCCACGTAGCATGCAGTTCTTCACTGACTCCATGCTCGACTCTTTAAACTTCTCGTAAGCTGTTTTGTTTTTATTTATCGCTGACTCCTGTGAATAACCAGCATTTAATAAAATGAAAAAGGAGTATTTTCCATACATTTTCGATGATGGATCTATCAGGCAATTAAATGTATACTTTCCAACTTAATTACCTGTAATGCTGCTATACTCGCTGGCTCATTCAAATGTTTTTCCCCACCAGCTCTCCAGTGGTAAATACCAGCATCTCTTAAAATAAGAGAATCCGGACTGGGCTGGTAAGCGTTTTGATGTCTCTCAAACGCCTCTGCAGCCAGCATCTCCAAGTTGACCCCTCCTATCCTGGACGGTGTCCCCTTAAAAGCTTTTTCTACAACGTCTTCAGCCAAACCCACCGCTTCAAATATTTGTGCTCCTTTGTACGAGTGCAAAGGTAGAAATTCCCATCTTAGCCATGACTTTGCTGATACCTGTAGACATGGCTTGGGAGTAATTTTGGAAAATAGCCTCGTCAGTTAACGATGTGTCCAAGACGCCTTGGTCACGGAGGCTCGAGGCAAGTTCTAGAGCGAGATATGAACAGATGGCGTCTGCTCCATAACCAAGCATAACACAGATGTGGTGAACTTCTCTGGCTTCAGCTGTTTCTACTACTAGGGCGACTTTCATTCTTGAGCGTGATTCGATGAGATGGTGATGGGTTGCTCCTAAAATTTTGTTGAAATTCAATTTTGGAATATGCATCGCAAGATAAATGTATTCACTTCATTATACTGATTACAAACAGACAAAGTCTTACAATATGTATCAGTTGGAAGTGTAAAAATAAAATATATTATTAGCGAAGTATTTACAGAATATATCACTATTAGGCCAGAAGATATAGACAATCAATTCACATTAATTCCAAAAGTTTTCAAACTTCAATGTTAGTGCATTAATGAAGACAAACTATAAAATTTTGCAGAAGTCTGCGATGAACAGAACATTGTTTTAATTGCAAAAAAATTTTCATGCTTTATTTTTGCATTGAAAATTGCAAAAGTTCTGCAAACTAGGCATACCGATAAAATGGTGTTTTACAACATGCATTAAGTTTGCAACCTTCTAGAAGTTACGAAACCTTGTTTTTTGTCATTTGTTTAAATTTTTCATTTTAATTTGTTTAAAAAAATTACAAAAGTTCTGCAAATTGAATAAGTGAATGGAAAAAACGTTCAACAAATTCACGTACATTTGCAACCATTTCTGAAAAACGCATAATTTATTTATGAAACAAAGTTTTTTATTGTGGTTGCAAATAAAGAGAATATCGGTCTCAGTTAAATTTATCTTTGATTTTTTCAAAGCTACCACAACTCAGTTTTATTGAAGGATTCGATACTGATAACAGGTCCGTTTGATGTTAGTGGTTCATTAATATCAACATGTGCATTGGACGCAGTATAATCACTATTAAAAAAGGTTGCTAGTCCATCAAACAATATCACTGGGAAGTACTAAAAATTGTTAAAATAAAGAATAAATAAAAAAAACGTTAAAATGTATTTACCTTAGACTTTATATTATGATCAATTTGCAATATTTATGGAATTTTTTTCACATACCTAGAGCTAACAAACTGCTGACAGGTACCCTGTCCTTTCCAGCAAGCCTATCAGAAAGAATGATGATCTGACGTGTCTTAGAAGCCTCATCAGCTTCCTCACAGATACTCTGCAGCTTCTTCAAAAAACCTGGAACCCCTTCCGAAGCTGGAAAAGTAATGTCAATAATGTGAGAGCTCCAATTTCGATGGGTGGTTTGTTTCAAGATTTCCAGGTCGGGGATTGAAATAATAGGGGTTTTCAACCATAACCTATGTACCTAGGAAAATAAAAGCACCAATTAAAATATCACACACAAGTTTTATATCATACCTGTTTTGCGCTTGGTTTGAGAATGTTATCCTCAGGTCCAATAGGACATTGCAAGGATATTACGACCTTTTCACGGAAAGGATCGATTGGAGGATTTGTGACTTGTGCAAATAATTGTTTGAAGTACTCGTAGAGGATTGGTGCAAAATTGGAAAGACAGGCGAGAGGGACGTCATTCCCCATACTACCCAGTGCTTCCTTCCTACAGAAAGAATGAAAGGAGGAACACATTTATTTATCTCTGAGAATCATACATTACACAGAATAAAATATACACTGCACAATCACATCCGACCAGTCAGTTTACAAAAACAAAAAGACAAAGATACATTTGAAATATCGTTATGAATACAGTACACCATGGCCACTCTCCAGATGGAATTCCAGGAAGTGGCGTGACTGACTAGTCGACTTTACGACCAAACGATCATGATTTTTTAAAGGATCTAAAACAAGCGCGAAAAATTTCGAGTGCGAATGACCATATAAAAGGATGAATGGGTCGCGAAAACAGTTAGTTGTTCATTGAACGGTACAGTTTTGGAAGAAAGATTGAATCGGATTACAAGTACAGTGCAGCGTGCGGTATTTTAACAGTGAACTGTAACTGATTTATTTAGTTTAGAGAGTTGTTTTTTTGTGTAAATAAACGTACAATAATTAGCCTGAGTATTTTAATATAGGCGAACCCCCAGACAATATTGTTACGAATACACAAGTCCACTGCCACAGCGACCCACGGCCCACACGGATTCCAAGAAGGCAGTGTGACTGGTTGACATCACGCCAACAATTTTCCAGTGAGCACTTGACGCGAATATTCTAGAATTAATTACCTTATATGAGCAACGGCGGATGCGCCGAGTTAGTTAGTTATCTATCTGGTGAGTTGTTTGATTGGTATAGCTTTCTGACAGAATAGTTGAAGAAGATTGGTTCGGGCTACTTTTGATAGGCATTATATTGGTGAGCACATATACACATACAGAAAATTATTTCGTGGGTTGTGTAATGGATTATTTGGATGCCAAATTTTTGTGATAGGCCTAAATGCAGATGTTTCTGGGTAGTGTCTGAATTTAAGAAGGATTTATTTTTCAGAAGACATTCTGAGGTGAGGGGAGACCCGCTAATAATTCTGTAATTCTTCTACAGTATCGGTGTTCTAGCTTGATATGTTTCGAGTGTTCGCTAATTTTTGTGTCCTCAATTTCATCCTCTATTGCTCCAATGACAACTGAGTAAAATAACGAGGATTTGTTTAGGGAGGGTTCTCGAAAACCACTTATTCTTTCCCAAAAACCACTATTTTGTCGAGAGGAGCAGAAATATTGTTTTTGTCTTGATTTGTTTTGAGAAAAAAACCGGTATTAGTTTTGATGATTTTTATCATTGACTGTAGGATAGAGTTTTTCCTAAAGTTTACAAAATGCTTTGACCTCCCGGAACAGTAATGGAAATAAGTATTTATATTTTTGCTGGAGCATTCCATGCATAGCCTTGGTGTTTTTGTAGGGTTGGGCGTTTTTGTTTATTGTCGGTTTTGTAAACGGGCTTGTAAAAGTTTTATATAGTCTGGGAGCTTTCTCCTAAGATAATCTCATTAATTTATTATGGAGAAATTTCGATCTTCTTTGCAGAGCTATTACTAAACTGATTTTTTATTTTATTTTTTTCTCAGCCTTGGTCCAATTCCCTTCATCATCAACAACTTCCACTTCAGAGTAGCTGGCTTCCTTCTCCAACTCAAAATAATTTTGATACCCTTTACTAATAATACTAGAAACACGTCTTTACAGTAATTTAAAATAAAGTAATGAATGGAGAAAAAAACTATAAAGACTGCCTAATAAAATTCGACACTTCAATTAAACAACAAAAATAGAACTTAATGCTCACTTTTCTCCGTGTAAACGTTGACTGCTTTAGAATATCATTTAACAAGAATGAAAATAGACCATAAAAATGTATTAATCAGAATTCCTAATATAAAAATCCACTTGCATATTTTCTGCCTAGTGGAAACTTGTCTCAATTCTCTAAAGTTTTATCCATTATCCAATGACGATGCAGCATTCTGTAGAAAGAAGAGTATTTAGAGTTACCCGCATTATAATAACATTGTCATGTCCCATGTCCTCCTTGTGATAATCCACAAACGGGTATTTCTCAAAATTTAGAGTCTATAAAAAAATTAAATCACTATTTATATTAGTCCGAAAATCATTGAAACTATTACCGAAATAAACTGAAGAGACATTATCAGCATAAAATTTCATATAAAATATCATTTATAATGCAAAAAAAATATTACCATCTACCAAATACAATTAAAAACACTTATTAATTTTGAGACTTTTAAAAGAAATACCAAAAATTGTTTTCTATCTAAAGCTTATTACTCTGTGGAAGAATTTTTTTAAGTTTTCTTTCTGTTTATCTGTGCATTTTCCATTATTTTTATTTACTTTAGTTTTAACAACCTAAGAGCTGGTTTACTTATAATTATTGTTTAAGGCAGTGTTTTAGGTATAATTTATTGGTAGACTTTGTTTAGTTAGGACTGTCAGACAGAACAATAAAGCATGTTTTGAATTGAATTGAATATAACCCTTTTTTTAATTTGATTTTTTTAAATTGGTTAGGAACACCACAGTACATCATTTAACCCTTCAGTTTTTAATTTGATTTTGTTATATGTTAGTAAATATTCACAGCCTAATATGAATTCTCGTTTCAAATGTGCGGTTTTCTATCCCATTTCTATTACTGACTCATCTCTCTGATTGAGAATGACTGTCTAATTTGTGGAATTGAAGCAGCAAATTTGAACAAAATGGGTTTGAAGAAGTTCTGTGGACTTGCAGCTTGGTATTATGACCATAGTTTTTATGAAAAGTTTATACTCACTTATTATTGATCATTGGTAATAGCAACATATGGATGGTCTCGGTAGAATAACTGTAGAGTGGCAATCTTTTGTCTCCCAATCCGCTGGTCTCATATTTTGGCTTCGCAACTCGACCAGCATCCAGATGAGCTTTCCTGAGTTCATCCAGGGTTATCTGTATAGAAAAAAACATTGCCAGAGGAAATCCAGACGCAAAGTGTTCATGCCCACAACAAAAATTGTATTAGCACCTTATCTAGAAAAGCTGTATTATGGAAAAAAAAAACTTTCTACAAACAAAAATGAGCAAATCAATATCAACAAACTAATGTCCACTCATAATTACTTAAGACTCACCATCTGTTGTTCATCGAATGTTCATGTAAAACAAAGAAATAATTATTGTTTCTACAAAAACCAAACTTGTCTAATCTACCAAAAAATATCATGTGTCAATGACATAATAATAACAGCACACTACAGTGTATATTGGGAATAAATATTCGTTTTGCACAATTTATTCACACCTCAGCCCTGTGATATGCCCATAGTCCTACAGTCATACCACAAATAACCAAATTTTCGGAGCTCCAATCTGAATCTCCCGACCAATGGTAAAGCTAAGATCATTTCGAATTTGGAAAATTTGTTGGTCCAGAAATCAATCAAATCATTTCTTTCATTCACTCTTTTCTTGGAAATAATGATAAGTGCACTCTACTAGTGCAATCTAGACATTGCACAAATATATAAATATATATTTTGAAAGTTGTCTCTTGACTGGACTTGAGTTTTGGAAAAAATCACTAAAGGATATTTTCCTTGAGGTTGCAGTCAATAGGAAATGGCCCATTTAAAGAAAGACACTTTGAAGTGTCAAGCTTTCGAAAAAAAAATTCAAGACATCAACTCGAGGTTGCTACAAGGAAGGTAGCTGTACACTTCATAATTAAAATCTTACACACACAATTTGTAAAAACATATGGATGGATACTTCACAAAAATGATAAATAGAATAGGAACACAAAATTACTGAAATATTACTCAAGGATAAACAAGAAAACAGAGAAAAATGCTAAAATCATCGGAAGTTCATCTAAATTATCTCCTAAAATTATCGAACCTTCGCGACTGTATATGAGTAAATAACGCTGTAAATTTTTTATAATTTCTGTGACTTTTTGATTTGGTGAAATATACACAACGACCATAAGGAATTATCTCCCATTATCCATTTCAACTTGAGAAACACAATCACCAATAGCTGCTTGGGTAACATTAAGTTCTATATTAACACTCCGATGGTCGCATCGCATCTGAGAGATGCAGTCGTAGTATTATTCGCTGTTGATGTGACCTATGTGTCTAGTATGTACGCGCGCACACACAAGGGAGTCCAGAGCCGTGACGGCAAGCTGGTCGATTTCACTGCCACGCTGCGCCAATAGATGTTTCACATCAAAAATCAATGATAACTAAATTTCAATGGATGTCACACAAACTGAAGGAATTCATCAAGATATTTTGATTTTATAACAAAGTCAAAACAAACTTCAGATTAATAATCATTATGAAACACAATCCTCAACTTATTACCTGAACCCACCGAATTTTTATCATCAAAAAAACAGCTTTTTTTAAAATAATATTTTCCTAGCTAAAAGATAATAATAAAAAATGGGACCAACATTATATTATGAAAATGTTGCAAATTATAACAACATATTTCAATTAGCGTTTCACCGTGAAAACAAATCTGTGAAATATTAAAATTCCCCAACATTCACAAGTTTTGTGTACTGTCAGTATTTCACAAACATTTATACCTGTTCTTTCAGCCATTCGCTGTGTGGTCGGGACCCGGCAATCTCCTGTTTCAAAGTCACATCTTGGATCACGGTTTTTTCTTGAGTGTCAACCAATAACATTCTTCCAGGTTTCAACCGACTCTTCAGAACAACTTCTGAAGGATCAATATCATATACGCCCACCTAAAATAAATAAATCTATTTGGGAAAATCCATCTAAAAATTAACATCTACTTCATCAATTTACACCAACTTCAAGAAATGGCAAATATGATCATGGGGGGTCAGGAAGTCGATTTACTTGTTTGTTCAAGGGGAGAGAGTGATGAGGATATTGATGAATCAGAGAACGATGATTTAATTTTGAGAAAATAGGGTAATGGCGAAAATTATGATATTCCTAAAGATTTAGAATCATCCCAGTAGTCAGAAAATGTGTTATTGTTCCAAAAATAAAAAAAGGGAGCGATAGCAGATCTCTCTGTGAAACATGTAATGTCGGCCTATGTGTTACTCTGTGCTTCAAATATATCATACCAAGAAATTATATTAATTAATAATAATATTATGAATAATTCCTTTTTATTGTATTCTTTTCTTCCTGAAGTACAAGCACCTTATAGTTCTTAGTACCCAAAATATGAGTGCCGTACTTATTCACCGTGCACAATTTCGTGCGTACACAGGGGTTGTCTTTGAAAAGAATAGTGCGTATCGAAAGGATTGGAATAGTGTCATAAGTAAAATTTTTCTGAACCCTATCAATGGCATTAATATAACTTGATAGTGGGTAGATTTTGTGAAAGAGATGATGAAGCATTTTTCTTAAAATTGGGACTGGGCAATCTTGAGAGACCATTCAAGGAGATAATTGATTTGATGTTGAAGCTATAAGCAGTATATGAATATTATTTTTAGGTCATCTGTAAATATTAAACACTGATAGAAATAAAAGAGATGTTAGATCATTTAAATACAAGTTGAGTAGTAGTGGTCCCAAGTGAGACCCTGAGGGTCTCCTGAAGAGACTTGTACAGGATTAGAGCAATGGTTCTTGATTTGATTATGCTTTATTGTCCAAATATTAAATATCATTGACAAAGCTTAATTTTAACATACTGGAATCTTAGCAATGTAACTATACAGCCAAGAAATGAACCAAGGTGGAATATTGAATATCTCTAATTATTAACAAATGATAAAAGTGTTATTCACCGCATCAAAAGCTTTTTTGAAGAGTCTGCATAAACAGAATCAATCGAATTCCAGCCTCCAAAGGACTAAAATATTCTGATAAACAGTATTTAGTTACAATAGTTGTTGATAATAAATTTTTGCAATGCCACGCCTAAATCTGTAGATGAAAAGTTCAAATAATTTTGGAATAGCAGACAGTTTTGTTATAGGGCGATAGCAATATTTGCCCTGTTACCATTTTTTAATATTTCCTTGGCAAATTTCTGCTGAGACAGGTTGAGAATCATTCATAATTGCCAGGGTATAAATTCGTCTTGCCATTTGGACAACAATTCAAATTATATTTCGGTGAATACTTCTTCGTATGGTATGTTTACAACCCTTACTGATATTGTAGTTATGGTTATTTAGGTCAGTATTAGACAGTTGAAAAGAAAGAAACAAACATATTTACAATATCTTATCTTATATCACCTTTCAAAAAAAATTATGAAATCCTACATATTTCTCACCTCACTCGCCATAATCATGATATTATCTTTAGTGATATAAAATCTGGAAGGTCTCAGTCCGTTACGATCCAAAATGGCACCAATCAATCTTCCATCGGTGAAAGAAATCAATGCCGGTCCGTCCCAAGGTTCCATGGTACAATCTGTCCAATGGTAATAGTCCCGTTTCTCCTTCGACATAGTAGGATCATTCTGCCAAGCTTCGGGAACCATCGTCATCACAGCCTAAAACAAAAAAGGACATTTTTTAGCTTGGTGTTTTCTGAGTTTATTTTTGATGGTACACACCTCTGGTAGTTTTCGATTACCAGCATGAACCAAAAATTCCAGAACGCAGTCGGCAGAACCTGAATCGGACAAGTTTGGTTCTACCACTGGATACAAAGTTTTGAGTTTGTCACCAAAATCTTCATTTTTCATCACACCCTCCCTAGCTTTCATGTAGTTCACGTTGCCTCTCAAAGTGTTGATTTCTCCATTGTGAGCGAGCATCCTAAAAAAATTATGAAAAATATATTTCCTCAAATATATCGTCCTTTTATTTATAATGTATTACTTGATAAAATGAAAACAACCTCATCAAATTCTCATAAAAAAAAAACCACCAAATACTTAAAAGAGATGTTCTTGTAATTCGTAGGTACACTGATTTCCAGTTTTCACTTAAATCAGTTAACTCGTGAATCCTTATAACTCTGTGCTGATTGAAGAAATCTAGAAAACATTATTTCTATTTATTCAAAGCATTTGGATATGACCTTCCTGAAAAAAACCTAGAAATCAATCAATTTATTTTTCCAAATTACTGAGAATTTGAAGACTGATGCGCGCTACTTTGCAACAATCATTACACAACAATCTATTAAGTTTGGCAACAAAGCCAGTCATTTGACGATTGTCAATGTGAAGTCCAGCTGAAAGCTCACACTTACTGCTGATTGTCTTTAGATTGGATGCCAAATAAAATTTTTGCATTCAGCAGCTAATCAGAAAGCATTATATATATATATATATATATATATATAATTTATCATTTTGTAAAATATTCCAATTATTGGAGCTATTTGATTTTCCAATTTATCATAATATATAATCATTTTGTAAACTGGAGAGAAATATATTAGTTTTTGATTGGGGTAGGTAAAATGTTAGATAATATCTACTGACCAAAAACTACAAACTAAAAATATGAATGTGTCTCAGAAGAAACAATATATAATAGTGCTACTGCAATAATTTGCTGGGACGGGAAATACAGATACCTATTTATTAACCTCCTCTGACTTGAGTAAGATTCTTCAATCTGGATAGTAAAATTTTGTTCTTCTTCTATGCACGTGGTGGGCTGGTGATCCGAGATTCAGCTGGGCATGCCTATTTCTTTGACGAAACTCAGCAGTTTCTTCAGCAGAATCTCTTTGACATCTTCAGGGTTCAAAATTATGCTCCCCAGGTTGATCTACCTCTGGTGCACCAAAGCGGGCACTCAGTAAAGATGTGCGACGATGTCTCATCTTCCAGGCACCATCTGCATATAGGATCGTCTGTGATCCCAATGAGTTCCATGTGCCTGTTCAGGTGATTGTGTCCCGTTAGGAGCCCAGTCAGAGTCCTGATGACCCATCTGTTGAGTGACAGGATCTCTCTTGACAGTTTCTTCAAAGGCCCCTTTATTTGGAGCTTCGATTGCCTCATGCATGGCGCCTCTTGCCATGTTTCGAAGAACTGCTTCTGCAGCAGTTCCTCCATGTTTGAGATGGCCATGCTATTGGGTATTCCCAAGATTGGTACCGGTCCGACTGGAGTCTTATCCGACCCAATATTGGCTACTCTGTCTGCCTCTTCATTCCCAGGAATACCTGTGTGTCCTGGTACCCATATAAGGCGGACTTTACTTGTTTTTTGCAAACTTTCTATCGCGTTTCTACACTCGGACACCAATTTGGATGTAATCTTATTCGATCCTATCGCCATGATTGCTGCCTTGTTGTCCGAGTAGATGACAATAGGTCCTCAACTTCTGTTGTTGAGGCTTTCCTGAACGCAGGTATGTATAGCACATACTTCGGCCTGGAACACTGAGGCATATTTGCCTAGAGGAACTGAGATTTCTCTCTTTGTTCCTTCCTATATATATATATATATATATAAAATTCAACCATATGAAATTTCCTATAAAGAATTATTATACAGGACACTTACAGGGAATCTTAAGCATTTTTGAACAAACAACAGGTCCTATTGCAAGGAAGTAATAGATAACACTCACCTCAAAGGATGCGCCCTCTCCCAGCTAGGGAAAGTATTGGTGGAAAATCTGGTGTGTACCAAAGCTAAATAAGTGTCATACGTTGGATCAGCCAAATCGGGGAAATATGTCCACAGCTGGTCGGAAGTCAGTTGACCCTTATAAACTACAACCCTACGGCTCAAAGAGCAAATGTAAAAGCGTTTTCCAGGAACCGGAATGGTGTGACTGGCGCGCTTTCGTAGGATGAAAAAGATTCGATCCAGCTGATCTTCTGGTAAAGGTGTTTTCATAGTAATGAACACCTGGAAAAATAGCAGACTTCCATAAACTCTTCAATAAGTAACTCTTTAATGGGGCAAATTATTGCTTCTCTTTACCACAAGGTGCTTATACTACATTAAAGAAGCCTGAATATAGATGCGCTACCACCAAAAAACAATTTGAAGACTTAATTATTTCAAAATTTTGTTTCCACGCCATTTATTATGACAGTGTAGTAAAATACACAAATATAGAAGATGCTCATGGCATAAGCTACACATTGATCAAAAAGAAAAAAGTACAGCTGTGTAGAACTCCGCGAGATTTACAGAATATTTCAGTTGCTCACTAAACACCTTCCATATGCTACTGTACTTACTCTGCATATAATAGTCTAGTCAACATGTGCCTTTTTGGTCCAAATTTTTTATTCGCCTCGGAAAATTATGATCGTGGTGTCATTCGATTAGTCATCGCATCTAGAAACTTTTTGAAAAATTTGGAGTGGCGCTTGCAAAAATTACAAAAGTTATAAACAATTTAGTAAAAAAAAGGGGTTTGGTTTTTTGCGAATATCCCAAAAAGTATTTTCGAAATTTGAAAAAAGATCCAAAAAGAGGAAGAAATATCCTAAAAAAAAGTTCCACCTCGCAGAACTCTAGGACCAATATTTATAATTTTTCTAGAGGGTTGAAAATACGGCCGAAAACGGGAACTCTCGCTTACGTAAGCTCCGCCCACTTCGGACCTTTAATAAAAAAATATTATTTAAACTTATTAAATATGAAAATTAAGAACTGAAAAAATTCAGGCACCTACAGAATAGATCAATGAACAATAATCCGCCGATCAAACATTTTTATCGCAATTTTTCAATTAGTTATCCATTAATTAATTAACAATTTTTTGTAGCACGAACATCAACATTGAAAGTGCGATAATTGTTAAACTATAAATCTGGGATGTTTTTCCTTTCATGGAGCTATTTTACAAAGGCTATAGAATAGATTCCCGTTGGAAAAATGAAAAAAATTGTTAATTTCCACTTTGTTATTAACAATTTACTCAAGTTAAAAATTATCAACCTCGATTAAACATTGAAAAAAAATTTTTTTTTATAATATTGCTATTGGTCCGTTTTCTTATGATCATAAGCTACTCAAAAACGATTTTTAATAATTTTTATCCCATATTGTTTAAAAAATTGTTATAAACAAATGCGTTGTTTTAAGATAATCAAAAATTTTTTTTGTTAACCTGATTTTGATGAAAATTATGATTTAAAAAAAAATCTTTCTTAAAAAAAATGTTATTGCTTAAAAACGCATTTGTTCATTAACTATTTTTGTTAGCACTTGTTATGAAAATTAAGGGACCATTTTTTTTTAAATCATTATTCATCTTGCTCTTCGATGTTTTTTTATTTTTATTCAAATTTTAATTGTTTATGTAATAAACAATTTGTTATAAACAATTGAATTTTTCATTATTTTTTTTGCTCTAAAAAATACAACAAAAACAGCCCAGTAAAGTTTTGGAAAAAAGATTTTTCGATTTTTTATTTAATTTTAAGTATTT
This sequence comes from Gonioctena quinquepunctata, assembly GCA_018342105.1. Taxonomy (NCBI): domain Eukaryota; kingdom Metazoa; phylum Arthropoda; class Insecta; order Coleoptera; family Chrysomelidae; genus Gonioctena; species Gonioctena quinquepunctata. Next base: position 96,921 of record JAFIRS010000757.1, on the reverse strand, counting down.
TCGTATATTCAAACTTACCTTACGCGCCTGCTTTTCTTTATTTATTATTAATATTACTTATAAACTATTGCAGATACAACAAATTCATCTAGACTTTTTTTTCTAAATTAGCTACTCAACAAATTTATAACCAAACTAAAGCTCTAACTTAATTATTTATAACTAGGATTCAATAATTATCCAAAAATACTCGGTCATTGTTAATTACATCTAGACAAATTGTGACATCAAAGATTTCGACAACAATGACTGAAATTTCTAACAATTAGTATGGAAATGAACTTAGTTTGTTCATGAATGGATGTTATTTATAACTCTTTATAATATTTAAGTGATTTTCCAAAAAGAAATTAACATTTATGAAGAAATTTATATTTTAATGTGAACAAAAATTCCCTAAAAATTTTGCCCAATACATTCTTATCAATAGCTGCTAATTGCTTAATAATTTTAAGGTTACAGCCTCAGCTAGGAGTTCAATTCGTTCTTAAAAAATGAAAAGATATAAGTAACTTTTGTCGTATCTGTTATAGTTAATGAGATATTTCGATATTAAAAGCAAAAAAAATATTTTTTGCTTTAATTTTTATAAATAATTGCAAAAAAATTATATAAATAATTAAGTTAGAGCTTTAGTTTGGTTATAAATTGGTTGAGTAGCTAATTTAGAAAAAAAAAGTCTAGATGAATTTGTTGTATCTGCAATAGTTTTAAAAAAAAAAGGAAAAATTTAATATACAAAATATTAAAATTAAATAAAAATCGAAAAATCATTTTTAATTAAAATAAATAATAAAGAAAAAAAATTATTGTATTTTTAGAGATAAAAAAATATAAATAAAAAATGCAATTGTTTATAACAAATTGTTTATTGCATAAACAATTAAAATTTGAATAAAAAAAAAATTCAGACATCTAAGAACAAAATAAATAATGATTTGAAAAAAAAAATGGTTCCTTAATTTTCATAACAAAACAAAATAGTTAATTAACAAATGCGTTTTTAAGCAATTTTTTTTTTTTTTAAGAAATGTTTTTTTTTAATTATAATTTTCATAAAAGATTATATAAACAAAAAAAATTTTTTGATTATCTTATAAACAACGCATTTGTTTATAACAATGTTTTAAACAATATTGGATAAAAATTATTAAAAATCATTTTTGACTAGCTTATGATCATGAGAAAACGGACCAATAGCAATATTATAAAAATAATATTTTTTTCAATGTTTAATCGAGGTTGATAATTTTTAACTTAAGTAAATTACTAATAACAATGTGAAAATCAACAATTTTTTTATTTTTACAACGGAAATCTATTCTATAGCCTTTGTTAAATAGCTCCATGAAAGGAAAACATTCCCAGATTTATAGTTTAACAATTATCGCACTTTCAATGTTGATGTTCGTGCTGCAAAACATTGTTAATTAATTAATGGATAACTAATTGAAAAATCGCGATAAAAAATTTTTGATCGGCGGATTATTGTTCATTGATCTATTCTGTAGTTGCCTGAATTTTTTAAGTTCTTAATTTTCATATTTAATAAGTTTAAATAATTTTTATTTATTAAAGGTTCGAAGTGGGCGGAGCTTACGCAAGCGAGAGTTCCCGTTTTCGGCCGTATTTTCAACCCTCTAGAAAAATTATAAATATTGGTCCTAGAGACTTTTTTTAGGAAATTTCTTCTTCTTTTTTGGATCTTTTTTCAAATTTCAAAAATTTTAAATACTTTTTGAGATATTCGCAAAAAACCAAACCCCTTGTTTTTACTAAATTGTTTATAACTTTTGTAATTTTTGCAAGCGCCACTCCGAATTTTTCAAAAACTTTCTAGATGCGATGACGAATCGAATGACACCTCGATCATAATTTTCCGAGGCGAATAAAAAATTTTGAGCTACAAGGCACATGTTGACTAGAGTAAAAGAAAAGTTTGCTGCACTCGGATCAAATGAAAATGTTTTATCTTGATGAAAAAAATGTATGATTCAAAATGATAAGTAGTTTGGGTAATAGTTCTCAAATCTAATATTCATATATGCCGCTTCAGTTTTGTTGTATCTCAACTTCAAATATGCATAATATATGCAATAATATGGGTGTCATGGATAGTGGAATAAATAATAATCCTAATTCCATTTTATTATAAAACATACTTGAAGAAGTCAAACTAACAAAACATAACAAAATGGCAATAAGTAAAAAAATTACATAAAAAATTAATAAGAATAAAGAAAAACATAAAAACTAGTTGAAAATTAAAGTTTTCAGGTTGACTTTGGAAGATGTTATTCTTAAAGTCTTCAATTCATCAGGGAGTTGTAATATCTCAACGCATCACATAAAACATTTTGATCCCCGGACAAAATATCCCCGACAAAAGTGATTTTTCCTCGAACTTTTTTTTTTTATTTAAAGTTAAACGTTTATTGATTTTCATATTTGGGTTTACAAAAATTGTGTATACAATTGAAATGGAACATATACATTTTTAAAAGTAGAATATTATGTATAACCAGACAGTTATTAACTGGTATAAGATTATACATGGTTTTAGAATAATTTGTAATAGAATTAAATTTATTGGAAAATAATAACATATTAACGTAATAACAAATATTCAGACATTAATAGAATTAAATAATGAAAAAAAATTAATAATACATTTGAAATTAATGAACATAGGATAATAATAAAAAGAAGAAATGGAGGTTGTAAAATGAATGGAATCAGTTATTTCTTTGTGATAGAATGTATGTTTTCACTTTAATTTTGAATTGAAATATATTGTTACATTTTTTTAGATTATCGGGTAGATTATTGAATTTTGAGATTGCCTCATATGTAAATTTTTTCTGACCTATTGTAGAATTAATAGCTTCAAGATGGAACCAGTCATATTGTCTAGTGTGGTGAGTATGAGTTTCGGAGTTTCTTGTTAATATGAAATTAGATTTCAGCCTTCTATTAATAATATCATAAGCAATTTTCAGAGTGTTGATTGTTAGCAATAAATTAACCTGTCAATATTCCTCGAAGTGTATTCCAAACTATGACGTAAGAGTTAACCAACCACACAAACCAGCTCACTGAGATAGTTTGACAGAGTAGTTATCTTGTTGGATGTTAGGTTTTTTGTTTATTCATATGGAATGATGATAAAGTTCCTATCTCAGTGTAAAAGTATATTAAAATATATAATGGATTCATACAAAGTATATGTGAATGAGATATTATATCAGATTATGTTCATCATCTTCCAGCATTTGCATAATCCAGATATTGATAAAATGTATTCCCGATGAATTGATGGCTACTAAAGAAGGATGTGGTGATATCTGAATATCTTCTATAAATTCCAGTACTAATAAATTTGCCACATTCATTTTCATTGTATTTTCAAGAGCTCGAAATACACATAAGTAAAGAAAAGATAACAAAATATTAATCAACGCCGTAATAATTTTTTTTTAACCCTCAACAACAAAAACCAAATCTGTCAACCTTCACAAGTTAAACCGAAGTCTACCGTGACGTCATACAATAGTTAACCTGGTTTGCGTGGTTAAGTTCGAAGAAAAATATCCCTGACAAAATATCCCATTGATAAAAAAATCCCCGTATAATTTGCCGTCAATGGTTTTATACTGACATCTCGTGGTGATAAATTGAAGTATTTGAGGAGTATCGTGAAAATTATTTCGTTTAACCATTGCAATTATTGTCTTAGGTTATTTATATATTGTATGAGCAATTAATTTGATTATCTGTGTTTTGTTTCAATGTTTATTTGTAATAATAATGTTGTTATTTTATGTTATTATGTTATATTTTCTAATGACTTAAATAAAAATGTGTTTCTATGAATTTACAACTGAAAATGATTATTTGTCGTGTATGTGTGTGTGTATGTTTGTCCAGGGATATTCGTCTTGGGGGTATTATGTCTGGGAATGTTTTGTCTTGGGGTTATTTTGTCTTGGAGATATTTTGTCTGGGGATATTTTGTCCGGGGATGAGAACGCATGGAACTACATAAAATTGATTTTTGTTCCATTGTTGTTCTTGCCATTGTATTTCTCAAGTGGCTCACTATTTTTGTTTCACAGTTATGGATTTATTTATTATATGTGAGTGATGAATTATAATGTGTATCTGAAGATCTGCAGCCATGAATGAAAACACATAATTGAGAAATATGGATAGACTTCATATCAAATATTTCGATTGGGAAAGTAGAGGTCACTTGTCGAATAACGATGTGGAAGATCACAATTTTTTTAGAGCTTTGTTTCGAAATGAGGATATAGTGAGACATAAATGCATTTTGATTTTCTCACAGATGCATTTTCACAAGACATGATAATAATATGCGAGTTGTTCTCACCTGTCTCATGAATGGTTCAGAATTCTTCGCTACCGCCCCTATGGAGGAATTGTTGGTTGGTACGGTACGCCAAGCCAGCACGGACACGTCCAGTTCCTCTGCCAAGGCAGCAAACTTGGCTTCGGATTCTTGGTGGTGCAGTTTATCGAGGAAGAAAATGCCGGTTGCATATTGGCCAAATGGAGGAAGTTGTACATTATGTTCATCTCTGAAAAGAAAAAAGTGTTGAGCAGCATCTGATATATTTTCCTTCGATATCAATCCGGAGTAGGTCCTTTGACATTAAGCCATACACACAAAACTAATTCAAATTATGGAATATCTCAAAAATTATTCTGGGTATAGGAAAGTAAATTAGAAATGGGGTTTATTTTCGAAATAGATTCGAACCATGAGAGAAAAAAGAGGGGTTTCCATTTGTAAAAGTTGTGAATTTTTTCATTACCTTCACCGCCACGATACAGTTTTACCGTGAATTTGAACTGAAACGCTAAGTAGGCCAGTGATGATCTCGGTGATCGTTCAATGAGTAATTTCTCGAATCAACTTTCTGTAATAATTGTATTGCGATGTTTACTTTTTGTATCGAGCTCAGTAATTTTGTTATTTTTAATCTAAACAGCTTGGATAAATAACCTACAAAGTTAGGCTTTTGTTGTTCTAAAGGTATTTCAAGAATATGACCTGATGTGCCCGTTGCAACTAGGATAACGTTGTGTCGTCTTTTATTCGTCAAAACTAAAATGGCATTGAAGAGCATCTGACCTTTTTCAATGTTATCCAGTTTCATAGGAATTTATGTCTGAAAATTGCAATTTCCTATTGACAATTCTCTTGAATTCATATAATAATGAGTACCAGTCAAAAAAGCCCCTTGAAGATCAACCTCACCTTCACGTGGTTTGGGGTGAACGGGCCGCGGCCGCAAGGCGAAAGGGACGATTTGTAGAAAACGACGACTCGACTAACGAGGTCTGGCAAACAGACCGGAATCCAAGCTGTGAGCGCCGTGGCCGCAACGCAGCATCTGAAAACAATGCGAAATCTCGGGGCACCACAGGGCTGGACCAACCCCTTCCCCCTCACTCGAGGGTACAAATGACCACTGCACCAAAATTCCGAAAGGGAATGAAGACAACTCTTGGCCAAAGAGTATAATCTTTGTCTTGGCCTTCTCGGTTGATGATGTTTCTTTCAGGCAACTGGAGATAATGTAATTGCGAGCGTACTGCAGGATTGGAAGAGAACTCTTTCCTGTAAGGTAGCCATGGTAGTACTTGCAGAGGGACCTCGAAATGACCCTTATTCAGGAACCATGGATACAACACGGTGAATCAAAAGGTCCGGGAGGGATAAGTGGAGGGCTAGTCCTTGTTCACGTTGAGCTCACGGATGCGGGCGCGGCGGTCTGAAGCCGGGATCCAACGGCGCGTGGAGTGGCACTCCTCGCGCCAAACTTGCCTGTTCATGCGCCGTCGGATAGGGCAGGCTTGGCGATCTTCGGTCGGCGCGGTGATTCCCGTCGTTTGTCGGTAAATGAACACGGTTCAAAGGAGCTCGGACGATGGCGTTCAACACGTGTATACCGATCCAACGACGCGGCTAGGAGCGTGGTACTGTCAGTGCCGTGGTATATAACTTTCACCATGGAGTGGTAGAACGAATTGGAATTTGTATCCCTCCATGAAGCCGAGCCGATTATTTGGAACCCACGGGATCCAAACCATAAAAACAGGAATTCAATTCATGATGCCTGGAAGCGAATTGAAGAGCAAATGAGTGATTGGAATTAAACCAAATTATTTAAATTTTTAACGCCAACACTGCCGGCTTAAAACAGACTACAACCGTTGCGTGTCCACGTCTGGAACCGCGATCCTACAAGCGCCGTGGAAACGGCAAGACACATTTCGACGCGCCAACCTTGACACTCAACCCTCAATCCAAGATTGCCACTCCACGCGCCGTTGGATCCCGGCTTTAGCGAGATCGTGTTCACATTGGTCGCCACGCGTTTGAGCAGGTGTGACGTCTTGACAGTGGTTATAAACATGGACAATGACGAGCTTTTATTTTTAATGGATAATTCTCACCTTAAATGGGAGATGACAAAGAGTAGAATTGGTGTGCACGAAATTAATCAAGAGAACGGCATTTCATACCTTATACTATAGTTTGAGAGAACACCCAGCAAACATGAATGAGCGGTAAATAGACTGTAGCTGTTAACTGGGGTCAGATGTCGGCAGCGGCACACTGATGTTGGTAAATAATTGGAATGATATCAGTTTTGCCGCTTTGGCTGAAAATACGCATATTTATTATGGATGTTTTGAATTTAGCCAGAAATTACCCGTTAAAGATTTGCGATAATCGCGCCAATGTCGTTTTGACACAGTATGTGGCATTACGCGCCGCATCGTTGCAACCTCTGTAATGAAAATGCAACATTGGCATTACTGAATATCACGTTGGCAGTTGGCTCTACTGCTGATTTCGTGTAGGATATGTCAAATCGGGTAGTTTCTATTTTGTCTGGTCATTGTGGTTTGTGGTATATGGTCATGAAAAATAAATACAGGCGCAAGAATTTTTTCAGATTTGTGTGTTGTCATTCTATCTATTCGGTGAAATATTTTTCCAGGCCAGTTTAAAATGCAATATCTGGGAAATATGGATGAGTATCTTGGAAACCATTTGAGATACAATAAAAATGGTTGAAATGGGGAGAAAAAGTCTGTATAGGTAAATAGGAACAATCTGGCTCTACAGTTTCAGAAATCCTCTACAATTAGTGGCTTCAGAGAGTGAAAACAGTGAATTGTATATATCTAGCCCATGAATCAGTCGATTCTGAATGTTTGGTGAATTTATTGTGTATAATAATGACCTATCTTCATTGTAGTTTCACTGTTTTCGAAGATGTGATGCTAGATTGTTCTTAGGCGCTTATATGGGCCATTTTCATTGAAACCGTCTTTATGCTCATTGCCTTCCAAGATACCCTATACTTCCATGTACTGCATTTTGAATTGGACGCCTCTGTATATTTGCATAGATCATTGATGAAATCCCAACAGTGGAATGACGCGGTTGATTAGTAAGATACCCGCAATCGCACCATAATCTGTACCATGCAATATCAGTTCATCTTAACTCTGTCTATCCGCTGAAGTCCCGCTATGTAATGAAGCGGGTGGTAGTCTGGAGGCCTACTGATGGCCGTCGCGACACGGGCTAGCCGGGCCGACGACGTATCATGATTATGGCCCGCTTATGTTGTCTGTTGGCTGTTTTTGAAGTGCCTCTAGAGGCCCACGCGTAACATGTTTGCTGGGCATCCTTCAAGGTTTTTCGGATACACTAGTCGTCGTCTCTAGCGACAAGTTCAAACTGGTTGAAGTTACCTGAAGAAGCGCGAGAATCGCGCGGTCCGCCGCTAGTTCGACGTGAACACACATGTTTTATATTGCTGCGAGCGCTCCTCACACGCCAGTCGCGATCTTGCCCGCTACTTCCACTGCACCTGCGTCTTGTACGTGAACACTTGCATATTATACCATATGTTTGATATTTAGCGACCGCGCCCGCGAATTAACGGGAACAAGCACCTATTGTGTAGCAGATCAACTGAGATGTCCCGGACCTGTATTCTTATCAGGTAAGATACAATGGGCCAAAAGGCTCAAGTATCATGGGAGGCTACTGAAGGGCAGGAGCACAAACTGCAAGACTCATGGACTCCCACACTACCGAAAGGTTTCCATAAAGGAATTTCTCCACACAAAAAAACAGTCAAAAAATATTACAGAAGACCGCCGAAAGCCATCTATAAAGGGGATAAATCAACAAAATAAGACTTTTATAATAGGAATAAATATTTTTCATCTATTTTGCAGCATTTTTGAAAATTTGGAATCGGACCACCTATGACGCATCCAGGTCTGCTGCAATAAAATGCATTGAAAAATTCAGATTGCAAGTATGCCAAAAATAATGATGCAACAGCGCCTGAGTTTTTCCCACATAAAGTACATATTAATCACTACTATGTCGTGGAAAGCCTACACTACAACTTAAAAATTGGAGGTTTTTTTTTATTTGATTTTTTCCGGTTTTTCTCCGTTACTAATAATCCGATCGAGTCGTGCCTGGGCTCATTTTGATTCTCTACGATTCGTCTATTGAAAGAATCGAGAGTGCTTCATTGGTTTTCAAGTTACAAGTCAAAAACGATAGAAAATTTAAAAAAAATGCGTTTAAATGTTTATAACAAATTAAGCAATTACCGTTGGAAGTAGGAATCATAACAGGATATAACTATGACCCGTCTTTCGTATGATGGCACAGTCGGTTTCCTGGTACTATTTTTGTCACAGAATCAATAGAGCAGAGAATCTCTATTGATTGGCCTATAGTGACAATGTTGTTTTTTCAAAAAATCCAGTCATTTAAGAAGTAACGTCAAAAAAAATAGAATTTTCTACAAAAATCACATTTATTGTCCCGTACAATCTTACAGGTGCAGATTACAGCTACGTCGCAATGGGCACTTTTGTAGAACATGTAATCTTGAGAAAATCGCGCTTTGGTACGATTTGATAGCATGAAATGCCGCCGAGATATAGATATTTAAAAAAAAACAAAGTTTACGTATATTTTAAATGGGAAATCTCTCCACGCTCTGGGAAAGTACTTAATGTTAATATTAAGGCCTCAAATTGTCAGGGATTTTTTTTTCGGTTTCACAACCTCACAGAACTTAATGTCAGTTCCAGGATTGATTATTTATCTATACGCAATGGGCAAGGGCACAAAATTTTCAAAATATTTTTAATTGATTTTACAGCTTGCAAAAAATCTATTGACAATTTTCTTACTTTTTTTAAATTTTCTAAAACTAGAAAAAAATATATTTAATGTCGGAAAATTCAAATGGCTTCTTTCTAGCGCCATTGCAAAATGTTGTGACGTAATCACCCGATCACCCAATCCCACAGGTGACAGCTTCAATCAATTTTGCAACGTTGCCATATTTTCAAATTTTGACATTGCGAATAGTGTTCTAGTTCTGACATTTATAGTTGAAGAAACTTGGCAACATCGCCGTTCAGTGTCACAATCAACCCGATTACGCCTATTGGCTGCTCGGTCGCTTACGTCACATTATTAGTAGCTTCAAAATTTGCTAATTTTCAAAAACTAATGAAAACTGCTGTAATTAAAATTTGAATCAAAAAATATTTTCTGGGTACATTTATATATGCGTTATATATTTTAAAGCATATTTAAAGCGATAATAATTTCTCGTGTCCTCGCCTATTGAAGCTTCCAGTTCCGAAATGTGAACCATTAAATGGCAACAGTAGAGACTCAAAAATAGTATAATTTTTTTTGGTTGCTTTGACAAGATGATAACAGAGAAGACCACTGATATCTCGAGGACGTTGCAAAGACGTCCGTCTCCATACGTAACAAATGACCAATAAATATCGCCAAAATAACGTATAAATATCGCCTGCCGAGTGCAACAATTTTCATGAGCTTTATGAGGCGATCAGTGTATGTATATTAGTTACACTGTTGTTGTCATGAACATTTTAAGTTTTGAGCATCAGATCTCAGAATATTTTATTAGACTAGTTTTTCTACCTACACGTTAACAGAAATAGTTGATTCCTTTTACCTATTTATTGGTATAGCAAAGGTTATAATTTCGTCGTTCAGTTCACACAAACAAATCAACATGTGTATAAATTTGGTATATTTCATCTCTTCATCTGCTATATTTCGTATTCATTTTGATGGAAACTAATGCAGTCGCATTGAAATAGTAGGCCAGTACATATAGACAATCAATTAACATTAATTCCAAAAGTTTTCAAACTTCAATGGTATGTTAGGGCATTAATGAAAACAAACTATAAAATTTTGCAGAAGTCTGCGATTAACAGAACATTGTTTTAATTGTAAAAAACGTTTTCATGCTTCATTATTGCACTGAACCTTCCAAATGTTCTGCAAACTAGGCATACCTAAGGTAATGGTGTTTTACAACATGCATTAAGTTTTATTTAAGTTTTTCATTAAAATTTGTTTAAAAAAAGTTCTGCAAATTGGACAAGTGAACGGAAAAAAAAGTTTTAAATATTCATGTACATTTGCAACCATTTCTGAAAAACGCATCATTTATTATTCAAACTTTTTTATCGACGCTCCCATTTTCAATACACACAAGCATTGAAATAATTACAAAAGTTTTTTATTGTGGTTGCAAATAAAGAGAATATAGGTCTTAGTTGATATGTAACTTTGCAACCTAAAACGGAACCTATTTATCCACCAATATTTTTTTTTGTATTTCTACAACTTTTGAAAAAATTGCAAAAGTTCTGCAAATTGCGATTAAAATAACAACTAATATTTTTAAGTGACGCAAGAGATTTGCAACCGTCATTGTTCAACGGAACATTTTTTTTTGTATAATTGATTTGTTTTTTATAATTTGGCCATAAATTACAAACATTGTGCAACTAGGTTAGAGATATATATTAGACAGACAAGAGTGGTCCAGTTAAATACTTGATTATCTGTTATACTTTGTACTGGTTGATTGAAATTGCATCCTAACATTAATACGGTTACGTATAGTTAACCATTGAAAGATTTGAAACTGAATTGATCTCAGAAGCAATTACTGTTTTCGACTAATCAGCGAAATAAATTCAATCTAATATTTTCGAATGCAACAATCGAAAGATTACAAAATTTTGATAAATTCTGCTAAATGAAAGACATCAATTTTTTATTGCATTAGAAATGACATGCAATCATTCTTCATTTAAAATTTTCACTTGTCACAACATGACTTTATAGCAATCGACGTATTTTAAAATGAATAATCGATGCTCTATGGAAGTAAGGATATCAAAACGTTATCGATTGTATATCTCGCAAGTACATAATATTCATCGTCAAACAGAAATGTTGCTTAAAAATAAAATTTGTGAAATCGATATTACATCTCAAATTTAATTTTTACAAGTATGTATTTCTTGAATTAAGCAAAATTATAATTTGGCTTTCGACTCGACTTTCTAACTCCAATTGTGGTTTTGCATGAAAAATTCTATTGAATCCGAATGGAGGACTGAAATGTAATCGACACGTAAGAATCATTTTCTTGATTTATAAAAATTTTGAAAATAAAGAGGGAAAAACATGTTGGTAGGCAATTCTATTTCAGTTGTAGCTCTAGGACTATTAGATGAATGTGCATTGTTTTTGGTTAGTTATATAGTTGTCTGTCAGAAAAATACAATTGTCAGTCTTCTTATTATTCTAGTAAAAAATCATGTTATTAAACTGCTGTGCATTCATTACTTTGTAAACAGAACACTGTGACGTAACACAGTTGTAGGTTAATCGTTCTAATGTACAACTGTACGAGTGTTTTTTACATCTCAACATTTCCTCCATTTTTTTATGAATCAAGAAAATTATGAAAACGTGTCGAGAGGTTCTCGATCCTCCATCAAACGTACTCAAGGGTATTTTTTTATGCAAATTCCTAATTGTAATATGATGTTTTGAATTCATATCGAAAACGTTAGCTTTCAACATTGAATGATTTCACCTACCGTTGACGAGCTTCTTCTTGGTCGATAGTTAACTTGGTAACACAATGAATGTCATTTATTAGATATATAAAAATCTTTATTATTCAGATAACACAGTTGTTGCAAAAATAAATATTTTTTTAATTCCTAATCTTCCGCATTGTAACATAGTTTGCAAATTATTATACTGCCACCAATTGGTAAAATGAGTTGTCTGCCCGATTCGCAAAACTTTTGCTTTTTTTGGTAGAGTACAAATACGAAAATATTTTTCTTTTGATTTTACCCTCATTCCGTGTTGTAGACGAGGTTGCAAATTAATGAAAACATTCTTCTACGCCAGGACATCTCCACTTGCAACCATTATTTGAAACTTTTGTACTAATTCCGATACTTATTTCAATAAAAAAAATCAATTTAATGAAAAAATATATTTTCCGTTTGACGCAAGAGATTGCAAATTGAAACTCTTGTCAAGAACATTATTTTAGTTATTTTTTCGAGTTTGCAGAACTTTTGGAATTTTCATCAAAAAATTTGTACGGCCACCATTTTTTTTTCGATAAAACAGATATTTCCGTTTTGTATGAGTGGTTGCAAATTTATCAAAGGATTTAAATTGCTCTTTTTCAAAACTCCGGAAGTTTGCAGAATTTTTGCAAATTTTTCCGCGCCAATAATGTGAAAATTCATTAAATCCTGATTTTGAACATTTTCCGTTCAGAAAAAAGGGTTGCAAAATCAGACTACATATCATATGAAAGTCCTCTTCACTCTACTGAAGTTTTGAAACTTTTGGAATTATTATCAAATTTTGGAAAATCATGTCTATCTCTACTGGCCTATAGGTACTAGTCCGGTCAATTTAGACATAAAAATAGTGGTCAAAAAACAAAAATTCCCGGAGAGCCAAATATTGGTGGAGAGCTGGGGTTTACCATTACAAATAAAGTTTTGAAAATCCCCATCGATCCTATGTGTGCTACAAAAGTTATTTAGGGTCAAAGGTCAAAATTTGAGGTTTTTTGGATTTTTCTCGAAAACGGTAAGTTTTATAAAAAAAAAACTTCAAACCAAAGTTGTAGATCTTAAAATTCTCTACAAAAATGGCCCCTATGATTTTTTTTTCTAAGAGTTACCATTCCTGAGATATCGCGATTCTAAAAGTCACATTATACATGATATGCACATATAAGCCACGTATATACATAATCAGGCACTTAAGACAAGTATAAATACCTATTTGTGTCTCTTTTATATATATTATACTATTCTGAAAACATTTATTCAAAAGATAGTCAGTCCCTAACTGAATCCCCTCTACCCACGTGGCCTTGAAAAACATCTGGCTATTCTATTGTCCGTAGGTCTCGTTCATGTACGTGTTTCTTTTAGTGCTAAAGGTTCAGTTCAAGTTTAATGCAACAAACACAACAATTGTAGTTGGTGAAGATGTTGATTTGTTAGTACTACTTACTGCAAGGACTCCAATGGATAAAATTATTTATTTTCTGTAACCTGGAAGGGCTCAACAGCGAACAGAAATATATTCTCCAAAAAGTATATCTGCTAATCCCAAATGCCAAAACTATATTTTATTTTTACATGCGATAACCGGCTGCGACACTTCGTCAGCAATGTCTTGTATTGATAAATACCGATACTTAACTTTTGTAAAAAATACGCGAAACAAGTACAACTATCATGTCGTCCTCCAACATCGGCATCTGCTATTCAACACTTGTATCGAGTATACTATCAAGTTCAAACATGGCTAGGCAATCAACTGAACCCAGCAGACTGGGGTTGGAAATTGATAGATAATACTCTGGAACCGATTCAAACTTTACTCCCACCTGCTCCAGAAAAACTCCTCAACACTATTTTTTGCAATTGCAAAAAAGGTTGTAGTGCCAAATGTGGCTGTAAAAAAGTCGGGTTGCTGTGTTCTCCAGCGTGTACCAATTGCCAAGGCCAGTCTTGCTCAAATGTCCAGTTGAGTACAATAGAGGAAGATTCCTGTGATTTTAATGAAGAGACCAATGACTCAGCCACATTTCAACAATTTATGAACATCCAACAAGAGGAAGAGGAAGAAATCGAAGAAGACATGACTGTTGAAGTAGACTTTCAAGAGTATGAATCTGATTAAAATATCTAAAGAAATCAAAACAATAGTTAACCCAATAATCAATAGCAATATCAATAATCAATATCAATAATAAGGTAATATCTAGAACTTGACGGGTATTGTTCCCTTAAATTATCCTAAAATTGGCATGACAGTTAGTGGAGTAGGCCTACAAGGGAAACCACGGTAAAAAAACGCGCCGAGTACACTACCTCACAGGTGGCGTGGAAATGTGTGCATATCATGTATAATGTAACTCTTAGAATCGCGATATCTCAGGAATGGTAACTCTTAGGAAAAAAATCATGGAGACCATTTTTGTAGAGAATTTCAAGATCTACAACTTTGGTTTGAAGTTTTTTTTTTGATAAAACTTACCGTTTTCGAGAAAAATCCAAAAAACCTCAAATTTTGACCTTTGACCCCGAATAACTTTTGTAGCACACATAGGATCGATGGGAATTTTTAAAACTTTATGTGTGATGGTAAACCCCAGCTCTCCACCAATATTTGGCTCCCCGGGAATTTTTGTTATTTTAAATGTCTATATTGACCGTACTATACCTACTGGTGCAATATTAGTTTACCAATGGGATTCGCTTAATAGTCTTATACGGATTTGGGGTGTCTACAGAAAATACGCAATTATAACTTACTTGAGTTTGGCGTAATATAAATCATGCGGTATGGCGGTGAGTACTCCGGCTCCGTCACCAGTATCGTTATCGCAGGCGCAGGCGCCTCGATGGTTCATAGAAATCGCCAGACGCTCGGCATCGCGCACTATCTTGTGTTGCCGCTTGCCTTCGATGGATACGATGAAGCCGACGCCGCAAGCCTCTTTCTCGAACTGCGGGTCGTACAGGCCCTGTTTTGGCGGAGCCTGCCAC
Organism: Gonioctena quinquepunctata; assembly: GCA_018342105.1. Classification (NCBI taxonomy): domain Eukaryota; kingdom Metazoa; phylum Arthropoda; class Insecta; order Coleoptera; family Chrysomelidae; genus Gonioctena; species Gonioctena quinquepunctata. The sequence continues at coordinate 81,888 of JAFIRS010000757.1, read as the reverse complement.
GAAACAGCCATTTAATTACTGAAACAAAAAACATGATTAACTGATGGAACGCATATATTTATCAATTAGGAAAATCGAGTACGAATTTCTCAACCTCAGATGTATCTCGATCTCCTCATGTAGACCAATCAAACTAGGTTTTCAAAATCATTATATCTAAAGCCTGACTAAAGTCCGGACAGGATGAAGCCAAACTAATAAGTGGTGTTGAGAATACAGAAACATGAACGAAGAAAAGACCACATAAATATTTTTGGAATAACGTATTACAGAATACAAATTTCAAGTGGTTTTTAACAACAAACAAGAACAACAAAACTTGATCAAGAGGTATTGTATCAACGCTAAATTCTCAATTTAAAAGAGTTTTAAAATACATTGTAAATGGTTTGAAATCAAGGAATATTAGAGGAAGTGATAGAATATAATAGAATTTATTTCTCAGTATCCATTATTGCGATTACATAGTTCTCAAAAGTATCACATATATAAATATAAACAATGAAAAAACCCTAGTAGGGCGTAGGGAACAAAAATCAATATAACATGAAATCAACATCAATCAACATATCTTAAAAAAACTATTATTAACACATAACATTTACAAATAGAATTAGATAATTGAATTCCACATATAGGAAGAATAAGTAAGGAAAATATAAAATTGTACAGTACATAGATGAATAGGAGTAGAAATAAAAAAAATATCTGCATGGTGATGACATCAGCGCACTTTTCAAAACTGACATCGAAAGAATTCATCCATTCGATAAAAAACGTGTGAATTTAACAGCTTCTTTAGTTCCTTTTTGAATAATTTAATATTGTCAATATCTTGTATTGTCCTGGGGATATGATTGAAGACGTTTATAACTGTATACAAAGGTCCTTTTCGATTGGTGTCATATTTGATATTTGGCAAAACTAACTGTTTGTTCTGCCTGGTGTTATGACCGTGGATGTCCGACGTTTTTTTTTTATTGTGCTGCCATTCTGGAATATTATCAATAAGATCTTGTAGATATACAGGTTTATCACTGTGAAGATTTGTAGTCTCTCAAAGTGGGGTCTACATGTTTCACTTGGATCGAGATTAGAGATTGCTCTGATGACTTCCTTCTGGAGAATGAGTGTTCTCTCAACAGATCAACATGCTCCCCAGAATTTAATTCCGTAAGAGATTAAGCTGTGAAAGTAAGCATACTAGACGTTGAGCGCCGCACCTGGTCCTAACTCTTTTCTTATCGTTCTTATTGCAAATATGGATTTACTCAGTCTTTTATTTAGATTTTCTCTATGTGGATACCGAAGTTGAGGTTTTTGTCGATATATATTCCTAAGAATTTAATACTTTCACACGGCTCAATGTTACCAGATGACGTAGTTACCACAATATTGGGTTTCGGATTTCGTGGATGTTGAAAAGAAATATTGAATGTCTTTGAACTATTTAGCAGAAGTTTGTTTGTAGAAAACCATTGAATTATTCCATGCATTAAAGTTTGGCTTTTTGTGGCCAGTTCCCCCCAGTTTTGTCATCGATTAGAATACTGGTATGATCTGCGAATAGTGAGAAGAAGGTTTGGGGAAAATTGTAAATAAGATCATTAATATAAATCAAAAACAAGGTTGGGCCCAGCACATACCCCTGAGGAACCCCGCATCTCACTCTTCGCTTTTGCGATTCTGTATTTGCTCTTATAACACCAATCATTTCACTCAGCCTAACTGATTGGATATTATCTTATTGACGAGAGAATATGCAGCATCAGAAGTACTCTTACCTTCACGAAAACTGAACTGTGACGTTGTTAGAATTTTATGTTTTACTAGATATTTAACTAATTGCACTTTCACCACTTTTTCCAAAATTTTTGAGAAGACTGGTAGGAGTGTAATCGGCCTGTAGTTTGATATGATCTTTTTTCCCCCTTTTTGAAAAGAGGTTTAGCGACTCCAATTTTGAAGAGTGGGACTAAGTTATCAAGGCATTCTTTCACCAAAGTAATTGGGATATTATCGTAACCACTAGATTTTTTTTTAGCCATGTTTTGAATTATGTCCCTTATATCATGTTCTGCGACAGGATAGAAGAAAAAAGAGTTGATGTTATTAAAACTGACATTGTTCAAGAGATCTGTATGGTTTTGATTGCTGGTTAATCCAGATGTGAGATCACAAGCCTCATTGGTAAAAAAAGTACAAAATTCTTCACAAACCTCATTTTGATTTGTGATTGAGGTACTATTCTTCCTAATATGGACTTCACTGTGTTCGTATTTTTACTTGACCCAAGCATTCGTCCACGAATTTCCAAGTGGTTTTAATTTTGTTTTCAGAAATATTGATCTTTCCATTAAAATATATTTCCTTTTGCTTTTTTCATAACTTTTTTTAGAGTCCTACAGTAGATATTGACAAACTGGATTATATGTACATTTTCAGTTTCTTTTTTCATTTTTACCAAACACCTTTTATTTTTGCATGATATTAAGATCCTTTCTCATATCGTGTTTATTTAATCCCATGAAAATGAAGACCTCACATCATATTATACAATATGAACTTTTAAAAATCCTCAAAGAGGTTATGGTACCAATAAAGATTTTATTAATAAACATTACTAATTATTATATCTAGAGTCCGTAGCTATTAAAATACTAAACTGATTATTCTCCGTTCATTTAAAGTTCACAAAACAACTCGTGACAACTAAATCAAATTCAATTCAAATTCACCGCTAAAATATACCGTGCACTTCACTGGACTGTACTCTGACTTGAACTTGCTTTCAACCTGACTAAATTGCTTATTCTGAATAAACTATTCCGATCGCGAAGCGCTATCGATTATATGGTCCTTAGTCACGTGGTAGAATCTAGAAACTTCTGGAAAGTTTGGGCGGCCGCTTCTCGAATCATGTGGCGTTCTCTCGGCACATTCTGGAACATTACGTTACATCAGCGATGCGACATCGGCGGTGACGCAATAGGCAGTAGTGTAACATCGTAACACTGCCGCTTCTAATTGTGATCGTTCCTACCAAAAGCTGTTTCACCATGATATGGCTTCAGTCTTTCCAAATAAACAGCTCTCATCTTAGTAGAATAGAATATTTATTGGTCCTTTATGATCAAATACATGATATATGATAGGTCACAATGGGCATATAGTCCATTACGTCAATGTACAAATGACAGAAATTTTTGTATATCGGAGATTCAATAAAGAACCACTCAAGTTATGGAGCCACAGAGTTGTGACATAGAAATATAAAATAGGTCACTAAGTAGCAGTGTGTACATATATAACATCAAATAACATAACGATACATCATAACAACATAGGAATATATAAAATATAATATAAGATTACATATAAACATAGGTTACCACTACAACAATATAAAAATCCCCACAAAGTAAATTGACATGTACAGTTTACAGTTTTTCGATCACCTGAAATTGAGATATTCTATGGTGGAATAGAAACTATGGGTCGTTAAGACTAACCCGAGTTTTTTTTGAATAATTTTAAAGGCTTGACATCTTTTATGTCAGAAGGTAGGTGATTGAATAGTTTTGGTCCTGCCAGTGAAGGAGTTTTTTCATACAAACTTGTTGCGTGTTTTCGGATTCTAATTGAATCAGCGTATCTGGTTGGATATTGATGTATGTATCGACGAGTGGATAAAAAGAAGACACCAACAATATTGGGATCAAACTGTCGGGCAAATACACAGCAAAGTCATGGTAGGGCATCCAAACCGGACCCTGACGGCTGACCTTCTGAACCTGAACAGAACGATGGCTCGTATAATAATAGGTCTGTTGACTGGACACTGCGGCCTAAGAAAATACCTAAACACACATGGGAGTACGCAGGGAAACCGTGGAGTGTAGGCTATGTGATGAAGAGGAGGAAACAGCCTCTCATATTATCTTCGACTGTGACGCCCTAAGTAGTAGGCGACACAGAACCTTTGGAGAGATCAGCCCGGAAACAGGCAAGAATCCGAAGAACCTTATCAACAGGCTTCTAAACCTAATTAAAGGCACAAACCTTTTTGAATGAGGAACCACTGACGACAGAGTGATACAATAGACCCCAGCAGGTCGCAGTGTCAAGGGAAGCTAAGTGCCAACCCTGTCTCTGGCTCGTCAGCTTTCAACCAACCAACCATCTGGTTGGGTATTGATGTATGTATGAGTTCTTCGCTGAATCTTTCAAATTGCGTTTAATATAGCAAGTGCAGCTGTATATATACATACAGGGAACAGTTAAAATATGGTATTCCTGAAAGTACGATCTGCAGGAGTCCAATTTCTTCATATTGAATATTAGCCTCATAACCCTTTTTTGTGCCACGAATACTCTGAGGCGTCCCCCCACAGAATTATGTTGTAGGACAAATGAGAATGAATAAGAGCGTAGTAGATATTTAGGAGAGTTGGTCGATCAAGTTCATTTTTTAACTGGAGTATAACATAGTACCCACTGGAAGCTCTCTTGCATACATGGTCGATGTGATGCTTCCAGTTCAATTTTTGATCTATATGTATTCCTAGGAATGTTGTGGTATCTGAGGATTCAACGATATTATTTTCAACGCTCACGTTCATCGGACCAGTATGAGTTTTCCTACCAAAGAATTGCATGAGGATGGTCTTTTTGCCATTTACCACTAATCTATTTGTTCTACACCAGGCCGTGAATTGGTCTGCTATTACTGATAGTTTAATCTGTAGATCTGAGTGGTTATCAGCTTCCTCAGCTATAGTTGTATCATCAGCAAACAGGATTAGACATTTAGAACGTATATGAGATGGCATATCATTAATAAACAAAAGAAAGTCCAGTCCAGTTGAATTATAGGCTAACCACTAGAGGTTTTTTTCCCACTTAAATAAAGACGCAAATAGCCTATAGTACCTTTTGAAAAATAGTTCGTAGATGAAAACCTCGGTGTCGGCCCTAGCAAAATCGCTTTGTGGAATTTTTTTATCAAGAAATATTGTCAAAAATTACCACTTTTTGTTTTTTTACAAATATCTTAAAAAGTATTGAAGGAATCGTTTCACACCCAATGGAACTTCAATTCAAAAACATACAAAATGTTTTTTTGTGAGACCGGATCGGTGCATTTTCAACTGAGAAAATCCGGGAAAACCCCGGCAAAATCGCTTTGTGGAATTTTTTTAACAAGAAATATTGTCAAAAATTACCACTTTTTGTTTTTTTACAAATATCTTAAAAAGTATTGAAGGAATCGTTTCACACCCAATGGAACTTCAATTCAAAAACCTTCAATTCAAAAACATACAAATGTTTTTTTGTGAAACCGGATCGGTGCATTTTCAACTGAGAAAATCCGAGAAAACCTCTAAAAAGAGGCCATTTTTCAAAAATTCATAATTTTTATAAATTCAAAGCTTGGCAAACAATCTTGCGAGAAATGATAGATAATAAAATGTAATAGGTCCTATACTATTTCTCATATATCTTAACAGTATTTTTGAAATAAAACAAATCCAAGGAAGCCTAATATCATATGCTGATGATACTGCCATAGTGTTTTCCAGTGATACATGGGTTGATTTGTATAAAGTAGCAGAAGAGGATCTTAAAAAAATCCAGACCTGGCTAAATCACAATTTATTGAGCTTGAATATAAAAAAAACAAAATATATCACCTTTACTCTTCAAGCCACAGACCAACCTAGGAATGAGCTACTGAAAATACACAAATTCACCTGTAAAAAACAATATAATGAATGTACCTGTCCACAAGTTGATAAAACTACCTCAATGAAATACCTTGGCATTGTTATAGATCAGCACATGCGATGGGATGATCAAGCAAAGTACGTTATAAAACGAATTAGAAGTCTTTACCACAATTCTATATTCTAAGAGATATACTTAATAAAAACAATCTAATATTATTATATAACTCACTAGTAGAATCTGTGGTAAGATATTGTATCATTATCTGGGGCGGTCTCTATAATAATGTCTAAAAAGAAGTCTTTACCATCAAAACTCTATTCTAAAAATTATGCTAAAGAAAACAGACGTGACTCAACGCAGTCTCTCTATCAGGAATCCAATATTTTTATGATCAGAAACGTTTACGCTTACCAGTGCTTGATCTGGGTATTCAAAGAAAAAATTAATTTTTCTATAAATCATTCACGATCCACCAGATTCACTGAAAATCTGTCACTTAAGGTGCCCTTGATGAGAAAAAATCACTCCCAAAGAAATATACTTTTTTATGGACCCAGGTTATACAATATGCTTCCACTACAAGTTAAGAAATTAAATACATTGAATTCCTACAAACGTGTTATCAAGGATATTATCGGACGAAATCAGAATATGTATAATACAATTTTCGAATAGTCCTTACAGTAAATGAACGTCTAATCTATAATCACCCACCTGTTTAGGAAAAATTTGAGAGATTTTATCATCTGAAAAATGGTGCTAGAAAGATGATTATAATTTGTAAACAAGTAGATATGAAAATTAGAGAATCAGAGGATATCAAACCGCAATACAAGCTCTTGAAGCTTAGGCGATGTGGATGTTATCTGGTTTTCTGTACCTCATTTTATCATATTTTATAACTCATTATTTATAGTTGCATATGTACACAAAATGGAATGATATGAATAAATTGAATTGAATTGAGTTCAACTGTGCGCAAGATGGTTTCTGTCCAATGTGTAGTTTTTGCACAATCGCGTTATCAACAATTTAAGGGCTTATCTTGCAAAATGCGCCGATTTAAGGGAAACTGTCTTATTCAAATTATGTAAACGGCATCTGGAAGTAGAGATCAATATCTACAATTGGTATATTTTGAATTTTCACCTGAGAGGTGGGAAATGTGTTGAAAATGTCACTGAAAGTTGCTCCAAACGCTTGAAAGTGCGCTCAAGGCAGAGTCGAGTAGCAGTAGTGGGGGAACGAGTCAGCGGAGGAGTGTGTACCACCGCGCGTCGGCGCACATTATATTTTTTTTTATTGGTGCCCCTTTTTACCCATTTAAAGCACGCCTCAGCGTGTTTAAATCGAACTTTAAAAAACGCGCGTTTTTTAAAGGTAACCATGACAACATCAACAAATCGAGAAACGTGAAGTCTAAATGACAAATTTTTGATTATTGATCTGACAGGAGTACCTTGTAACGTCAAATAAAATATTACTCACAATTCGTTCATTTATATGTGCTCCTCCATCCATTTGATGAACTTTTCATATTATTTTTTATATATATCACTGGATTTTCGCGGTATTAACCGCGATTCTGCCTCACTATTCAAAAAATCGATATTAGAATAATTCATTTTTGAGCTCTGGTGACAACAAATATTGATCTTTGGTAACAAATTGCAAATGAATGTTTTTCTCATTTTCATGACAACGAAAGGTATACTGATGTCACATCACGAATTCAACCTTCTTGCATTATTAGTTCTTATTTCTATTTTTTGTAGTAATAATACCAGTATATATGATTTCAAAGTGCACCAATAAAAAAAAATTACGTAAAGTATTCGTGGATAACTGGTCTTAAAAACACTTGCTCTATTTCGAGCACTCCGGCTGCGCCGTCGTGCTCGAAAAATCGCGCGTGTTTTAAAGCCCTTTTTATCCACTTATACTTTAATATACTAAAATATATATACGTTGGAGCATATTATATTAAATATAAAAAATATAAATGGAATAACACATACTCGATAAGTGAGCAAACACTTGTTTCGAGATAAAACACCTTACTTAAGTACATAAAAAATATTCAATACAATACAAGTACATTACGGAATAAGCAGCACACATAAAAATATTAATATAAATGGAATAACACAGTGATACCATAGCAACACAAAAATAAGAACATTTTAACAGTACAAACAATTTGGAATGTAAGAAATAGTTATGGAAATAAAACCCGAGCATGAGAGATTAAAAAGGCAAGTATAAATAAAATGAATCAGTTGGAAATTTGGTTCAACTATCTCATTACATTTGGCTCTTGGTGTTTCGTAAATGAATCGTTTTACCTTATTTTTAAACATGTTAAAGGTCAATATTTTTTTTATATGGTCTGGAATAAACGCATTAGGTGGTATATAAGAAAATGATCGCTGACAAACAGATCTGCTCATCTGTGGAATAACATAGTGGTGTCTTCATCGGGTACCATAATTATGCGTAGGTAAACTGGCGAGATTTTTAATTTTTTTATATTTAAATATAACATTCAAACGATATAGTGTCCCGCATTCCTTATATAAAAGATCTATAGAATATCAGTGGAGTTTTTCTAAAATCAATCTCAGGAATCTGTTTTGGATAATCTCTAGTGGTAATCTCTATGCCGTAACGTAAGTGACTTTCGACTAAAGCAAAATATAGTGTTTTCATATGCTTGAATGATAAAATTTTCTTGAGGTATCTGAATTTATAAAGGATGCTCTGTAGGTTTTTCATAACATACAGAAAGTGATTATTCCATTTCAGATTACTATCAATGAATACACCTAAGTATTTGATTTTGTCTACAGGTAATATGGAGAAACGTCGATTTTGTGGAGTAACGATTTCAAGGTTATCAAAATGCGGTCTGCTCACCTTATTGCAACTGATCGGTAGGTAATTGGTTTTTTTCAAGTTTACCGTTAGTAGTTTATGTTCGAGCCAGTTCTTTACTAGTGAGAAGTCAGCCTGAGCTTTATCTCGTAGTATGTCCCAGTTTTAAGCATCGTACACTATTGCTGTGTCATCAGCAAATCCAATTATTTCGCCACTGCTTTTTAACGAGAACAAACCGTCCGTATTAGTCCATATAAGTTATTAGCGAGTTTTTGCATACTTTTTCAGTTATTTAATGATTTCGTTTTTTTATTAACAATTATATTACATTAGTTAATTAGTGTTGCTAGTATTAAAAGGTAAGTATACGTATTCATGATAAGTACTTTTATTGGTTGAAGTAACAACTCTTCGGTTTTGTCGTATTATACATATTCGTACATTTTGTTCATTTATAAATATATGTAAAACATTTTTTTCAATACATAAATGTGATATATTCACATACAATGCAATATATTCACTTACAATTATTTTGCTAAAAAAAAAAATGAATCAGAATGTTGATATGACATTTTAAACCGTATTAAATATTAATTTAATGCCATAGAAATACACAAAATTTAAAGGATATTAATGGATATTTTTGTTTTTTTCAACACTTGTAACATTTTTGTATTATGTTAAACTTTCATCAGTTAAATCCATCCTCCGCTGACTCGTTCCCCCACTACCGCTACTCGACTCTGCCTTGAGCGCACCTTCAAGCGTTTGGAGCAACTTTCAGTGACATTTTCAACACATTTCCCACCTCTCAGGTGAAAATCCAAAATATACAAATTATAGATATTGATCTCTACTTCCAGATGCAGTTCACGGAATTCGAATACGATTTCCTTCAAATCGGTGCATTTTGCAAGATAACCCCTTAAATTGTTTATAACAAGATTGTGCAAATCCTTCAGATCGGACAGAAACCATCTTGCGCACAGTTGAACTACATGTTATTATCTATCATTTTCCTCAAGATTGTGTGTCCAGCTTTAAATTTAAAAAAATTGTGAATTTTTTACAAATGGTCTATTTTAAGGGTTTTCTCAGTGAAAAGTGCACCGATCCGGTCGCACAAAAAAACATTTTGTAGGTTTTTGAATTCTCTACAAAAGTTCCATTGAGTGTGAAACGATTCCTTCAATAATGTTTAAGATATTTGTAAAAAAACAAAAAAGTGGTAATTTTTTACACTAGTTCTTGTTAAAAAATTCCACAAAGCGATTTTGTTGGGCCGACACCGGGGTTTTAATCTACGAACTTTCTTTCAAAACATAGTACAGGTTATTACGTCTTTATTTAAGTGAGAAAATAGCCTCTATTTTTTCTCTATTGGTTGGCCTATTATGTAAACAACGTCGTTGATCCTTGCTTCGTACGGCTCTTCTCAAAAAGGTGTTAGTTTTGGAAATACATCTTTCTTCCAATGTGAACCTGGCCACCTTCTTTGATTCCTCCTGCTTTCAAATCATAACGAGCTTTCATTCTGTCATTTGCTAGTATTGTACCAGTTGATACGTGAATGTACCACTGGCCTTTTTAATTAATTATTTAATCAGGAAATATATAGTTCATGAAATTTAACTTTACTTTTTGATCGGCGAGCGGTCAATTCAACTCTAAACATTCTCTCTCATTCATTCTGAATAAAAAACGTGTTTGAGCTTCTTAATAAACATAATAGAAATGAAAAAAAAATCATGTGATAATTTATCGTATTTAAATTGCAATGAGATTAAACAAATTGATTGTATTCCGAAATAAATTATTACTTAATATAATGAAAAGAAATTTGAATAAACCCAGGTTGACAAGACCTGTACAATTAAATCAAATGCCTCGTCGGAAATTTCGAATCGAACTGCCCCTCTTCCGAATAACATGAATATCTTTTTCTCATACAAATTCCTTCAATTGCCCACATCTGTTCGACACCCCCTAGCTGCAGGGATCCTACCGTAATAAGGCTTTCAAACATGTGCATCCAATAGTCCAGTATTTTAGAAAATTTTATACCAGTCATTTTCAACCAATCAGATGCTTTATTTCGACATTGTTACTATGGTACCCAGCAAATTTTCTGAAAATGTTTCATCCACATTAGCATGTAGACATAAAATTAATAAGAGGAAATTTCCCGGCACATGACAGCTATCATATAATTAGACAAAAATAATATAGAAATAATATTCACAATATTTTTTATTTACTTACTTTATAAGTTGGAAATATTACAACAATTTATTAAGGTGTACATTCTATAATATCATTAATTAATTTTAAATTCTTCAAATATTCCTCTCTTTCCTAAGTGGTGAATAAAACACAGAACCGGTGTTTTTTTTAACTATATGCCTGTGTTTCATAAAATAAAAATAATACTGAGACACCAGTTTATTTCTTTGAGTATTAGATTTGTGTCCAAAAGAAGGCACAATACCACGCAGAATGTTGCCAATCTCTTTAAATAAGTTTTCTTGCTCATGATTTAATCCAGATTCTTCCACTAGGTATGTTAGATATTTTACATTTTTATGGTACATTTTAATGTGCTGTGATTCTTTGCAAAAGGAACACAATTCATACGATTGAAAGTTCATTTTATTATCACTTTTTTACTAACTTCTTGTATACAATGTTATGAGGAACTTATAATGCCACAAATAAAATATTGATTGACAGGAGTAGTAAATGTCAAATCCATGGCAAACTTTACAAAATATTTTTTTAACCGGCAACATACGCCAACAACATTCTATTTAGAATAAAGAATAAAATATCCCGATTTCCTGAATTATCTGAAAAACAAATTATTACCGCTAATATTAATTTTTCTTAGAATTAAACCTAAAATAATATGAAAAATATTTAAGTATATATGTATAGGTATAGTTATATATTTTTTGCTGTATATCACCTTTGTTTGTAGTCAATATTGACATTTCTCTGAAACCTAGTAAGAAAATTATATGATCAATTATTTTTATATAATAATGTATCTGATAATATAAATTTTATTTTACTAGGGCACGCGAAAAATAATTTTTTTTTGCCGCAATAACTTTTATTTTTAATCAATATTGACATTTCCCTGAAACCCAGTAAGAAAATTGTATGAAAACAATAAATTTTATATAAAAATGTATCTGATATTATATATTTTATTTTACTAGGGCACGGGGAAAATAAAAAAATACGAACGTATACACTTTCATTTTTAGTCAATATTAACATTTCCCTGAAACCTAGTAAGAAAATTGTATGAAATCAATTAATTTTACATAATAGTTTATCTGATATTATATATTTTATTCTACTAGGAAACGGGGAAAATCAGGAAAAATCTGCCCCAAAACTCCCATTACACACAGCCTTCTATTTATTTGTGAATAACGTCAAAATAAATATTTACTTAATGTTTTCTATTTAAATATAATTCTGGTATAAAATGTTCTTACCGAATCCACCACGTGCTTGAATTAATTGCGGGAAATTTGTCTCGTTGATGAATTTTTAAAGAAAATTCATGTACTCAAAAAATGTCCGGAAATAATTCATGCTCTAGGGAGATTATAAGTGATAATACCTATTTACGATATACTGACAATTATTTCTCCCAAACCGAATCAAACAATGCTCAGGACGAACAAATAGTAATGCAGATGTCTAATCTAGAAGACCATATCTAAAGCCGTGTAGTGAGTTTTGTCAGCTTATTGGATGCCACGAAGAAGTCATCAATGACCAAGAGGCATCCACAATTGCAAAATAATTATTGTTGGGCACTAGAGGTAATGGTCAATCTTCCGCCACTGCACTTATGGGTAAAGAAAGAAGCGGCAAAAAGTGCCTTCAGACTGCACCAGGCATCAAACTTGAAGGCTGGAAATCTGATTGGACATCTGAAGATTCTGGAAAATATTCCCCTAGAATCCAGGTACAAGCCATCAGATATTATGCCAGCTAGGCACGATTTTGAAGTGAATTACGAAAGTGCTTATAAACAACCACCATATATTCACAACGAACGGTCCTCAACTAAAAAGGAATGCATCAGTATTGTATACTGATGGTTCCGAAATGGACAAAGGGCTTGAGTGGTAGTAACGGGTCCTAATTTTAGGCTCTCAAAATTCTTAGGCAAAGCCCCAATATTTCAAGGCAGAAACCCATGCTATAGAAATTTGCGCACAAGAATGTCTTGAAAGAGGCTTCAGGGGGACAGAGATCTATATCCTATCAGACAGCAAAGCAGCACTACAAGCTCTAAAGTCACACACTTGTGAGTCTAGACTGACTTGGGACTACAAACTCTCCCTAAGACAACTGGCTACGAACAATCAGGTTACTCTGATGTGGGTGCAAGGTCACAAGGGAATCAAAGGCAATGAAGAAGCGGTCAGCCTTGCCAAGGAAGGCGTAAACATTCAATGTTCTGGCGCGGAACCTTTTTGTGGTCTTTCCAAAGTCCACACCAACGAAGAGTTTCAGCGCTGGGAAGCTGACCACATTGAAACCCACTGGAACAAGGTTCCAGGGCAAAGACAAGCGAAAAAGCTTCTGAGCCCATCGCCAAAGAAAGCTGATTAGCTTCTCGAGTTGGACAGGAAAGACTTGAAACTAGGTATCACCTCAAAAAAATAGATAGATCAGACAGTGAACTGTACCGTTACTGCGAGAACTTCACTGAAACTGCAGAACACCTGCTTTGAGACTGCCAAGCGCTGTTTTGCAAAAAGCTTAAGTTCCTCGACTAACGCCCTCAGACATCAGGAACTCAGCTCCCAGGAAACTGATACGCTTCGCAAGGAGTCTCGGAATCCCGGGTCTTGAATAGATGGAGGGTGATGTTTGCTCTGATCATCAAGCACCAAAAAGGTAGAAGTGCGGGACTATGCATATAAACTGTGAGGGACTGCATGTTGAATGTTCCCGAAACAGCTTGGAAGCTTTTTTTTTTGAAATTCACCGTTTACCAAAGATGCCAACTTCTGTGTATGTATTGTCTCTTTCCGGTGGGATAACAGCCTGAATATGAGGCTGTCAGAGAATATCGCTTCATAGTATGGTCAAAATGGGTTAAAATAATTCATTAAGAGTTTGATTCGGTACACTGGTGGAAATGGGTGAAAAAGTTATTTTATCGTCATGAAATGCCATTTCAGGTATGCAAATGATATTTACAAAATATTTTCCTGAGATAATGGTTAGGTAACAGAAAATATTGTTATGAATAAGGAATTAGATGGGCGAAGGAAAAACTTTTTTCTTTCCAGGGTTTTTTATCTCCCCGCCCGTACTCATTAAAATATTGTATTTTCGACAAAAGAATATATTCCGTGGTTTAGGAGAAATAATTGTAAGTATATTTTATCTAAAATACTGGACTATTGGATGCACATGTTTGGAAGCTTTATTACGGTAGGATCCCTGAAGCTAGGGGGTGTCGAACAGATGTGGGCAATTGAAGGAATTTGTATGAGAAAAAGATATTCATGTTATTCGGAAGAGGGGCAGTTCGATTCGAAATTTCTTCTTCTTCTTCTTGCCAACCTGGGTTTATTCAAATTTCTTATCATTTTATTAAGTAATAATACATTTCGGAATACAATCAATTTGTCACATGATTTTTTTTCATCTCTGGTTCTTATTGGTTATGTTTATTAAGAAGCTCAAACACGTTTTTTATTTAGAATGAATGAGAGAGAATGAAAGGCAATAAACGCGGTTTGATTAATAATTTGGTGAAGTTTCATATCACTAGGGATAGGCCGACCAACTCGAGTATTTCACGATTTATTATTTGTTTCTAGTAGTATATACTGTTACGAAAATAAGTACAGAACGCCCCTGCGATGTTTATTTCGGACACGCAATACGATGTAACGGTTGGAGATTCATGAGGAATTTCAGGAATGTGACCACTGACTGGTCGACATCCCGCTGGGCTTTTCCATCGAATGATCCCGATGTTTACACGAAGCAATACGAAGTTACGGAAATTTTCTGGATACTAGGGACGATGAATATAAGATCGAGGGGACCGCAGGTCAACAAGTTATAATTCTTTCATAAGAGTTCATTCAAGGTGTAGTCTGATTTAGTGCAGTGCGGTACGCGGTACAATTTAGTAGTAAACTGTGATTGAGTATTTTATTGTCAAAGTGCTTTATTGTGTTGTTGGTTTCCAAAGTATAATAAATGGACATTAAATTACTCGAGTATTTTTTAAAAAAGCGACCCAGTTTCGTAACAATACGTAAAAAAAGCAATCAAAACAAATTATACCTCGCTATAAATCTTATATTTTTGTGAAAGAAATAAGCTTTGTGGAAGTAAATGAATATTTGAGTTACTGATATCTTTCGTTTCATATAAACAAATTCATAAAATACGTTTATGTGAGTGAGTATAGATGAAATGTGACGCTAGCAACCAACGTGAAATGTGGTATCTTTCCAATAACACCTTATATTATACGATAACGAAACTAAAAAAAAATAGAACTGCAGCAACCAACGTAGAATGTGGAGTCCTCAGGGATCTATTCTGGGTCCCGTGATTTTTATAAAGGATTTGGTCTGCAATTTTCCAGAACTTAGTTTTTGTTTTTTGCAGATGACACAAACATATAATAATAAACAATCTAATTTCATATCCTCAAGACAACGACAATATTTTGAATGACCTCAACAACTGGTTTTCGTCCTAACAAATTAATATTCAATAGAATAAAACACATTGTATGCTATTCCATCTCGATCCTCGACAAATCAATATAGATACAAACAAGGGAGCGATAACTAGATCGGTACAAACGACGTTCGAGGGTATAATGACAAACCCCAATTTTTATTTTACAGCTTTTATTTAATTTCACTTCTTAGTTAGTTCATTCGTTCGTTTGTTAGTTTGGGTCAAATCTTGCAAGTGAATTTTGACAGGTGTAAATGTTTGTTAGAGAAAAAAACAAAATGGCGGCTCCAAGATGGCGGACGATATGTGTAATTACGGTCCGAAATTCATAAATTCAAGATAACCGACGAGTTTTGTGGTTATGGTCCGATTCGATTCAAAATTGGTATGTGAAGATTTTCGGGGTCGGAGATTATGAAATGTTTGTCAAAATTCATAAATTCAAGATTTGTTCAACGCTGTTAGCCACCAAAACTCAACATTCCGAGTTACAATGAAATAACTAATAAAAAAGACAAGCTTTTATTTAAGCCGTGTAATAAACGTAGAAAATAAGTTTAAGTCATCGCTGATTATTTGGTTTCAAAAACCTTGTCACGCGAATTCTAATAAAATTAATACTTCGACAAGTTGTAACTTACGAACCAATCATTGTCCAATGAAATTAATTGGTACCTACTTTTATGAATACTTTGTAAAAATTAAATACTTTGACAAGTTCTCACTTACCAACCAATCACTTCCCAATCAAATTAATTGGTACAAACTTTTATTAACACTTCGCGCGACAAGCTTTTTGAAACCAAATAATTCAACAGAAAATAATTAAACCATTGTCAGCGATGACTTCTTATTTTATACGTTTTAGTACACGGCTTAAATTAAAGCTTGTCTTTAAAAATGTTTTTATTAGTTTTTTTTATTATATATACAAACCTAGTTTAATTATTTTGAAAATAAAAAATTGTTTGTTAACTTATTCTGATATTCACTGCTAGAACAAATAAAGAGGCATATACCCTTCATCATAAATATAATAATAATAATAAATCGACTTTATTCATCAAACCAGAAAGAAAGGTGGTGTTTGGTGAAAAAGTGGAGTGTCAGCAGAAGCTGTTTTTCAACTCAACCTATACAACAATTACAAATTACAAATAGTGGAACAGCATTGGGGTACTTTTCTTGGCATTTTATCACTAATTCACTGATTGCTAAATCTCGCTTTTTTTATTTGCATAATCTTGAAATGTGCATTTCCACAAACATGGAAACAACTTATACATATTTAGGAATTCTTCCCAAAATTCTGTCTGCGGTAGCCATCGTAAATAATGTATCAGTCGCACGTACGTGGTATCGCCGTTTCTCGACAGCGATTGCAACGGCGATATAAGGTACTAGGTATATGAAACATGTAGCGATACCGATCTCATCGTCTGTGGGGGCTTTGGACGGTGATACAAGGTGGTACTGAGACCGTGATACACACGATGAGATATAGATAGATAGATAGCTCTTTATTCCCAACAGGTGTACACCCAATTACAGGAAATGCTTAGGAGGTAGTATTTAACATAACGAATTACAGAAAAGAGAAAAAAAAATATATACGCACATATACATAGGCATATAGATACACACACACACATACATACACACATATATACTAATGCATGAACGTCCAAATGAATAAATTAAATAAATGTACATGCGTGTATGTAAATAAATGATTAATTAGCTATATAATGAAGGAAAGCTACTGCTGAAGAAGTAACGAAAAATTACTCGACAGTTCAATGATAATAAGAAATAAGAAGCTCAAGATCTATTGGTAATACATTCCATAATATGTTTGAGAGTGCTCACATTGATGTCACATGAATCACAGATAAAATAATAATTAGAACACATTAATGACACGGGTGCCCTATGCATAACATTTGTTCGAATAATTTCACAGTAAAAGGTAGTCTCACTTCTAGAATTCAGCCGAGGAATATGGAAGTTGATTTTTTGTAAAAGTGAGGCGCACGAAATATTGTTGTGTAGTAATTTGTGAAGGAATGATATTGTCACAAAAAGACGACGGGTGTTTAAAGAAACTACGTCGAAGCGGTTCAAAAGAAATGAGTTATCGATCCCTCTTTGGGGATACGTCCCTGTTTTTATTTAAAGAGATATGTATCGCTACTAGGTATCATGCAACATGTATCGATTAAAGACACTCACAGACGATGAGATCGGTATCGCTACATGTCGCGATATAAGTGGCGATACAAGTATATGAGATTTGTATCAAGTATCAACGTCTCCACACACGGTGAGACGGAATCATGAAACATCATTCGCAAGCACGTGGTATCGCCGTTTCACGACAGTGATTGAGACGGTGATACTGATACAACCACACACACGATGAAATTTGTATCGCTACCACTGTATCATGCAACATGTAGCGATACCGATCTCATCGTATGTGGGCGCCTGAAATATCGAAATATTTTAATCAGAATCAGTAATTCTGCATTGAATGAAAGAACGGTGCATTGGACAGTAAAGAAAACTTTTCCGTGTCAAATATTAGCATTTCGAATATATAATCTCCAATTATCGGAACAAATTTAAATGCAATGTGTTACATCACACATAACGAGACAAGGGGAGCCAGATTAAAAATAACATCACTGGCCAAGTTATTTCTATAGCACGAACTACCGACCCGATAATTTTTTACGCAATTTTCATAAAACTCGTGACGTTATTTTCATTTGGCAATGCACCAAGAACGACTTTAATGGGACAGAAATGTATGTATCAGCAATAAACTATGAGTTATATAAAATAAATTCACTTCATTAATACATAAAAAAATTTCGTTAAAATCTCATTAAGTTCACCATAAATATTCAATTTATAGACAAAATTATTTTTATTAATTGACCAAAATCACTTTCGCTGATTTTAATGATTACATTTGTTTGCAGTAAGAGGCTTATATAAAATAAATTTCCGGAACGGTAACCTATTTGATATTTACGGGAAAAACCATTGTACCGAGTATGCCAAATTGGACACTTTCAAAGGGAAAGTCCTGTGTTCAAACTAGATATCTATCATCGTTTCTGAGTTACAGCATGTTTTTAGAAAATGTGCATTTTCGAAAAGCTGCTGTAACTTTTTTCCTGTCAAAAATTCTTTGTTTCTATGAAAACATTTCTGGGGTATTTTTTACGTAGAATTCAATGGTGTAAATAATTTATTTTTTCAAACCATATATCAATAGTTATTAATGGAAAAAGCAGTTTTTTAAATGAGACAACCTGTATATTCTTGCATATTTAACTAGAGCTTGAAATTACCATTCCAAAAATGTAGCACACTTGATGTTTTGCTAGAGTCACCTTTGAAATGCAGAGCTTTTAGGTTTTTTCATGTAGACTTTGAAACGAACAAGTAGGCTTTGGACGACGCGACGCGGCGATAAAACAGAAAGCAAGTGTTCACTAGTAGCTATCAAATGTTAAGAAAGCTGTTCACAGCAGTAATTAAAACTCATAGTTTCAATAAAACTGATAACAATTTATACTAGATTTACTACTAATAAATGAAACTCCAATAATAATTATAATAAAAAAGAACAAAGAGGAACAAAATATTTCTTTAGAGGAGTTGTTCGAAATATCTACCAGCTTCTCCTACACACAGGCGGCACCTTTTTTGAACATTTCTTGCCGAATTAATTAGTTCAATGGGAGTGAGAGAAGCAAAACTTTGCATCACTGCCGCTTCCAATTCGTGTCTAGAGTTGGTCGGCAATTTAAAAAAAAAGATCTTTTAACCTTCCAGTCCATAGGCGTTAGGTCCGGTGACCTAGCCGGCCAACAGTTGGGTCCTTGTTTGGCTATTCAATTATTGGCAAAATTTGCAGCCAAAAAATTGTTGACAATTGCAGTGTTGTAAGGCGAAGCCCCGTCTTGCTGAAAATATATTTTCTTGAGCTCCATTAGCGACAATTTATCAACAAGGGGTTCAATTTGTTGCCTTAAAATTTCTAAATACCTCTGAGGTGTGAGAGTGCCATTATAAATGAACTGGCCGATAATTCTACCCCTAAAAACATCTGCCCATACACTAAATCCAAATCTTTCTTGACTTCTATGCTCCACAAGAATGAGGATTTTTGATTTTTCCCAAAGAATTGTAGCGGTTGAAAATGCCGCTACATAAGCTTCGTTTGTCCAAATACAATTTAACTTAGTTACAATTTTCCAGGAATCTCTGGCAAAAATCCATGCGGCATTCAAAATCTACTGGTCTGAGTTTATGAACTCTTCTGGTCCTGTATGGCTTGAATTTGTGCTTTTTCAAAATCCGCCTAACGTTAATTCTTGGTAGGCCTGTTGATATTTCTAAATAAGGCGTTGACGTTTTGGGATTGTTTGCAACAGCTCCTAAAACGACTATTTCTTCCAACTCCCTATCCCTATTTGATGCATATAATTTTGGCCTTTTCTTTTCAAATTGACCACCATCAATTAGGTTGTGTCGCAATCTTGCGAAAATGTCTCTGAAAGGTTGTCTTCTCTCTGGATACCTCTCGTCGTACAAATTGCTTGCTGCCTCTGCATTTTCCCCAGTTGTATAAAACAGACTATCATCTGCCATTTTTCATAATTATCATACTTCATTGCAAATGTGTTTGAAAAATGAACAAAAACGACGAATTGAGGAGCGTCTTTAGTTTAAAAAACTAAAAAACACGCTTATAAAGCAATAAGGACTAAAATGTTGAAAATAATAAGAATTGACCAAAAAATTTTCTCTTATGTAAAAAAGCTTGGGCTTGATATCAGTTATCTTAATCATCATGAAAAGTAAGTGACCCCACAATTTTTTTACATAACAGAAAATTTTTTGGTCAATGACTTTATCCTTATTATTTTCAACATTTTAGTCCATAAGCGTGTTTTTTAGTTTTTTAAACTATAATTTTATTTTTAACTTCTTAGTCCATATTGCTACAAAAGACTAAAGAAGCCTACGGGAGAAAAATTCTTCGATTTATTCCTACACATGAGGTGAAAACTATAACAAAATTTTGGCGAATGTGCATTCGCCATATTTTGAAATGTAATTTATGCTGTGAAAAACTAGTGCATTCGCCATATTTTTTTTTCTTCGATCTAGTTGAGAATACCTGGTCATAGCTATGGAATTATTGCATTGTCATGGGTTCTTAATATGTGTGCGAAATTTCAAATACTTCGGACATCTGGAAGTGGGTGAAAATTAATTTCAAAGATTCCATTACCTACATTCATACATACAGGTGAAGCTAATACAGCGTGTATAAAAAAGATTCATTTTTCCAAGACAATGTCGCCATTGGGAATTCGTGGAAAACAATTGCTCAAACGAGTCAAACGATGCTAAAGACTGTGATGCATAAAAACACAAATTTCTTAAGACAACGACTATGATTGAGACAGTGATTGTGACTACGACTTACTTTCTTACGCATTAAACGCGCTGTTTTTTCGTATTTTTAATGGAAAGCATTAATTAAAAAACTACAAATCATCATGGTTTATTGTAGTCGACCCTCGTATACTACATCCGTCAGATAGACATCTGTTCAGTAGATAAATAAATTAACAGTTTATTCAAACATCATACGACGAGTAAACAAACAATTATTTTTTCATTTTGCAAAATGCATTAGGTAGAAGACGATTGTTATAATATGTTAAAGCTACATCGAATCTATTACCATACAAGTAAAAAAAAAATACGAACAATGTTACGATTATAGTGATCTATAATAAGTAGAAAAGTGTTGCTAACCATAAAACTAATACTTTTCATTACGATTTTCTCTCAATAAAGTATACTATTTTCCTTAAAAATACGAAAAACATTTTTCCTTGACTTTTTTAGTATTTCGCTTCGCTTTCGAGCGAAAAATAAAAACCTCAATAGGAAAAAACGGAACCCATAGAGACTTGCGATTTGACTTAATACATCTTATCAACTCACATATTTCACAAGTAGTTAACAATTTAAATAATTCATATAAGAATAATATTATATAATGTGGGGTATCATTTGAAAGGACTTGTTATGAGGAACACAAAAAAATTCATAATTTTAAATAGTTATTCAAAAATATGCAGAAACAGACCGTTTCCCCTTCCCTTATCTCTGAAATTACTGGACCTAAAAGTTAAAAAAATTAGGAAATATAACTCCTTTGCCTGCAACTACTGTAACATTTTACCGAAAGTTCTAAGTCTTATAGATTTCTCAGAATTAATTTTACAAACTTGTCGTTTACGGAACCCTCTTCGCGCCATTCGAACTTGCACTTGATCACTTTTTTGTAGCAAAAATATAATATCTAGAACGATAATCTTGGAACAGGTGCCACTGCACCCTGGTATCCACGAAGACCGCACTACTGCAACTGAAAAATGAAATACAAGATGGACTGACAAACAAGGAGACCACGATATGTGCCTTTCTGGACATACAAGGCGCATTTGACAACATTCTAGTTCTTCAATGAGGAGACCATTTATAGAAATCAATAATCTTCGACTACATTCATAATCTCCGACCCCAAAAACCCCGACACCAATTTTGAATAGAAACGGTCCATTATCACGAAACTTGTCCACCATCTTGGAGCCGCCATCTTGAATTTATGAATTATGACAATAAATTCATAATCGCCGACCCCGAACATCTCTACAATTTTGAACAGAATCGTACCATAATAACAGAAATCGTCCGCCATCTTGGAGCCGACATTTTGATTTTATGAATTTTGACATTCATAATCGCCGACCCCGAACATCTCTACAATTTTGAACAGAATCGTACCATAATAACAGAAATCGTCCGCCATCTTGGAGCCGACATTTTGATTTTATGAATTTTGACAAAAAATTCATAATCTTCCAACCCCGAAAACCTCCACATACCAATTTTGAATAGAATTGGACCATAATCAAAAATAGTCCGCCATCTTGGGGCCGCCATTTTGATTTTATGAATTTTGAATAAAAAAATTATAATCTTCGACCCCGAAAACTCACACATACCAATTTTGTGTCGAATCGGACCATAAAGACAAATCTCCTCCACCATTTTAGAGCCGCCATTTTGTTTTTTTATCTAACAAAAATCCCATAATGCATTGTCACGGGAACTATGAACACATGCCAATTTTCACGTTAATCAGGAAACTAGAAGTGGGTCAAATTTAACTTGCAAGATTTGATTGCAGACAAACACCGGGACAGGTAAAACTAAATAAAAGCTTGTAAACATTATATATTCTGGGTCACCATCGTACAATTTCTAAACGAACGGAACAGTTTGGTGTTTGATAGTAAGAACAAACTTCAACGAACTGATAACAACAACGACTTAATTCACCGTTAGAATCATACCAGTACGGAATAATTGTCATGTGTTTGAATAGCTTACAAATATTTTTCTGATAATTGTAATGTGTTGTTAAGTGCCATAAAGTGTGCTGACTTAATCTACTAGTCCTGACTTTATCTACCAGTTTGCATATAACGAGGTTCGTTTGTTTTCAATAGTGTTATAATGAATTTGAATACGTAACGCCGGTAGACTGCAACGAATGTTAATGATAATTGTAAGGCTCTTTTTGTATATACATTTCTCAATCAGTTCAAAATTCCATATATTCAAATGTTTATTGCATCATCATCATGTTTTCTTACTGCTTAGATAAGGTTAGGCGGACATCAGTTCCCAAAATTCGAGTCAAATTTGACAACATAAAAATAAAATTATTTTTTGAATTTTTAACCATTGTAATGGTGCAAGAAGTTAGTTAACACCCTGTAATATTATGACACAATTGTGTACTTACTAGGTAGGCTCTCAGTTATCAGTAAACGGTATATTTATAGTAATCAATATATGTATTATCTAAAACTACCACGTAAAAATGCAAATAGAATTTTATCTACGACAATTACTTTAGGTAATAAACTCTGCACAGTAGGTGTGTTTCTATCTGAATGTTTAATGTTTACCTACTACCGGAGGCGCTCAACTTTTTTGTGGCGCTATCAATAACAAGAAATACCGAATGAGTCTTAAAAATTCATAATGACTTTAATGCTTGTACTTGATCATTTCATACAGGGCGCTTTCAAAGTTGAGGGATTTTTCAACATATACGCCTGTATAAAAGTTGCAAAATAGCAGTGATATCTTTAATTGACAATTTTAGAAAATGCAAGTACGGTCCTGGCGAAATTATTATTCTGAGTAATGCTGAATTCATACGATATCTTTTCGCGTTCGAGCTTACAGCGTACTGTTTTCTTATAGGCCATTGAATGACAGAATGAGATGCTCCATCAGCAGCCTATCAAAAAAACATTACGCCAAAAGATCGTCGACTGCCGGGTGTTCCAAGAGTTTTGTGGTTTTGTAGTTGAGTGTATTTCAAAAACAATACGGAACATACGGAAACGATGAACTTCATCACATTTACAAACGTGATTTTTTCTGAAAGTTGAAATGGCATTCAAGGGAGCAACAAAAAGACATGTCTGCGGTATATGTCTTATTTTACAAGTAGCACCACCGTTTATATGCCTAGCTCATAGACTATTAACTTAGGGGCAATCAATTATACAGTGCTCGTCTAAAGTCCGTTCCCCCCCTACTAATTTTTGAACCACATGGTATATTGCAACGAAATTTGGAGGGCTTGAATAGGAGATAATAACCTACTTTTTCATGAAATCACAGCTGAAAGTTTTAAAATGGCGGCTGAGCGCCATCTTCAATTTTTTTTTTAAATAGAACACCCTGTTATTATCATTTTCGAAATCTGCTCATAATACTCAACAGTTTTATCTAATTCACTTTACTCCTAAATTCAATTGTTTTCGAAATACTAACGTTTGAAAAGTGACATTCCGGTTTAAAATGAAGTATGGATTTTGGTCACTTCCGGTAAAACATTTTGCTAACTAAACGTTGTTATTAATTTGTAGTTAAATCTCTTAATGAATTCGACTAATAAGAGGCGTAAAGAGAGTTTATTAAGGATAAACAGTACCGCTTACCGGAAAATCTCGAAGCCTACGAAGGTGTTCTGTAAATTCACAATCAAAACAAATTAGTTAGCTAAAAAATTCTAATTTATTTTTGAATAACACTTTTATTTAACACCAACAATTATTTCATCAAGTGTTCAATGTGACCCCCTCCTAAATCTTGACAATAAAGTGCCCTATTATAAATAGCTTCTCTCACGTTGATGGAAAGTCTGTTCATCATTTCTTCATGTATCTTATTCTGCGTTCCAACTCTTCTATTGTTTGGCATTCAGTGGCGTAGATTTTTGACTTCAGATACCCCCAAAGGAAAAAATCTAGAGGTGTAAGATCCGGAGATCTTGGTGGCCATTCTGTACTTCCCCTGCGACCTATCCATCGCCCAGGAAAGTTTGTATCGAGGAACTCTCTAGCCATGCCATCGAAATAGGCAGGTGCCCCATCCTGCTAAAATATGATTTCACGATTTTTAAACTTTTCCTGATTGTTTAATACAATTTGTCTTATTCGAGGTTCAATTTCAGTTTCTAAAAGATTTCTGTAAAGGACTCCTGTAAGATTAACTCTGATGAAAATCGGCCCAACAACGCGATTGCCCAAAATGCCCGCCCAAACATTCACCTTTTTAGGAAACTAGGTATGTCCCTCTCTAAAAATATGCGGATTAGTATCGCTCCAGTATCGTACATTATGTTTGTTGACTTCAATTGTTCTTGTTAACCACTCACAAAATTCAACCCTCCGGTCTGGATCATCCTCCGTGAGAGCATGCAGGATTTTCATTTTATAAGGATGAAACTTTTCTTTTTTTAGGACTCTTTGGACACTTTTTGAACTTACTCCACAGCATTCAGCAACTGCAGACGTCGACTGAGCCTTCATTACCATTTCAGCAACAATTTCTACCTTTTTTCTTCCTGATCTTGGAGCATCTTTCAGCGTAGCAGTTGCTTGGAGTTTGCGCAAATATGACCTCGAAATAGGATTCTCGGGAAATCTATCATTAAATTAATCGTCTAAGCTACGAGCCATGATCACACTTTTCATAAAAGAATTTAGGAGCTCAACGGACTATTTGACAGTTAGCAGTTCAGTTTGACAGTAAACAAGATGTTACCGCGACAACGATTTTTTCCAATGCAAAGTTGATTGAAAGCAACATTAGTGTTTTTGGTTGGGTTTGAAATGACAAAAATGTCACTTTTCAAACGTTAATATTTCGAAAACAATTGAATTTAGGAGAAAAGTGTATTAGAGAAAACTGTCGAGAATTATGAACAGATTTAGAAAATGGAATAATATACGGGGTGTTCTTTTTAAAAAAATTATTGAAGATGGCGCTCAGCCGCCATTTTAAAACTTTTAGCTGTGATTTTTTCATGAAAAAGTAGGTTTTTATCTCCTATTTGAGCCCTCCAAATTTCGTAGCGATTTACCAGGTGGTTCAAAAATTAGTAGGGGGGAACGGACTTTAGACGAGCACTGTATTTTCTATGCTCAAGGCCCCTACAGACGTTAAGATTTATTGGATCCGATATCGGGGGCCGACGTCGAGCCTGATTGACTCGACTGTACACAAGTTCCGATTTCAAACTTGCCGATCAAGTGCTATCAGTTACCAGATCAGTTATCATTCACAAATATTGAATGAGCTCTTCGGCATGATCAGACCATACAAGAACATAAACAGTTACACGAGAAACGAGAAGAAGAAAATTAAATGAAATGAAGAGGGAAAGGAAATCGTGTCCCGACAGCTCCGATCACCCGATATCGGGACCCCAATTATCTAGTCAGCCGACAAGCCTACACACGTCACGACTTCGAGTCCCGACGTCGGCCCCCCGATATCGGGTCCGATAAATTGGCACGTCGGTAGACCCCATTAGCCGGACACTGCTAGGGGTCTTTGAGATGTTTCCAGTGATTTGACTTACTTCGTTTCTAGTTTCTCTTTGAGAGCCGTACTTGTTTTAGTAATGTTCACCACAACTTAAAGTGAGTTTATACAGAAAGTAAAATAAAATAAGAAATAAAATAAAGTAAAATAAGAAGTGATAATTTTCAGAGTGTTTATAGAGCTGAGTAAATTAATGTAAGAAGTAAGAAAGCTGTCAATTGAAATTTGGGATTTTATGTTGTTACCTCAAACTTCAATGATGAATACTCGAAATCCCCGTTATTGTTTATTGAGTTAAATATAAGCCATTGTCGACAACACTACCAATATTATAAAATCTAGTCATTGAAAGACAAAAAGAAATTTAAAAAAATGCCAGTGAACACACCGTTTTCCGGTTATGAAAACAAAAATATGATGACGATTGCTATTTATATCATGTCATGTATCATCCTATCTCGTTAATTTGTCTAAATTATTCAATATGTACATATGCCTAGCAAACAAAAACATATACTAGGACTGAATAGCTATTTATATCATGTCATCTATCATCAACTTTCGTCAATTTGTCTAAATTATTCAGCCTAACAACTAGTCAAAGTAAAATAAAATAAAAGATAAAAGTTAACCATCTTTTATTTTACTTCTTATTTTATTTTATTTCTGTATAAACCTGTTATGGATGTTGTGCAGTTTTAACTTTTTAAATTACTTTATTTTATTTCTTATTTTATTTTACTTGCTGTATAAACTCACTATTAATTGACTAATTTTTATATAGCTAAGAAACCTTTTAAGTTCCTTAAAATTAAATATCGTTTAATAATGATTGCTCAAATTTCTTGGTTTTATCTTTATAGATCTTCATAAATTTAACTAAATTATGATCGGTTTTGTATGCGACATTTATTTTACTTTGACGTAGTAGACATGTTTTCCGTGGGTTGGCCAGAATATGTTATAACGGTGTCGTGGTTCTGTAAACTCGATTCAGTGAAAATCATTTTGAGGAGTGTCTTTTGCTTACTTCAATATGGATTTAAAACAAGTATCGGCCGCGCTAATTCAAAATTTCATAAAATCAATCGCTTTTAAATCAGCATCATCACAACTTCAGAAAATCCTCAAGCTATATAACAAAAATACATTCAATAAACTGAATAAAAAAAAAACGCGTGTGAACAAATATTTCATTTCAGCCATTATAATGGTTCAGGGCCGTAATAGGATTTGTTTCATCGCTAAGTTTTGTACCTTCATCATTTTGCACTTTTATATTAGCGATTTTTTCAAAAAATCTCCAGGCGAGTTCTACATCGTAAAAATGTTTCAACTTTAAAAACACCCCGTATAGTGAACTAACAAATTAACTATTGAAGCTAGGTCCAGGAACCATGATCGGCAAATATCTCTAGTATTTCCATATTGCATCTCCCTACAGATTGCTTTATTTGATCAGTCAGCACTTGAGAATGAAAAACAATACAATAAAATGCAAGGGTATATATCGAGATGATGGCGAAATATGCGACAACTGCAAGCTTTTGGCCCAGACTCAATGAACAGCCTTTCAACAAAATATCATCTGGGTCAACCGTGGAGGGTCAACACACTTTCCTTTGAAAAATGAAGTGCGACGTGTGTTGTGTAAGAGTTTTGCCTTTTTTCCATCTGCCTCCATAGTACGGGAGATACGAATTATTATTTGACCTATCATAATAAACTCATTTGAAAAAAGAACTCCAATTGATCGACAATAGCCATATTGCAACTTTGAAATAAACTAATTGCTCTAGATGTAAATAACAGCAAAGGGTTGAAGTTGTAAGGAATTTATCCCCCAAACACCCAACTGGTTAAGGTATTTTCTAACTGATTACAAAAATAACTCTTACTTCAAACAAATTTCAAAAACTTTAAGTTCGGCAATTGCTTTGAAATGAAAATTTACAAATATTTGATTCTATTCCCAAAAATACCCAACAATACCCAAAAACTTTTTCAATCATCATAAATGCATCACGTTTCATGACTGAGGATAGTGTTTCCAAAGTCCAGTTGAATGAGCTGAAAAAACCGAAAAAAACATAATAGGATTTGCAGCTTTGAACATACCGACCGGAATTTTTTTTTCACTTGAAATGTAACCATATTTTTTTTAAATATGTTTTTTTGAATCGAAAGAAATATAATGGAACTGAATTTTAATTTGTGGTATTGATTTCGCATCAAATTCTTCAGAAATAATTATTTACATACAAAAATATAATTTATAAAACGGACTAAAAAGTATAAAATAATTCTTTCTGGCCCCATACTACAGATTTATAACCCAATACGGATTCCTAACCCTATACAGACTGAAAATAGTTGTGAATATCAAAACGAAAAAGGTTATAAAAAAAAATCGTAGTATGTTTTTTGGATTTTTGACTTGAAAAAAATTCGAAGTAGGCCGTGAAATTTTTGTATTTTTATTTCGAGTTTATGGCATTCAACTAGAACTATTAATGCTCTATCTACTGGAAAAAAAAACTTCTGAATTGGATAATAAATAACAGGCCCGCTTTCAAATGGGTCACTCTGTATATAATACAATATATAAAACCTACACATTAAAAAAAAATTTTTACAGTAGATTGTAGGGTGGTCGATATGGCTCTTCAACCTCTCCGTATCTCGACCTGTAAGGTCTTTTGTACATTACCCTTCATCTATTCAAGGCCCGGGATTCCGAGACTCCTTGCGAAGCGTATCAGTTTACTGGGAGCTAAGTTCCTGATGTCTGAGGGCGTTAGTGAAACCCCTTCGAGGAACTTGCAAAACAGCGCTTGGCAGTCGCAAAGAAGGTGTTCTGCAGTTTCAGCGAAGATCACTGTCTGATCTATCCATTTTTTTGAGGTGATACCTCAGAGGACAATGTCCAGTGAGCCTTCCCGTTACCAGTTTCAAGTATTTGCCCCCCTGTGACTAAATATGAAGAGTTAGGTTATTTGTAACTGTTGAAGGAGAATTTTTTTCGATAAAACCGGCTATATTTTGTGCAAAGTTGTACCGATGAGTGATTTGTTGTTTGTAGTTTTAGACTAGGAGGAATCGGCGCATGAGTACCGAAAACTATTCCACCTCAATTTTTTTATGCGATCCTCTTCAAATTGCCCTACTGATGATACAAATGCATGTTGTTTAAACTTCAAGGAATTGTTATTTTTCAACCGGACAATTTTTTTTTAATATTCTTTAATAAAATTAAATAAAAGGTCCTATGATTTTCAACGATAAGTTAATATTTTTAGAGATATGAATTTTTAAAGGTTCAAAAAATCTCATATTTGGGTACTTTTGACCCATGAAAAATATATTAAAAAATAAAAATAAAATCGAAATAATATTTTTTTTTTAATTCTTTATACAATAGTTAATAACATTCTTAATAGAGATTTAAAAAAAATTCATTGATTATACCTGTTTTTTAATTATCAATTTCGCGCGCTCACAAGTATGCATCGCTTACCTTTAAGTATCGCCGTCTCTCTCTGACTCATGCGCTGCATCGGCCTCTCTGTTTCCTGAATCATTATTTATCATTTATTTTAAAAACTATTAACTTTTTTAAGATTGTTAAAGAGAGCAATGTTATTAACAATTAAATTGTCTACAATTTGTTTTTGACAATTTTTTCTGGAATCAATTTTACAAACGTTATTTAAGCATGAATCGGAACATGTAATTAAAATTACTTTTTTATCAGTTTATATTATTTTTTTGTTATTATCATAGTAATTTATGAATTTTTATCAACAATAATAATATATAATGGTATTTAAAATTTTTTGGAATCACAATTATATATAAGATATTGGTAAGCACTTAAATGTTCGAATTGAAAAATAATAACATAAAAAATACTTATATGTATATGTATCATGATGTGTTTATGATTTTGCCTAAGTAAAGAAAATATTTTTTTTGTTTTTTATTTTCTCAAGGTTACTTTTTGTATAAAACCTCAAGATCTTCGTTTGTTCTTGTGACAAAATTGTCGATTATATCGATATAGATATAGAGCATTTAAAATAAACATACAAGTTAGTGCCTGTCAATTCTCAACTGACCATTCTTTGTTTTTTGCTCATAGTTATTCAGTCTTTTTTATTTCGTTTAAGATGTAAGATTGTGAAACGTTGTTGCATTGATTGCAGTGATTACGTGAGTTAGAGAGAGACGGCGATACTTGAAAGGTAAGCGATGCATACTTGTGAGCGCGCGAAATTGATAATTAAAAAACAGGTATAATCAATGAATTTTTTTAAATCTCTATTAAGAATGTTATTAACTATTGTATAAAGAATTAAAAAAAATATTATTTGATTTTTTTTTATTATTTTCATGGGTCAAAAGTACCCAAATATGAGATTTTTTTAACCTTTAAAAATTCATATCTCTAAAAATATTAACTTTATCGTGAAAAGTCATAGGACCTTTTTATTTGTATTTTAATAAAGAATATAAAAAAAATTTGTCCGGTTGAAAAATAACAATTCCTTGCAATTGTTTAAACAATTTCGGTTTAAACAATATGGCACGGGGTTGCCCCATGGCAACATGCATTTGTATCATCAGTAGGGCAATTTGAAGAGGATCGCATAAAAAAATTGAGGTGGAATAGTTTTCGGTACTCATGCGCCGATTCCTCCTAGTCTATTTAAGCTGGTAAAAAGAAGAAGGCATAGTGAGTGATTTTTGTGAGCGAAAGCGGTGCCTAAAAATGGCCTCTTGAAGAAGGAGAAAGTCAATACATCTCGGAAATGATATGAGACCGCCGCGTTTTCATTTCGAATTCGTGTTCAGGAGGCAAAAACACGTAAGTGAAGTCAAAACAGCTATTTTCAGGGAGCATGAGCACGATAAGTAGACATTTCCGATTCCGCCACTGCGGCGCCTCTTACAAAGGTGCTCCAATTTGTGGATAGGAATAAGATACAACATTATTCTCGACTATAAATGGCGCAATAATAAAAATTTGAATGGTATGGCCGTTATTAATTAGATACAATGTATTGCTGGTATTATTACTTGTCAATGAATTACGCTTTTTATGGAAAATATAAATACAATATACAAAGTAATTTCAACAGTTTTCAGTAACATTCTTCCCCTCGGTGCTAACTTCTTGATTAGCACGAATATTGAGCCGGTGGAGTTTTCTAACAGGTCGCTTGTAAATCCCATGTGCTGTCTGAACATCAGCAACTCTAACAATTCCGTCTGGGCCCATGTATACTTTTTTCACTCTACCCATTGGCCAAACTCCTCTTGGAAAATCCTTTTCATTTATGATGACTAGTTCTCCTTCTTCTAGATTTGGTTTGTCTTCATTCCATTTACTACGATTTATCAAATTTGGAAGGTATTCACGTAGCCAACGTTTCCAAAACATGTCTGCTAAGTATTGAGAAATCCTCCAATATTTTTTAGATAGAAGATCTGTTTTGTCAAAGACTCCTGGTGTTGTTATGGTGACTGATTTGCTGATGAGAAGATCGTTCGGGCAAATACTGACCGGGTCCTGTGGATCTGTGGAAACATGAGTGAGAGGCCTACTATTTATAATATACTCTGCTTCGCAGAACAAAGTTTGAAGAACTTCTTCAGCAGGGTGTTGATCTTTCATGATGGCTATTAGAGCTCTCTTGAAACTGCCTATGAGACGTTCCCAGCTACCTCCCATGTTCGGACTGAGGGGTGGTAGGAATTTCCAATGTATTCCTCTATTTACCATTTCATCTATCACAGTTTTTATCTGAAATTCATCGAAAGCCTCTAAGAGTTCGCGACATGCTCCTCTCAAATTGCTGCCGTTATCTGACCAAAAAACATTTACGGGTCTTCTCCTAGCTAAAAATCGTCTGATGACCATAATACAAGAGTCAAGTGAAAAGGACTCCATAACGTTTTTCGGTTCTTCGACCTATTTTAACCAGAAATGGGCAAAAAAAATCAATACCAGTGGCGGAAAACGGTTTTTCATATTTCAAAAGCCTTTCTAGGGGTAATAAACCCATTTTTGGTTGTGGTGGGTTTGCTTTCATACGCCTACAATAAGCACATTCTCGAATTACTTTTTTGACAATTGTTCTGATGTGTGGTATCCAAAATTTCCTCTTGATCTCGTTGATTACGGTTTCAGTTCCTTGATGAGCATTATTTTTGTGAACATGCATAATCATTTTATGTGTATAAGGATGATTTCCATCTAGAATTATGGGTTCCTTTTCAATCACAGTGATTTCTTCCATATTTATGATTCTGCTAGACACTCTCATAATATGGTTATCATCAAGAACGAGAGACATGTTGTGTAATCGACCATTTTTATTTGGAATTTTCTTCGTCAAATTTGACAAATCCACGGAAAAACAAGATGCTTGAACAAGTTTCCACCATTGCCTTTGGCTCCATTCCAGTTCTTCGCAAGTTAAGAATGTATGGGGTATATTGTTAATCCTCAAACCTCTTGTGTTTGTGATGAAACGATTAATTCGTGCTGTTATGCGGAGAAATTTAACCCAAGTGTAGTGGGATTTTATTTCTGGTAAGGCCTGTGACAAAACTTCGGTAATCAAGTTCACTTGTACTTCATCGGAACTATCCATTATTTCATTGAGAGGCTGTGGAATTTTTGGCCAACTTTGTTTCCTTCCATAAAGAAATTTTGGACCTTTGAACCAACGGCTTTCAATATTCAATGTTTCGTTTGGAGTGTCTCGTGTACAATCATCTGCAACATTATCTGTCGTAGGCAACCAATTCCATTCGTTAATGTCACTGCTCTCTAAAATCTCACCAACTCGGGCAGCTACATACGTTTGTAGTTTCTTCTCACTTTTGAGCCATTGTATAACTGTTCGTGAATCGGTACCAGAAATATCTTGCAGAAATGTTCAGTTTTAAATATTTAATTACTTCGGAGCATAATCTCACTCCCAATACTGCAGCTAGCAGTTCTAATTTGGGTATCGTTAGTGTTTTCAGGGGTGCCACACGTGCCTTCGAAGCAATGAGAATGACATCGATATAGCTACTGAATTCCAGTCTCAAATAAACTGCTGTAGAATAGGCAAGTTCACTAGCGTCTGAAAATGTGTGGATTTCCATTCTTCTGCTCCTCTTCAGCTCCAGGGAGTAACATCTTGGAATTTCTATGTTCATAGCGGATTTCAGCTCCCGCAGCCAAATAGTCCATTTCTTGAAAATATTGTCTGTTATGAAATCATCCCAGCCAATGCCCGAGCGCCATATCTCTTGTAGCAATATTCTTACTTTTATGGTGATAATAGCCCGATAGGATCGTAAACTGACATTGCCGTTTTCAAAACTTGTCTTTTAGTGGGAATTTGGGTGCCATTCATTATTTCCTCAGAAATTTTGTGAAATTTCAGATTGAAAGTAAAACAATCTTTCTCTGAATTCCATAGCATACCCAGAACCTTTTCTTCATTAGCTCGCCTGGCTACCTCCGATTGGATTTGATTGGTTAGTAAATTCTCCGGAAGTTGTTCCAGAACCACAAGAGAATTCGAGATGAAATTCCTTATTTCGAAACCCGCCCTGCTATGAACGTAAATAACATCTTTAATGAGTTTTACAGCTTCTTCCTCGGTTTCAGTCCCATCCAAATGATCATCTACATAGTGATGATTAATAATTGTTTCAGCGGCTCTTCCAAAACACTCGCTATGTTGATTCTGATTGCAAATTTTGCATCGTTTACCGTTGGTCCCTGTTGTATTATTTGTTTGTTGATTCCCAACATTGCTCATACTTTGGGATTCATTTTTATTAGGAAGACTCACATTGACTGCATTGGAGACAAAAGTTATTCTGGAAATGACTTCGGACATTTGTAGTATCCAATCCGAAAAATCTCTCAATGACTCTTTTCTAGATGGGATTTTCTTCTCAATGAGGTAACTTCCCCATTGAGTAAGTAAATGGGGTGGCAATCTCGAAACAAAATTTGCCAAAAGTTGTCTTTGATCGAAAATTTGTTCAACCTCCCCTTCTACCACTGCTGCCACGTTCCTTATATTATTGCTAAAATCCATGAAAGATTCTAAACTATCAACAACAGGCAGTTTACAGGCTTCCGATAACAATTCTTCCATTATCCTTTCGGGCCGACCATACTTCTTATGCAGAATGTCTAAAATTTCATCTGGTTTCTGAGCGGTTATGAGAAGCATTTCGACTGATTTTCTTGCTTCGCTTGTCAGACATTTGTTCAATCTTAAAACGTTCTCTTTTGGTGAAAATGAACAGGTTTCATTGGACAACTTGTATTGAGAATAAAAAATGGGCCACTTTAAGTACGATAAACCATCGAAAGTCATCAACTGGTTGCCTATCGTTTGACGTGATAGCATATTGTTGATTGATTTTGTTAGGCCCTCTATCTCATTTTTTTGCGCCAATCCTTTTTCATTATTTGCTTCGAAGTAATCATTTACTTCATTTGTCCTCTCTCGAACATACTGTGAACTGGATTGTACTGACTTTCTACTTCTAACCTCTTCTTCAGAAGAACATTCTTCCAAACTCGACACAACTTCTTCTTCTAGGAATTCTTGATATTTCGATAATGAATTCTCTTTATTTTTCAAACGTGCTTCACCTATCTTCAGAAGCTTCTGTTTCCTGTCGAGTTCCCTTTGTTTTGCTTCAATTTCTTCGATAGGTTTCGCTGTAATTTTCATCTCTTCAATTTCACATTCTAGATCGAATTTCTTCTTGATTTGAATAAAAATTATTTGTAGTAAATCTATTTCATTCTGTTTTTCTACTATTTTCGATCTCAGTTGGTGCTTTTTCCGAGAATGACTAATATGAGATTTCGTTTTTCCACTTTTTACTGACATGGATATACTTTTCTTTTCTGCCTCATCATTTGAAACATTTTGAAACCTTACCATGGAGTATTTTAGAAATACATTCGTTAAATTACTCGCACTGGTATTTTCCGGGTATTTGAATTCGAAGAAATCACACAATTGTTGTAAACTGAAGATGCTGAGTGATTTACTCAATAATTCACAGTGTTGATCATATTCTGCTGAGTTTTCGCAAAATTCAAATCCAGAAAACGATGAAATATGTCTTCTTGCGGATCTACCTTTAGCTTCTTCTCCATATAATGCAAAATGAATATTGTTTAGTAAATTCTTATCAGCAGCAGTTTTCAATTTTGCCTCCAACCCTGGTATATCTCGAAGCACCAATTTTTGTGAAGACATGTTAACTCTGTGCAAATTCTGACTGTACACACCTAGTGCTGGAACTATGCGACTAGAAGGACCACAACTTTGTCAATGAATTACGCTTTTTATGGAAAATATATAAACTTTTATTCTGATGACTCACTGACAAGTATATTTCAAAATCTCTTTTTTGTCAACTCTCCTGTCAAATCAAAAATACAATATACAAGTAATTTCAACAGTTTTCAGTAACATTACTATGTAAGTACTTGGAGTATTTCTAAAAGTATTCACTATATTCTGATAATGTTCGGCATTGAGATTTAAATACGGTTTCATCGAGTTATAACTTCCATGTTCAGTAATTTTCATAGCTTGTTGTCTACTAAGACCAGATTATAGTAACTGACTAACTCCAGTGGGGCGATTAGAGTGATTTGTTATTCTAATCC
This sequence comes from Gonioctena quinquepunctata, assembly GCA_018342105.1. Taxonomy (NCBI): domain Eukaryota; kingdom Metazoa; phylum Arthropoda; class Insecta; order Coleoptera; family Chrysomelidae; genus Gonioctena; species Gonioctena quinquepunctata. The sequence goes on along the minus strand of JAFIRS010000757.1, from coordinate 45,806 downwards.
TATCTTTTCTGTGTCCATTTTGATATTGTACCAATTAGCATTATTATATTTATTACACCTGCCATTCACCGTCAGAAAAAGTCTACCCGAACGTGTCAGGCGCGTGAGGGCAGACGTCGTTGACGGTCGTGTCCGTAATAGCAATTTTTTTAGCGAGGATTTTAAATATACATATTTTCATTTTCTACAGTCCCAAGACGAACATTCATTCCCATTAAATTCTTCCATAATTATTTATCTTCATTTGTAAGTTAGGTAAAATAGCTAATAATAGGGTATTCCTATTTTATCCCATTCCGTATACTGAATAATTGTTTTATCATGATTGTTCTAGTCTAGATTGTTAAATTATTAAGTATATATTACTCACGCTATCATATCATTCTTCTTTTTGTTGTCGCATCAAAGGTTAAAACAAAAAAGTTTAAAATAAAATAAAAAGTTTAAAAAACCGTAACCCGACTACGGAAAAAATAAAATAAACCAAAAAGTAAGAAACAACTTAGGTGTTGATTGCTATCATCGTCTCATTGAGTAAACAAGTCTTTTGATTTGATATGTTAGATATGTCTGTTTATTTAGTTTTATTGAAGTCTTCTGGCAGTTTCACATTAATAACGTTATAATTCAATTCAAATGCCGTGGTCGTGCGTTGTCAACTACAAAAAGAAAACATTATAATTTGATAAACAAATAAAAACAATGGAGATGCCGTCAATCAAGAATAAAAAATTCGGACGATCACGACATTTGAATTGAACGTTATAACGTTATTAATGTGAAACTGCCAGAAGACTTCAATATAACTAAATAAACAGTAATATCTAACATATCAAATCAAAAAACTTGTCTACTAACTTGTTTCTTACGTTTTAGTTTATTTAATTTTTTCCGTAGTTGGGTTACAGTTTTTTTAACTTTTTATTTTATTTGTTTGTTTTAATATGGATTTTTTTTAACTATAGGCCGCATCAATTAAAGAAAATGCCAAAGGGGCACTTGCATCTACGTTTCTTGAGTTAAGAGAGTGGAAAAGATAATTTTACGTAGGATTTTTAGTCAACGTGACGTTAACTTTATAGGTCAGTAGATATAGACAATCAATTAACATTAATTCCAAAAGTTCTCAAACTTCAATGGTATGTTAGTGCATCAATGAAAACAAACTATAAAATTTTGCAAAGTCTGCCATAAACGGAATATTGTTTTAATTGCAGAAAACGTTTTCATGCTTTATTATTGCATTGAAAATTGCAAAAGTTCTGCAAACTAGGCATACCGATAGAAATGGTGTTTTACAACATGTATTAAGTTTGCAACCTTGTAAAAGTTACTGAACCTTGTTCTTTGTCATTTGTTTAACTTTTTCATTGTAATTTGTTTAAAAAAATTACAAAAGTTCTGCAAATTGGATAAGTGAACAGAAAAAAGGTTTAAAATATTCAGATACATTTGCAACCATTTCTGAAAAACGCATCATTTATTTATTAAACTTTTTTATCGACGTTCCCATTTTCAATACCCCCAAGCATTGAAATAATTACAAAATATTTTTATTGTGGTTGCAAATAGAGAGAATATGTAACTTTGCAACCTCATACGAAAAACGGAGCCTATTTATCCACCAATATATTTTTTTGCATTTTTACAACTTCTGAAATAATTGCAAAAGTTATGCAAATTGCAATTAAAATTACGACTAATATTTTACGTGACGCAAGAGATTTGCAACCGTCATTGTTCAACGAAACATTTTTTTTGTACAATTGATTTGTTTTTTTTATGATTTGGCTATGAATTTCAAACATTGTGCAAATAGGTTTAAGATATATATTAGACCGACATATCTACAGTGGTCCAGTTAAATACTTGATTATCCATCGCGTATATCTGTTATATTTTGTACTGGTTGATTGAAATTGCATCCGAAGAATAATACGGTTACGTAGTTAACCATTAAAAAAATTTAAGCTAATTATTGATCTCGGAAGCAATCACTGTTTTCGACTAATCAGCGAAATAAATTTAATCTAATATTTTCGAATGCAACAATCGAAAGAATACAAAATTTTGATAAATTCTGCTAAAAGACTGTTGGAAGACATTAATTTTTTATCACATTAGTTATGACATCATTTCAAATATTCACTTGTCACAAGATGACTTTATAGCAATCGACGAGATTTTAAAATGAATAATCGATGCTCTATGGAAGTAAGGATATCAAAACGTTATCGATTGTATATGTATAATTTTCATCATCAAACAGAAAGGTTGCTGAAAAATAAAAATTTGTGTAATCGATATTACATCTCAAATTTAAATTTTACAGGTTTGTATTTCTTGAATTTTTTTTTTATGTTCTGGTTCCCACGAAAAGGGATATCCTGTAATGTTCAGAGAACATCGTGGGAACCAAGGGAAAGAAGGTAGGAGTTGGTGTTCTTCTTAAATTTCTGGAGGTTGTATGCCTCGGGGAACACCTCCCTAGGCAATGAGTTCCAAAGCCTCGCTGTTCGTTGGATGAACGAGTCTTTGGAAAGTGATGTTCTGCAGGTCTCCAAAGTGACCACGAAGGGGTGTGATGACTGAACTTGACGGGTTAGTCTCGAAGAGACTGCCAAAGCAGGAACGATTGTTGATATTTCAGAAGAGCATCGCCCATGAAAATATCTATAAAATAGAGACAAATCGCCAACTTTTCTACGGTGTTCCAGACAAGTGAGCGAGTTTGTAAGCGAGGCATCACCGACGAGACGAATTGTCCTTTTTTGGACAGAATCCAATAGCCTCAGGATATGTTTAGGTGCCGCGCTCCAAATATGGGAACAGTATTCCAGGACAGGTCGGATCTGTGCCTTATAGATCATAAGCAGCTGAGTGGGGTGAAATAGCTCTTGGCACGAAAAAAAAAACCAAGTTTTGGGATGCACTTTTGGCAATGGACCTCACGTGATTTTCCCAGGAAAGGTTATTGCTGATAGTAATACCAAGCATCGATATGGATGACTTCAGTGGTATGGTTACTCCTGACAAAGTTATGTTAGGCACAGTGAGATCGGCTTTTCTAGAGAAAAGACATGCTTGTGTTTTGTTTGCATTGAATTCTACCAAGTTATTAGATCCCCACTCGAGAATTGTTGCTAAGTCCATATTTATATTATTAACATTTCTTCCTCGTTCATTTCTGGTTTCACGGGCTGATATAGGGGCCCTGGAAGAGAAAGCGGTATGGAGGGTACTATCATCGGCAAAGCTGTGTACTGGACATGAAGTTGCTTTCAACAGGTCGTTGATGTGAAAAAGAAATAGTGTTGGTGCGAGAATAGATCCTTGCGGAACACCAGCATTTATGAGTAGAGTGTCAGATGAAACTCCATCGACCACTAATGGAGAGACCTGTTTGAGAGAAAACTAGCAAGCAGAGAACACAGCTGAGGGGGCAAGCCATAAGACGGAAGCTTGGCGAGGAGTCCCTGGTGCCAAACTCGATCGAACGCCTTGGAGATATCTAATGCCACAGCTAAAGTTTCTCCATACTTTTCAATAGATAGCTGCCATATATGTGAGACGTAAGCAAGCAGGTCACCAGTTGATCTCTGATGGCGGAAGCCATATTGCCTATCGTTGACAATTCCTGAGTCTTCCAGATATTTCATGAGCTCGATGTTGATGGCTTTTTCCATGACCTTTGAAATAATAGATAGCAGTGCGATAGGTCTGTAGTTGCTAGGTAGGGCCTTTTTGCCTTTTTAGGGACTGGCTGTACTCTTGCAATTTTCCAATTGGACGGAAATACCCCCAAATTGTAAGAGTGGTTGAACAACTTGCAAAGAACAGGTGTTAGTTCGGGGGCACATTTCTTGAGAACAATCGGCGGGATTCCGTCAGATCCACAGGCTTTGTTGGTGTTGAGACCCAGCAAAATCTTTCTGATAGTACGTTGGTACGATCTCGGGCATGTGACTGTCAATAGGTGTAATGTTCGGGGGTTGTTTTCCCGATGAATCCGGAGTGGAATTTCCAGCAAATAGGTGCGCAAAGATATTGGCTTTTTCCTGGGCAGTCGTTGCTAGTGTTCCATCTTCTTTGATTAGAGGAGGAAATGAGCTGGAAGTGAAGTTTCTTCCCACAGCTTTGGCGAAAGACCAAAATGAACGGGATCCGTTAGGACATTCAGCAAGTTTTGATCTTATTTTGGCATTGTGGGCATCTTTTGAGCATTCTATTGTCTCTTTGCATATGCCTCTAGCCTCGACATATGCTGCTCTGGTCTCAGGGCCCGGATTTTTTAGCCATCGATGGTATGCTGCCTGTTTGGAAGCCACAGCTCTAGAGCAGTTTCTGTTAAACCAGGTCTTATCGGATGATGTTCTTCTTTCGGTATTCGGTATGTAAGTTTGCATCCCCAACATGATGATTTCAGAAATTGTCTCAGCACATCGTGTTGGATCTACTGAAGAGAAACAAACTCTCTTCCATGGAAACGCTGAGAAAAACATACGAAGACCTTCCCAGTCGGCCGAATTGTAATGCCACATGAGACGGGGTGGTATTGTGCAGCTCGATGGTAAATGGAAATAGCATGTTGTGGAGATGAGGGTGTGATCAGAGTTTCCAAGTGGGGCACAAACTTCTATTCTATACGGGTCAGGATTGGTGGTGAAGAAAAGATCTAGTGTATTGGCAGACTGGTTGTTGACATCAGGGATGCGGGTTGGTAGCTCGACCAGTTGTTCTAGACCATGAGTGATGGCGAAGGCCTCGGCTTGACGACCCGCATCATCTGTTTTGTTAGAGAATTTGAGCCAGGCAGCGTTATGTACATTAAAGTCTCCCATGATTATGGTTTCAGCTGTTGGATGGTTCTCCTGAATGTAGTCCAGTTTGAGTGATAAAAACTCAATTATAATTTACCTTTCCACTCGACTTTCTTACTCCAATTGTGGTTTCACATGAAAAATTCTATTGAATCCGAATGGAGGACTGAAATGTAATCGACACCAAGAATCAATTTCTTGATTTATAAATTTTTTCAAAATAAAGATGGAAAAACATGTTGGTAGGCAATTCTATTTCAGTACAGTACATTATTTTTGGTTAGTCAAATAGTTGTCTGTCATAAAAATACGATTGTCAGTCTTCTGTTATTCTGGTAATAAATCATGTTACTAAACTGCTGTGCATTCATTACTCTGTAAACAGAACACTTTGACGTAACACAGTTGTAGGTTAATCGTACTAATGTACAACGGTACGAGTGTTTTTTGAATCTCAATATTTCCTGCATATTTCAATTAATCAAGAAAATTATGAAAACGTGTCTAGAGATTCTCCATTCTCCATCAAACGTACTCGTACGTATTTTTTTATGCAAATTCCTAATTGTAATATGATGTTTTGAATTCATATCGTAAAAGCTAGCTTTCAACATTGAATGATTTCACCTACCGTCGACTAGCTTCTTCTTGTTCGATAGCAGTTAACTTGGTAACACAATGAATGTCACTTATTAGGTATATACAAATCTTTATTATTTAGATATCACAGGAGTTGCAAAAGTACATATTTTTTTAATTCCTCATGTCCGCATTGTAACATAGTTTGCAAATTATCATACTGCCACCAATTGGTAAAATGAGTTGTCTGCCCGATTCGCAAAACTTTTGCTTTTTTGGTACAAATACGAAAATATTTTTCTTTTGATTTCACCCTCATTTCCGTGTTACAGACGAGGTTGCTAATTAATGAAAACATTCTACGTCGGACATCTCCACTTGGAACCATTATCTGAAACTTTTGTAATTATTTCAATAAAAAAAATTTTTTTATGAAAAAATATATTTTCCGTTTGACGCAAGAGGTTGCAAATTAAAACTCTTGTCTAAAACATTATTTTAGTTATTTTTTCGAGTTTGCAGAACTTTTGGAATTTTTTTCGAAAAATTAGGACTAACAACAATTTTTTTTCGATAACAGACATTTCCGTTTTGTATGAGTGGTTGCTAATTTATAAGAGGATGTAAATTGCTATATTTCAAAAATTCGAAAGTTGTGATGTGAAAATTCATTAAATCCTGATTTTCAACATCTTCCGTTCAGAAAAAAGGGTTGCAAAATCTACCTATCATATGAAAGTCCTCTTCACTGATTTGTTTTGAAAATATAAACAGGATGTTCATAAAATCAGATGTGGAATCATCTGCGACTGAAAGATAAACTTTAGTAGTAGTTCAATGTCCAGCGTGGCTTTAGCCGGGGAAGTAGTTGTTTTCTGTTAGACATTCACAAAAAATAACTTCATTTTAATCGTGGATTTTTCAATTCACAGAAAAATCTTTCTATCAATATTCAATTGAGAATGTTTCCCTTTTCCTCTTCACTCTACTGAAGTTTTGAAACTTTTGTAATTATTATTAAATTTTGGGAAAATCATGTCTATCTCTACTGGCCTATTATTTGCGGTTCTATTCTCGTGGAAATATAAATTGAATACAAACTTTTCAATCAAGTTCAACAATAAATAAATCACAAGGAAAATTATCACTTAAAAGTAGAGAAAAGGTTTTTCAACTCTGCTCCCACGCTATTCGAAACTGTATAAACTTACTTTGTTTAACCTTGCACAAAATGTAAACAGGCTATAAAACGTATGGTGGTTACGAGATTGTAGGTGTCCCAAACTAAACTAACAGACAGAGATTTTCGAATTTTTTCTCCAGATTCCTTGTATTTACTCAATTACATGTGTTATTCCAGTTTATCTACAAACTATCGAAAAAAAAAAATAGGCTCCTTTGATAACACTCGAGTGAAGTGCCATACTCAAGATAATAATCTGATATTTTGTTGTAAATATAGGATAATGATCAAATATTTGTTGATAGTTTAAATGAATTAAAATTTTGTTTACCAATATAACATTTTCGGGTAAATTAAGACCACCGCCTATTTCTGACGTCTTCTATAGGATAATGATAGTCTAAGGCCGGTGGGAGGTAGACCTTCACCGATCTGATAACTCGATGAGACATATTTTTTATCAAATATAATTTATAAACAAATATGCCTATGATAACTTGCCTATCGAAAAGTCTTCATAGCTATTTTTAATTGAATTAATTTCAATCAATTTTCTTTCATCACTTTCACTCTTTTGATAACCGAATGAGTTTCATCTCAACTGATAGTTTTTAACACTCAGAATATGCCTAGGTAGGCTTGCCTACTTATTTCTGTGCATGGCTACCTGGCAAGCAGATGTGAACAGGTAAGTCAATATAGGTAACTACACCGATCTGTTAACCAATCGAAATTGATATCATAGGTAAGATAATTTAATTACAAAACCAATCCCTTAGGCTTGCCTGCAAAAAATCGTACATAAAATATTATTGCCAAGCTATAAAGTCTTAGAATTTTAGCTATTTGATAGGTGCGAGAGAGAAAGTAGAGCGTCCGAGGTCCGTGTGATAGAACAGGACACAACATAGCAGCTGCACGCTACCTGACCGTTGAATGTATCCGAGTACGCATACTCGTGTACATGTGAGTGACAGTGACAGCATTTATTTACACTCGACAGTAATTTTGAACTCTAATTTATTATAACTCTAATTTCGATCACAACTTTTGTATTATTTCACACTATATATACTTACAGCTATGAAATAATCAAAAATAAATAATTAATAATATATTAATAAAAAATAAAAATTCAACAATTTTTTTTTTCATTTTAAAGCTAAATTATAAAATTTAAAAATGATAAAAAAATCTCTATTTTTTATTTAAAATTAAATAAAAAATAATTTATTTATTATTTAAAATCAAATAAATGCCGTAAAGCGGGAAAGAATAAGTGTTACTTTCAAAATTTTGGTATAATAAATTTTAAAAATCATCAATATAGAAAAATAAAATGTAATACATTTATGTTGTTAAAAGCGTTTATTACAAAGCATATAAAAGAATTCAAAATTACTGTCGAGTGTAAATAAATGCTGTCACTCACATGTACACGAGCATGCGCACTCGGATACATTCAACGGTCAGGTGGTGTGCAGCTGCTATGTTGTGTCCTGTTCTACCATACGGACCTCGGACGCTCTACTTTCTCTCTCGCACCTATCAAATAGCTAAAATTCTAAAACTTTATAGCTTGGCAATAATATTTTATGTACGATTTTTTGCAGGCAAGCCTATACGATTGGTTTTGTAATTAAATTATGATATCAATTTCGATTGGTTAACAGATCGGTGTAGTTACCTATATTGACTTACTGTTCACATCTGCTTGCCAGGTAGCCATGCGCAGAAATAAGTAGGCAAGCCTACCTGGGCATATTCTGTGTGTTAAAAACTATCAGTTGAGGTGAAACTCATTCGGTTATCAAAAGAGTGAAGGTGGTGAAAGAAAATTAATTCAATTAAAAATAGCTATGAACACTTTTCCCTAGGCAAGTTATCATGGGCATATTTGTTTATAAATTATATTTGATAAAAAATATGTCTCATCGAGTTATCAGATCGGTGAAGGTCGACCTCCCACGGTGTCCTCTACTATGAGATACAGTCCAGGGACATGAAAACGAGAGTGGGGCTAATTGTATTTTCATTCTAGAACATGTTTTGTGCGCATGCCACAACTTCCGCCATGTTTTTCGGGCACTTTATACAATTTCGTACAGCAATGAAGTTGGAATTACTTTTTTAAATTTAGTATTATGGAGATGGCCGAGCGGTCTAAGGCGCCAGATTCTAGCTCTGGTTTTCGAAAATGATCTGTTTTAGGACAACTATTCAAATAAAAAAAGAACCAAGCAAATAATTTCTCAATTTCGATGGGAAAAATGAAAAAAAACTGTCAGGTGTGGGGTTCAAACCCACGCTCCCTTTCGAGAACCAGAGCTTCATCTGGCGCCTTAGACCGCTCGGCCATCTCCGTATACAGGGTGATTCAAAAGTACTTTGACAAAGTTCAGGAGGTGATTCCTCACAATATTCTAATATGAATTGTCCAAATAAATATATGTCCGGAAACGCTTCGTTTCCAAGATGCAGGGTGTTAAAGTTTTATTTTCGTTTTTTTCAAATAACTTTCGAAATACTGACCTTAATTAAACGAAAATTGGTACTGAGAGGTTTTTTGAGGTGTTGAATTCGAACCTGATGTTATTATTGCTTACTCGTAGGGGAGCTACCTACTCGTCTTTTTCTTTTTTGAAGATTCATAACTTTTTTGAGCGTACTTCTAGCATATCTTTCGGTAAAAAAATCAATTCCTCTAGCATATCTACGTAAAAAAGCTACCCTTGTTACAAGTCGCTATAAGCAACCGTTTTCTAGATATTTGGACTTGAAAATTCGATTATTTGATAATCGATGCGTGTTGAAGTTATTACCATTATTTTGCATTTTTCACAAGAATGCTTGGAAATGAATTTGACGTTTAAGCAAGAAGTTTTGGGTTTTTGTAGGGGGCGCCACCTATTATATTTATTTTTACTCGTTTGATATAGTTATTTTTGTATCAAGGGTGCAAATCTGTATTGGTTTTAATAACATTTGCATGAAATATCAACATTTTATTTCAAGAAATTTTGAGCATGTAGAATAAAATAAAATAAAGAAAACTAAATTGTATTCAAATGAATTGTTCAAAGTGTCCATCTTCAGCGAAGATACAGGCATTCATCAGTCTTCTAGTCATTGAATCTCGTACCCGCTCAAAAATTATTGGTGTGTTTCTTATTGTTTCACAGGCGTCTACTATTCGGTTTCTTAGATCTTCCTCGTTCGCTACTGGAGTTTTATAAACTAGTGACTTCAAGTATCCCCAAAAATAAAAATCTAGCGGGTTTAGATCTGGGGAACTTGGTGCCCGCGCCTGGTTAGGTTCTTCTACACCCCTACCGATCCATCGATTTGGATAGACAGTGTTAAGGAATTCCCTGGCGGATACGAATTTCTAGCGGTACATTCTGAAGTAGTCCCGGCAGTTCATTTTCTAAAAAGTCTCTGTAAGTTGCGCCATTCAGCCGGAACGGAAGAAAGAAAGGACCTATCAAGTAATTATCAATTATTGCCGCCCATACATTTACAGAAAATTGTTACTGATAATGTCTTTCACTAACTGCGTGCGGATTTTCCAGAGCCCAAACATGGTTGTTATGAAAGTTTGTGATAGCATTTCGGGAGAAGTTTGCCTCGTCCCTGAAGAGTACATATCTTAAAAATTGAGGATTTCCAGTCAATTTTCTCAAAAACCACTGACACATAGTAATGCGTTGGGGAAAGTCTCATGGCAAAAAAGCTTGTACCCTTTGAATATGGTATGGATAAAATTGTTGATCGTGGATAATTCTCCAAACTGTGGACTGAGTAGAATTGAGAGCTTCAGCAATTATTCTTGTACTTCTTTCTGGGTTCTCCTCGACAGCGTTCAAAACAGCTTCTCCCAATTCTGGGGTTCTGACTGCTCGTGGTCTTCCAATAATATCAGTTGCCCTCTTAAAGCTACCTGTTTCTGCCAAACGACGGTGGATACTGGTAAATGTTGGAGCTGAAGGCAGTACTCAATTAGAAAATCGCTCGTGGTAAATACGTCTTGCTTCGCGCGCATTGCCATCCGCAAGGCCATAAACGAAATGCATATCGGCTAAATGAGCATTATTGTTTAAATAATCAATTTTTTCAAAATTAGTGTTTTAAAACTTACAGAAACTTCAACAAAACGTTTAACTGTCACATAATATGTAATTACCAAAACTACTTACTTAAACGTCAAATTCATTTCCTAAGCATTCTTGTGAAAAATCCAAAATAATGGTAATAACTTCGTATCGATTATCAAATAATCGACTTGAAGTCCAAATATCTAGAAAACGGTTGCTTATAGCGACTTGTAACATGGGTAGCTTTTTTACGTAGATTTGATAAGGGAATTGATTTTTTTACAGAAACATGTGCTAGAAATACGCTTAAAAAAGTTATGAATCTTCAAAAAAGAAAAGACGTGTAGGTGGCGCCCCCTACGAGTAAGAGCAATAATAACCTCAGGTTCGAATTCGACACCACAAAAAACCTCTCAATCCCAATTTTCGTTTAATTGAAGTCAGTATTTCGAAAGTTATTTAAAAAAAAACGAAAATAAAAATAAAACTTTAACACCCTGTATCTTGGAAACGAAGCGTTCATATTAGAATATTGTGAGGAATCACCTCCTGAAGTTTGTAGTACTTTTGAATCACCCTGTATACTAAATTTCAAAAGTAATTCCAACTTCATTGCTGTACGAAATTGTTTTAGAAAAAAAGGCATACAAAACGTATGCACAAATTTTGCCAAGATACTAAATGATTTTTCTTATGTTTGCTGTGAGTACTAACATTTTAAAAACATTTCATTATATTACTCGATTGGCCGGTTTTCTGCAGGCAGCTCATTTATCCTAATATATTTGTTCACTTCACTTCGTAGGAGAAAATGCTCCAACAACAGAACATCCTGATCCAGTTGTGTAACAAAAGAATCATTTCATCAGGTAATTTTGATCCATTTAATTGTTAATGTTGTTAATATAGTTTGTGCTGGTAATAACCCGTGTTGTACAGCCATATTTACTAAAAATGCCCCGAAATTTTCATATTATTTCACATTAACGAGTCGCGAAAAGACCTATTATTTCGGAAACGGCTTGTACGATATTTAGGGAATTTGGTTTGTGGGGTTGTGTAATATGGCCGATCTGCGACTGGTATTTACGTTGTTGTCAGATCTTCTGATTTTCCCACAACAAAGGGAGAAGGTAAATTTGTAAAGAACGCCGACAAACGTCCAGCGATCCCAGCGTTGCCGTTTTGTGTATAATTATCCGAATTATGAATAATTTGAATGTCTGCGGATAATTTTGTGGATAATTCGATTTTTTATCCATTTACGTATAATTAGAGACTATTCTAACAATTTGAAAAATATGGATTCGGGAACGATTAGAGATTTTCAACTAGGGGACAGTTTATCAACCGCCACTTGAAAAATTGAAGTGAAACCAACCAATCGTGTCATTATATTACAAGTAGATTTTTGAAGTTTGGCCATTGGCATTACTGTACATCACTGCGGGCAGGTAGTAGGTACTGGTTGTCAACAGCGAACAAAATTTGTAGTTGACAGAATGACATTTGTATTTGAAATGAGAAATGAGAGTTGAATCTTGAATCAGTTTATAGTATTGGAAATGGTATATTTCCAAACCTTGAAATAGTGATAAATCTGTTGATGATTTTACCATTTTCCAATGTTTCAGTAGAAAGAGTTTTCAGCATTGTTGACGAAAACAAATCAAAGAAACAGACTGGAAACTAATACCCTCAATTCAATATTTTTCACCAAATAAGGTGTTTCAGATAATTATGGTTGTTTGAAATTCGAGCCATGTTCAACAGTGTTGAGAACAAATTATACCTAGTTTAATTATTTGAATACATTATACCTTTCAGAGTTCGTATTTATTTTTTTCCTTTATAGAAGACCTATTTCTGTTTGTTATTTCAGTTTATTTATTAATATATTCTATGAAATTAATGGATGGTTTGTTTTCAACTTCTTCCTACCTACTTGAGTTATTGAACTTTTCAATATTCAGACAATTCAAGCAAACTTCACAAACACCTCATATAACCTCTCATTTTATTTATAAAGGTGAATTTTGAATTTGAACTTTACCGGGGACAGATGAGTCATCCAATAGAGCAGCTTGTTCGTTGCTACAGATTCGTCTGAAGCGGTTCACTCTACACTTAGATGAGTTCGTTTGTTTTTAGTAGTAATTTGATGATTTTAACTTTTTAATCTCCCATAACGCATTACATATTTTTACCAGTTTTTTCTCTTCAAAATCTGATGATTGACTCTATAGCTATATATTTATTATTATCCAACATCGTACGACCTGTTTATAAACCTTGACATATGCTTAATTATGCTTAGTAATTTAGTTTTTTCCGATTCCCAATATTTTGAACCAATTTCACCTTGATAAGTATGTTTTTTTAGTTTACATTTGTAATGTATAATATCCGTATATTTACAAGTTGAGCTTGGATAATTACGTATAATTTGACTTCGGGTCATGGATAATATGAGAATTCCTGTGTGGCAACACTGAGCGATCCATATAAATCTAATTAGTCATTGTTTTGGTGCCAAAAGGGGAGTATCGTTCCAGCGACATCGCCCTATTTTTACAAGCTTTTATTTAGTTTCTCCTGTTTCGATGTCTGCCTGTAATCAAATCTTGCAAGTTAAATTTGACCCACTTCTAGTTGCCCGATTAACGTGAAATTTGGCAGGTGTTCATAGTTTCCCGTGACAATGCATTATGGAATATTTGTTAGAGAAAAAGTAAAATGATGGCGGACGAGATTTGTAATTATGGTCCGATTCGATTCAAAATTGGTATTGGGGTTTTCGGGTCGGAGATTATGAAATTTTTGTCAAAATTTATATATTCAAGATGTTGGCCCCAAGATGGAGGACAAGTTTTGTGATTATGATCCGATTCGAATCAAAATTGGTATGCGGGGGTTTTCGGGGTTTTTTGTCAAAATTCATAAATTCAAGATGGTGGCCCCAAGATGGAGGACAAGTTTTGTGATTATGATCCGATTCAATTCAAAATTGGTATGTGGGGGTTTTCAGGTTTGGAGGTTATGAATTTTTTGTCAAAATTATACATTTAAGATGGCGACTTCAAGATGGCGGACGAGTTTTGTGATTATGGTTACATTCCATTCAAAATTGGTGTGTCGGAGTTTTTGGGGTCGGAGTTCATGATTTCTTTCAGCTCAAAACTTACAGGGAAGAGACCTTGTAATAACGATGCTCTAGTAGAAATGAACAGATTAAAGCGAACTAACTAAAAAGCAATAAATAAAATAACCAATAAAAAACCTTTTTAAGCCGTGTACTAAAAGGTATCAAATAAGTTTAGTCATCGCTGACAATTATTTGATTATTTTTTGTTGAATTATTTGGTTTTAAAAAGCTTGTCGTGCGAATTGTAATAAAATTAATACTTCGACAGTTTGTTACTTACCAACCAATCATTGTCCAATGAAATTAATTGGTACCTACTTTTATGAACAATTCGCGCGACAAGGTTTTTAATAACAAATAATTCAACAAAAAATAATCAAATCATTGTCAGCGATGACTTAAACTTATTTTATACGTTTTAATACACGGCTTAAATAAAAGCTTGTCTTTAAAAATATTTTTTATTAGTTATTTTATTCCAATGTGTTTCTTAGAATATAAATTGAAAGACGTAGTTATATCGAATGCCCCCCCGATATAAATCCTCTAGATTATTTCCTAAGGGGGTCATGTCAAAAACATAGTTTACAAAACAAAATCAGCCAATGATCAATAATTAAAAAATATTCCCGCAGAGATAAAAAGAATAGAATAGGCAGTCGTGTTGCAAAATGTATTACGTAGTTTTGAAGGTCGTATGGCTAATTGTTTGAAAATAGCATGCACTGTAATTAATGTTTGTTTACAAAATTATTAAAGGCAAGTTCATTTGAATCATTGGTAGTATAAAATGATCGTTTCAACATTTGATATTAAGATGACTTAATTTCTGAAATTGTTACGTTAAGGTATAGGGAATGAAACATTTTATAATTTCTTAAACAATTTAAAAATTATAAGATATACAGGATGACATATTTGAAATAACAAAGTTCGCTATATCTTCGAAAAAATTGAAGTTCTGGCAACAATTCAAATATCACTTGAAGATCAGTCATATTACATTAGTTTTTACATAAATCAAATACATTCTCCATAATAGACCAGGCCAAACCGATTTTAAATACCCGAATTCATGGAAAATTCTTAGCAGAATGTGAGTGGTCTGAAAATTTCGGTAAATTCTAAGTGAATTAAGAAATCAAGACGACTCAGTAAAAGTTCCGGAAGGGGTTGGGTACCTAAATGTACGTTTTGAGGGTTGAATATTGTTTTTTTGCGATTTGTGGCTGAAATATGCATCCAATCGGAAACATTTCAATGCAAAAGTTGTAGTAGATACCTAATTAAAAAATCAAGAGTTTTTGTAACAATCATTTTTTTCACAATACCCCAAAATTAACGAAAAAAACGCTAAAAACGTTTTTTTTTGTTTATAATTTTTATCAAATCAAAATTTTTTGATTGTATGCTAATTTAAATTAAAAAAAACCCTAATTTTCAATCGAAAAAGTTGGTTTACAAATTTTCAATTCTTTAACTCTATCAGTGCTTATTTTTTTCGTAGAAACCTCGACTTTGGGATGGTATTAAAAAAATATATTGTTCGTATGGAAAAATATCGTTAAAAATGCAAAAAACCAAAAAAACTACTTTTTCATAATCGATTTTTCAGTAATCTTGAGAATTTCTTATTTTTTATTGCAAATAAGCTTGATGAAAAAGATTAATTTTCATGTAATATAATGTCATTTACATTCAATTATTTGTTAATGGTTTTGAAATTACCGAAAACATAGTTTAAACAATAATCGAATACGTAAAAAAAACAAAGTTTTTAGTTTTTTTTTTTTTTAACATAACTAAAATATACGTTTTTAAATTGAATTTTCTTATAAACAGATAATACAGCAGTATTATTATCTTCTATCTCTTCGATTTCTTTTAGTTCTAGATTTTCGAGTTCAGTATTATTTTGATTTACATTTAATGAAAGGTACACGACGGTTTTTTAGCATTTGAACAGATTTCAGAGCTCAAATTTGTGCATCTCAAGCCATGCTTACGGCAGCCGCAGATAATTTTCAGCAATCAGAAAAACTGTCTGAAAATACCCTGAAAGTTGAAGTTCCTTTGTTGCATGGAAAGTGTGGTACCGAGCTACACTGAAAAGAGATAATAGATCCTCTCTCTTGAATGCTGACAAATTAATCTTTGTTTACTACACTACATTAAACAATATTAGTGCCACACTTTTTGCAAACGAAAAACCTTTCGTTTCCCATCAAAATCAAAATGTACCTTTTGTATTCATTTACTTCTCTGGCTAGTTTTAGCTGATATTATCATTAAGATGGATCAGTTGGTATGCGAATGTACTGCTGAAGGAACTAACTTCTTTCTTAAGGATGAGGCCATGCGCAAACATTGCCAGGCAACTTCTATTGAATGAGAATGACATTATATTATAGGAAAATTAATCTTTTCCATCAATTTCAACGCATTATTTTAACATTTTTAACAATATTTTTTCATACGGCTTTTTTTTAATTTAAATTCGTACACAATCAAAAAATAAATATTTTGCTTCGAAAAAATTACAGCTCATTTAAAACACAAAAAAGGACGTTTTCATCAAGTTTCATGAAAAAAAAAAAATTGCGGGAAATAAAAATTAAAAACAAATAAACTGTTTTTAGAATTTTTTTCGTTAATTTTGAGGTTATGTTGAAAAATCAACCATACAAAAGTTTTAGAGTTTTCTCGATAGGGTGCATATTTAGAACGTCTTGATATTTCTCAAAATTTGACATACGTATTGTTTAACATGTGAACAACACCTCTATAAAATTTTAACAAGTTTCACCATCCCGAACCCGAGATATATATAATTGAAGTTGACTCAATTAACACGTAACATGAGGACCATGCATAGGCAAATAGCACATTAATAATTCTGCCGTTAGTACTAAAATCAAGAAGTTTATGAAAAACTAGGAAAAGCTAGAGCAGGATATCACAGATATTGTGAAAAAAAATCAAAGTGATTGACCATCTAGTTTGACAGATATAATCAAAACTACTCTCATTATTCAAAATAGTCCACGGGGAAGCGCACAGCCTGAAGGGGGGGTCGTAGAGAAATGCGGATTGTGCCAGAGGACTTTTTAAAGAAAGATGGGAGCCCATTTGAGGGTCTGAACGCGAAAAAAAAACTCCTCCTTCTAGTTGACCCCATCGATTTTAACGATACCCTCCCCTTCCCCAAAAAAAAAAATTTCAAAAAGAGTACTACAAAAAAGTCCATTGTAGTTTTATTGAAAAACGAAAATTTTTTCCCATGACGTATGATTTCTAATGAAGGGGGGAGGAAGGGGCACGGGTTTTTTTTTGCTGCGCTTTTCGGGGACATCAATTTTTAGAGTCGCCGACATTCTATAACAAAGACATTTTCTAGAGTCAACTGGGGCAAGTGCCTCCCTTAAAAAAAAGTTTTTCGCGTTTCAAATCGAAAAGTTTTTTGAAATTTTTCGATTCCGTCGAAAATAATTTCCTAATTCAACTGTCTCGTGGCGGAACTACCTTAATAAAAAAAATCCCATATGGTTCCAAGATTTTGACGGACACTGTATAAATCTAAGAAATTCATTGTCGTTCCGTTGGACCACGCCTTTGATTTGTGTTCTTTTACCGACTTTGTGCGGGAAATCTTACAGTATCTTATACAGTGTCCGGCATAAAGTTCGCAGCATAGGGAAAACTTTTTGATTATTGATTTCTCAAAAAAAAACATTCGTGATAAAAACCTCTGCTTCATCTCAAAACCTGAATTGCAAACACCAAAATTGAATTGTATTGTTCAAAATCGAATGTTGATCCAGAAATTTGAATCATAGCCACCTATGACCAATCATATTTCAACTTTTTTTCCCATTTTTTCCTCATTGCTCTGTACAACATAAGGAATATTATGCTAGACGAATGGTATATTGTTAGATATGATGATATCACTCTCTGAATGTTTTCTCATTTCTCCCTCCCATCGGAAAATCACATTAATTGAATTATGTTGCGGAATTTCACAAAATTTTGCTGCAAATAGTAAATAAAAATGAATTGTCTCCAAGGTATGATGCCAGAATGCTAATTAATTTATTTTCACAATACAAATAAGTAAAATATTTTGAAACAAATCTGTCCTATGTTTTATTCTACGTGGAGTCCTCCATTCTCAATACACTGCATAGTACGGCGGTGCATTGCATCATGAACATTTCTTAGTATCTGGGGAGCTATTCCCCGAATACAATCCCTGATAGCATTCTCCAAATGACGTATATTTTGAAATGGTCTTCTTGAATATACCTTCTGTTTGAGATATCTCCATAAGAAAAAATCCAAAGGAGTGAGGTCCGGTGACCGGGCGGGCCAAGCGTTATTGGAATATCTTCCAATCCAAATCGATTTGGAAATGTTCCGTTTAACTACCTTCTCACTGCTAGCGTAGAATGAACGGATGCACCGTCTTGTTGAAAATACATTCCAGCTCTCATGTCCAGAGGAATATCATCTAAATAATCGGAGAGAAACGTCTGCAGCATTCTTAAGTATCTTGCAGAATTCAGTGGTTGTCTGAAAAATACTGTTCCAACAATAATGTCATTAAGAATTCCGCACCAGACGTTAACTTTAAGTGATATTGGTCTCTACATTGTATCCTAAAATGGGGATTATTATCTGCCCACCACCTGCAATTCTGGGAGCTGACTACCCCATTTGATGTGAAGGTTGACTCGTCACTGTAAATAATTTTTTTCGAAAACTGTCTATTATCTTCCATCATAGACTGAAACTAGAAACAGAAATCCAAACGATTATCCGGATCTCTCGGTTTCAAAGTGTGTATGAATTTTGGTTTATACGGTTTGAATTTATTATTACCTAGAACTCTTCTCATCGATTGATCGGATATACCAAGATTTTCTTCTCTTTGCGATAATGACATTCTTGGATTTTCAATCGTAGACAGCATAATATTCATAACAGTTTCTTCATTTTTAGTTATTGGTCGTTTATGTGTCACTTTGTATTCTTTCGGAACCGATCCAGATTCCCTGAATGTTTTAAAAATTCTTGTAATTGTCGAATTATGAACGTTTTCACCTGAATGTCTTTCATTAAAAATATTGGCAGTGTCTCTACAAGTATGATAATTGTCAACATGTATCATTACTATCTCCACTCTCTCCTGTATACTTAGTCGAGCAGCCATGATTGAATTGAAAAACTACTGAAATTACTCTACAGATTTGTGAGTTATTCTTGATGCGTCAAAAATGGTTTGTTTACAATTAGAAATGAATTTGTTTTCAAACCCAACTGTGATCGGCAAATGTTCTGTATCTCAATCATTTACAGTAAAATTCAAAGAACAAAACTATGGAAGCTGGGTATTGCTATCGAAGTCGAATGTAACAACTTACGAAATTTCGAAATTCATAAATAATACGTGAATAAATTTTTCGAGTGGATTAAAACCTTAATTTTGTACGTTGAAAGCTGCAAAAAATTCAATAAAATATTGTAGATGCATCCTGATGTCTTGCTTGAAAAAAAACATATAAAAATTGTCATATTTTACAATTCCTGATTGTCTTAAAAAATGTTATTCGTAGTGTGAAAATAAATTCATTTTCATTCTGGCATCATACCTTGGAGACAATTTAGTTTTATTTACTATTTGCAGCAAGATTTTGTGAAATTCCGTCAAATGAGAAAAGATGCAGAGAGTGATATCATATCTAACAATATACCATTCGTCTAGCATAATATTACTTATGTTGTACATGGTGAAAAAATGGGAAAAAAGTTGAAATATGAAATTGGTCATAGGTGGCTATGATTCGAATTTCTGGATAAACATTCGATTTCGAACAATATTTCCCCATGAATTTGAATTCTACCGTGAGAAATAAAGTGATGGGATCATATTATTTTGAAAACAATGCATGCTTTTCTATCTCCCTCGTATAGGGTCGTATAAAATTCAATTTTGGTGTTTGCATTTCGGGTTTGGGATGAAGCAGAGGTTTTTAATACGATTTTTTTTTTGAAAAATCAATAATAAAAAAGTTTTCCATATGCTGCGAACTTTATGCCGGACACTGTATATCCTTTTGCGCGAATAAATAAATGATGACTTGCAGTTCCCCTCCATTGATCCTTTTTTTTTACTGATATTACAGTTATGGTTTCAAGTTAGTATTAGAGTAGACAGTTGAAAAGGGACAAGCAAAAAGATTTACAATATCTTTGTCATTTTCACAATCAGTTTCCTGGAAGTACATTTTATTAGGAATGCCATATTCCCTTCTTGAGGAATGTATATGATTCCAAAAATGTCTGGGCTCACTTAAAATTGAGTTATTGACTTTCGATATTTAATCTTCAGAGCACTGCCTACTTAAGAATTTACACTGTGATCACAGTTCAGAAAAAATCAGCATATGATATATAGAGTTAATTTAACATGCTTGTTATCACTTGTTTCAGCTTAGCAGAATATCATCTGGGAGATTTATCTTCTAAGTACAAATGCATTAACGGCGTTAGTCATAGTCTGATAACTCTTTTTTTTAGGAAATTTCCTGCTCTTTAAGGATCATTTTTTCGAATTCAGATATTTGTAATAGTTTTTGAGATATTCGCGAAAAACCAAACCCCCTTTTTTACTAAATTGTCTATAACTTTTGCAATTTTTCCGAGGGGGACTTTTTTCAAAAAGTTTCTTGATGCAATTACGAATCGAATGACACTGATCATAATTTTTGGTGAAGGCGAACTCGAATTCGAAAAAAAGGTACATGTTGATCAGACTATAAATTTTGTTTAAAAGTTTGTTCAACAATAGACAAACAAGCTTATTTTCAAAGGATGTACGTACAAGGGTTAGTATAGATGACTTCATTACTGCTTTAAAAGGGCAAATTTCCTTTAATGGATAAATAGTTATTCGGAGACTGGACAGTGTAAAGATAACAGATAATAGAGTAATTTTACTCATTAGGTAGTGTCTAGATGAACTTTTATCTGCTAAGTGCCCCAAGTAATTTTTTATTTATTTTCAATAGTCTTGAGCTAACAATATTATCTAGTATCAAGAACACGATAGACAATAGAAATAACAATGGGTAAGGTCCTGAAGCTGAAATATTGTAGATACGATAAATAGACATTTTAGCATCTGCATTTCGTTTTATATTGTCGGTTTTTACCCAAATTTTACCTAGCCGATTACCTGAAATTGTGAAATGTCCCTTTTTTAAAAAAGTATTGACCCTCGAAACATAATACCTTCTTTCAATAAAGAGGATGCAGATTGTGAAGTGCCCTTTCTATTGATTTTGTATTGTTGTGTGGGAGAAATGTATTTTTTCTACAACCGAGCGAAAAGTACCATGTTTGCGCTTCAAAAAGAAAGCGCAATGTTGAACTTATCCGAGGAGCGAGCGTTTTTTTACTTTGCCGCTCGCCGAGTGGCAAAGTAACCAAAACGCTCGCTGAGTTACCATGGAAAAACGTCAAATGGTTTTGCGACATTTGACACCAGAGTAGGTGTTGAAGGGTATTTGACAAATGTCAACTATTTCATGAACAACGCGTGATTTTAAAATCATCATTGAAAATAAAAATGTCTTTTCGTGAAAATTCAATGGAAATCGATGAAATTAGTGAAATTTCGTGCACTCCGTCGGAAATTGCTCAAGTTGCAAAATTAGTTGCTCTTAATTTAATGCCAGAGAAGTCGAGAAGCAAGTACGAAAAGCAGTATGAACTTTTTAGTAAATGGTGCGATTCAAAAGGAACCAAGAAGATATCAGAAAACATTCTACTTGCGTATTTTGCAGAGGAAACCAAGGTAATGAAATCCTCTACACTTTGGTCTATATACTCAATGCTGAGATCTACGATATCAGTAAAACATGATATAAACATCAGCGAATACAAAAAACTATTGGCTTATTTAAAACGTCAAGCTGTTGGCCACAAACCAGTAAAATCAAAAACCTTAAATTTTATCAAAGTTAAAACATTTTTAACAGACGCTCTTGATGAGATATATTTACTGCAAAAAGTGATCTTAATTTTCGGTATCGCTGGAGCGTGTAGAAGGGACGACTTTGTCAAGATGGTAATGGACGACATTGAAGATAAGGAGTCAAACCTTATTGTAAAAATACCTGATTCTAAGACATACACTAGCAGAACATTCACTGTCATAAATAATGCAACACTGAACTATATATCAATTTATCGAGAATATATCAACATCAGGTCCAAAAATTGTAAAATACTTAGACTATTTTTATAATATTCGAATGGTAAATGCCATAATCAAGTAGTTGGAATGAATTATATTGCAAAAGTTCCAAAAAATATAGCGCAGTATCTTGGACTTCCAGCACCATGCAAGTATACAGGCCATTGCCGCAGGCGAACTTCTGCCACTCTTTTAGTTAATGGAGGAGGCGATATCACGCAATTGAAAAAACATGGAGGATGGAAGAGTACTAACATAGCAGAAGGTTATATATATAGATGAAAATCTTACTAACAAAATTTCTACCTGTGAACAAATTTTGGGACCGACATCGACGCATCAAAAATTGTGAAAATTGCACATTTATGATAGTTTTTAGATATAGGTAATATTTGTATTTAAAAAACATTAATATGTTATTATGTTATTTGTGTTATTTACATATCTGTTAATCTGTCTGAATTTAAGATCTAAATGTACATACATAATAATTATTATAATAAAATAAGCTGGTATATTAGCCACGTAAAGGTTAAGAATATGAGATCACCCAGTATCTCCACGAAATTTTCACAGGAGCTTAAGAAGACGATGAAAACAGTATAACAATTGAAAATTTAGCGCGGAAAAGATAATTTTAGGAGATATGGGCCCCAGAAAGTCCATAAATAGAGGTTATGGAATATCACTTTTGGAAACTGCAAACTGATATAAAGAATAGCTTTTTGCACTAAACTATTAACTGTACACTCATTTAACGTTTAAGTAATATTAAAATCACTTAATGATCAATAAAGACATGAAAAAACTCCGATTATGTTTCATTAAATTTTTCACATGAACTGTCAAAAATCAAATATTGGTGGTTGCATTGATCTTGGCGTTTTATGGACATGCCACGTTGCCAACTATTCAAGTGAATTTGGCCAATCTGGATATTCGCAATTAATTGGATCGAAATTTTCGCGAGCGGAGCGAAGCGTAGCTTTATAAGGTTGATTGGATTGCATTCAACTTGGATAGCAAGGTTAGCCAGGTTAGGTTGTGTTCCTTCTTTTTACGTTAGAAATTGATTTGATCGAAATGTTCGCGAGCGGAGCGAAGCGTCGCCTTGTAATGTTGATTAGATTGCATTCAACTTGGGTAACAAGGTTAGCCAAGTTAGGTTAGGTTATGTTCCTTCTTTTTACGTAAGAAATTAATTGGATGTCTCGGCCAGGCATACAAGAAAATATCCAATCCAAATGCGTTTCTTGGTCCAGTTTAAAATTACTTAAAACAAAATAATCTGAAGTCACATAATTTAATATGTTTTGGTAACTTTCTAAATGCGGCACATCAACTTCATGCTTAATTTTCAAAATTATAATCACTATCAAGAAGCGTGGTGAAATATACTTTGCATTTTAAACACAGATATCAGATCGTTATTTCATGCTGTAATACTTATCATTTATATGCTCAATATGTATGACGCATTGAATTTCAGTATTTTCTTTTCCCCTTTTGGAGACATAGGCAGCGTCGCTAAACTCCAAGATTCGAATAATCATAACATTTGATTTTTGACATTTCTTCTGTAAAATTATATGAGAAGTAATCGGAGTTTTTTCCTGTCTTTATCGAAAATTATGTGATTTTAATATCACTGAAAGGTAAAACGTATGTGCGGTTACTATTTTAGTGTAAATAGAAATTGTTTATATCAATTTATAATTTCCAAAAGTGATATCCTATAATCTCTCTTTATGGACCTTCGGGGCCCATATCTCCTAATATTATTTTTTCCGCGCAAAATTTTCGATTGCTATACTGTTTTTACCATGTTTTGAAGCACCTGTAAAAATTTCGTGAAGATACTGGGTGATCTCATATTCTTTACCTTTTCCGCCACGGTTTTATTAAATCTTTTTTTATTAACTACTTCACCTACACTTTGCATGTTCCGTTGAACGTTTAATAGTGTTAAAATACAAATTACCAACTTTAGTTATACAAAATAACAAAAGTATATGTTCGGAAAGTCTAATACATCGTTCTGAGGAGTTTCCTGCACCAAAGGTGTAGAAATGTACTTTTTTATAAGTAATTGAATTTTAGATTCTACATCATGTATATTACGATAAATAGCAAATAAATAAAGCAAATTACAATTTAGTTATAGAAAGTAATTAAAAAATTGTTATTATGATTATAAACTCTCATTTTCTAAACTTTTCATTATACTAAGGCCCGGTATTTTCACCTCCGGTTATACTAGGAATAAATTAACCAATGGTTAGAATGTGCTTTTGCTTATCAATAAACGTTGACAAAAGCATAATCTAACCGTTGGTTAATTTACTCCTAGTATAACCGGAGGTGAAAATACCAGGCCTAAAGATGGTAGAAATGTATATTTAGTAAATAATTCACATTATCTATAAATTACATTGATGCCCAAATTATCGCGTTAAATAAAATACAAAACTACCAACTTTAGTTACGAAAAACAGTTCAAAAATTGGTTGGTGGTTATTATTCTTTTATTTTTTAACAATTTTGTACTACTAAAGGTGGTAGAAATATATTTTTTTCTGACTCAAAATAATTATATTTATAACTTTCGCATAGCACAGGCGAGTATTATGTTTGGACATGATAGGAGGCCATGCTTGCCGCTGTTGTCAAGAAAAATAAACAAATGATTATTTGACGTATCAAAAAGTTTTTGAAACAGCTATTTGTGTTTAATAAATTATTTGTAATAATTATCTGATAATGGAAATTTTTGAAAAGTATAACTTATGTAATTGTAAAGAATTGTGCCATGTCCAAGTACCCCATTCCAGTTTAATATACTTAACTGCGCTAATAGGCCTTTTCATTTAGATGATTCTTCAAGGCGCATGCGCTCGTTTTGAGACCCAAAGTCTGATTGGCTATTGGGAAAGTGAATAGCCATTGGGTAGTTTTGAAATAACAATTTGAGATTGGCTGAGTTCAAAATTAGCGGTATTTTCACATTATGTCAACAGTCAACTTCATGACAAATGCACCTGCATACATTGGCGTTCCTAACTTTATTTGTAGGTTAAGTACTTATTACCTATTTTATACCGCCAAAAACCTTTCATTCGTAGATAAAATAATGTACACGAATATTTTCTAATGGTGAGGTTTCTTCTCCATGTAAATTCAAGTCAACTATCCATAGGAAAACTCGGAAATATTTTATTTTCTTAAAAAAAAAGAATTCGCCATCAATGCCGTTGGGTCTGACAGGTAAACAAAGTTAGTCATTTGTCATCTAAATAAAAAAGCCTATTGAAAACTGCGACCAACATCTGTCGAAAAATGGTTTGTTCAACAACATTCAGAGGAGTCTACTACAAATTCCGATCAAATATAATAATATTCCCAGAAGAAGAATGAATAAAATCGCTTCAAAATATTACATATATGTTATCAAACACAGACATTTAATACCAAGTAATAATTCGCCTGGTTTTTCACCACTAAAGAGGGAAGAAGTATTAGAAGAATTCCAAAAACATTTAGATATTGTTACACATAGATTTAAATCATTAAGTGACACAATAATATGTAAATACACAAATAGCTATTTTCACATTCACGCATTTGGAATCTTCAGTCGAAAATAAGTGCGATAAAACAAAAAAGGAAGCATACAATTTATACATATATTTTGGTACCTCAACACAAGAAAAAACATTCATAGTATACAGTGTGTCTACGAGTTCATAGACAATTTCTAAAAATTTAAAATGGCGATCCATGAGTGGGCGGTACTTTAGAGAATCTAACTTGTCCATTCTTGTTCGCATTCGTGCAGTGTGGACGTGATTTTGTTTGAGGTGTATGTTGAAGTACAGATCAGATGATGTTATTACAACGTTGAAAAAATGGCTTTTTTGTGGGATTCAAAAGATTCGCAGTACAAATTGGGCGAAAGAAAGATCGATCCAAGGGTGACAAATAAATGGGATTATTTGTCACAAAATTTCAATCATTACATCAATATCATCAACATCATAGACCAATCAATAAAGATTTTTTCGTGACAAAAATACTACCAGGAAACCAACTGTGCCATCATACGGAAGTTATATCCTGTTATGTTTCCTACTCCCAACTGTCATTGCTTAATTTATTATAAACATTTAAAAGCAATCTCGATACTCTCGATGGACAACATGTAGAAAATCAAAATGCAAAGAAAACCGGAAAAAATCTGCGTTTTTTTTATGATGACTATGAGGTATACCCTATCTAATAAAAAAGAATCATCCAAATCGAAGAACCCAGTACAAAGTTATGCCTGATAGAATCGGTTAACGGACCAGAATTCAGAGGGTGAGTGATCAATATCCTTCATTTTGCTATCCTTAGGGGTGGATTTCATCTTTTAAATTCAAATGGGACCAACATCGAAGTACACCCTATCCACTCAAAAATTAATTATTGGAATCGGACGTCTCAGTAAAAAGTTATGCGTGATCATACATAAAAAAAAATATACGCGTCGACTAGAGAACCTCATCCTTTTTGGTTTCGTCGGTTAAAAACTGACGACAAGATGATCTGAATCAAAGCAGTACTTTGTAGATAATTTTTACACTCTTTTGGCTTCATCGCTAAATTTGCATTTGAAATATGAATAAATAAAAAATGTGGTAAGATGAAATGCACGGACTAACACGTATATTAATAGTAATTAACCTCTGCAATTAGAGACCACAGGTATTAATCAAGTGTTGCAACTCCAGTCAATGTTTCAATATTCATATACTAAGAATGTTTTCGGTATTCGTTTCGGTAATTTTTTATTTTCCTGTTTTTCTAAGTAGTATTCAATATAAAAACCCTCTAGTTTCTCGAGGGTATTAATCCCTTTGCCATCATAGTAATTGACTGAATCACTTAGGGACAATCGCCTTTTTCGAAAGAATTGTTTTCTACTTCTACTGAGATGACATGAGAAAATTGTACTTACTCTGCAGTTGAAAGTTCACTTCAACACTGAATGTGTTATGAATGAATCTAATTAAAAGCGAAAGAAAAATAATGTTTTGCAAGTTATGATTGATAACTGATAACGAAAATTCCTCTAGAATTGGATATTTGAACTTTGGAAAGGAACATATTCCGAATAACAGTATTCGGAAGTTTCGAGCAAGTAATACACAATTCCTATTTGTATAGCAAGTGGAATAAGTGCAATATCTTCACCTACTACAAAATGGCGGAACATTTAATAATTACCTGAATACAAATACATTAATATAGATACATCTAGATATATTTGTTTTTCTCTGCCATATGGCAATCCCAACAACCCGATAAGGTTTGATAGGTTATTTTTTGTGTAAACAAAAAATGACAAGAAATGTCAGTACGACAACGACAAGTTAAAATATTCTCATTTAGTTTTTGGTTTCACTAGTAAATAGGTACCACGTGAACTATCTCTAAAATGGTCAATTCTCATCCATTGGAAAGAAAAATCGAAACGATTTTTATTTGCGGTGAGACACGTAACTTTCACGAAACCGAAATAATGTTTAATGATCGTTTCCCGAATCGTCCTATCTGTAGAAAATATTTAAGGGAACTTGTAACCAAATTTACAACTACCGGTAGTGTACAGAAAAAAAGCCCCCAGGTCATCCGTCCATTCCGGAAGAACAGCAAGTTCAAATAATTGGTGAGATGATAGTAAATCCTCAACAGTCTACTTCCTCCGTCGCGAATGTTTGTGAGGTGTGTCCTTCTACTGTGTGGAGACTTTTGAAGAGGAATAAGTATCATCCATACAAAATCAAAATGGTACACCAGTTAACTGAAGATGACCCTGATCGAAGAACAGAATTCTGCGAAATTATGACGGCAACCATTGCAAGGCATCCTACCTATCTCCACAATATTTGTTTCAGTGACGAATCTACATTTTATCTCAACGGCAAGGTTCACGACAAAATTGCCGTTATTGGAGTGACACCAACCCTCACATTTTCCGGGAAATCATACTCAATATCCAGAAAAAAAAGGAAGGACCATTAATCTTTAAAGGAACTTATTTGAATATGCTGGAAAATACTGTTGACCCAATAATCACCGAAATCGTCGAAGCGAATCCTAATGAATTCGATATGGATATTGTATTCCAACAAGATGGAGCACCACCACATTACTACGGACAAGTAAGAAACTATTTGGATAATACTTTCCCCGGTCGTTGGATTGGCCGTCGAGGTCCTACGGAATGGCCAGCCCGCTCGCCAGATTTGACACCTGTAGACTTTTTTTCATGGGGCTATTTGAAGCAAAAGGTGTACGAAACTGAACCTGCTTCAATATTGGATATACGGCAGAGAATAATAAATATTTGTAGAAATATCGACGTTATTGTGTTCGAAAATGTTCGGCGTGAAATATCGGCTAGGCTGTTCTTATGTCAAGCAGTTCAAGGCAACCATTTCGAGCATCTTCTGAACTGAACTCAGCTTCTTTCCTCAAATTATGAAGTTAAACGTCGATGTATTCAGGCAATTATTAAATGTTCCGCCATTTTGTAGTAGGTGAAGATGTTGACTTTATATTCTAGGGTTGTGAAGTATTCGTCAGGAGCTTCAAAAAGATGTGTCACAAGACCCCCCCTTTCAATTTAATTTTTTTTCCTAGTCGCTATCTTGAAAGTTTTATCTGTCAATTTTACTCCAAAATATAGTATTCATGCATCAATTTCATTATCCAAGGTTCCAATTTTTTGAGTTGACCCGTTCAAAAAATAAAAGGGGGGGGGACATTAAAGAAAAGCACTGTATACCGATACAAGGGACATCCACAAATTGGACGTTAAGAATTTAGTTAATCCTTTTTGTGGCACGTAAGCCGCTAGTGACATAAATTAGACCACAAATTCGTCTCTCTTACCTGGGTATCAGATGTTATTAAGTCATTTATAATATTGAATCCAAAAAACTTCAATATTTTCATGTTGCATTATTTATTTACTTATTTCCAAATCTACTTATTTAGCATACATGTGAGCTACACACTTCACAAAATGAAATCATGAAATATCCCTTGAATTAGAGCGTCGCGTCGTATATTAGTAGGTACATAAAAGTTCTGTACGCTTACGTACTGCAGGATGCCGAATTTTTACTTGTTCGATTAAACTTTGAAGTTTTGCCTACGTATTGTTTTAGCACTTCCGTAAACGCAAATATATTGCATGGATATAATGAAAATTAGAATACAATCTAGAGTAGAAAGACTCACGCATTTGTGGTTCTTTCGATGGTGTCGCTGTACTCTGCTCATAATTCCGGCAGAAAACTGGCTTCACCGATATAATTTTCCTATCCTAGACAAAGTTATTGCACCCAAAACCAGCTGATGCCAAATCCAACAAAAACTCAAGGATGTTGTTGGGAAACGTTCCCTGTGCTATTCAGATTACGATTGACAGTCTTTCAGAAAGATAATTAAAAGTTGAATAATAGTGGTAAAATAAAATAAAGCAAGTAAAATAAAATAAAGTAATTTAAAAAGTTAAAACTACACAACATCCATAACAAGTTTATACAGGAATAAAATAAAATAAGAAGTAATATAAAATAAGAAGTAAAATAAAAGATGGTTAACTTTTATCTTTTATTTTATTTTACTTTGACTAGTTGTTAGGCTGAATAATTTAGACAAATTGACGAAAGTTGATGATAGATGACATGATATACATAGCTATTCAGTCCTAGTATATGTTTTTGTTTTCATAACTGGAAAATGGTGTGTTCAGTGCCATTTTTTTAAATTTCGTGTTTGGCCAATAATGTCTTTAGATGACGAAGAGTGTATAATATTGTTAGTGTTGTCAACAGGGGCTTATTTTTTATTCAATAAACAATAACAGGGACCAATTTTTCAAGTATACATCATTGAAATAAAATCCCAAATTTCGATTGACTTCTTACATTAATTTACTCAGCTCTATAAACACTCTGAAAATTATTATTTCTTATTTTACTTTATTTTATTTCTTATTTTACTTTCCGTGCTGTATAAACTCACTTTTATTCTGAAAGTATTATTTATTATTACGATACAATCGTAACAGATGTACTTCCCATCTCCATAACAAGCAAGCCTCCAGAAAATAACAGGTTACGTGGCAAGGAGTGGCACTGGAAAACTAACTGACCGTATTATTCTAAGTACTTAGGAGTCACCCTAGCTAGATCCTTAACTTACAAGCAGCACTTCTATAATACTAAAATGAAAGTCAACTAGGCAAAATGATGGACACTTGTTCAAGTCAGCGCACGTTCGTCAGATTGGACTCCTCTGAACGAAACCTGTAGGTCGGTAACGAGCTGTCTGAATCCAACCCCAATGGACAGAGTATACCACCTCGTAGCTATCACTCTTCGCAGAGAAGCGGCACCCCTCCATGATACTCTTTCAGCACATGATGAATTGAAATCAAGACGAAGCCTCCTCATAGTAACAGAAAACTACGAGACCGCTATGATAAGTACGTTAGCCCTATGAGGAAATACAAATTCCATCAGAAAAAATGAGGGCGGAATCGAACTTGCCTTAACACATTGTCATGCCCCCATAAGTACAGAAAAACGTTCGAAGCATAAGAAACAACCAGATATTCATAAATATAAACTCTACCTAATTCACTAGGAATTAAAATAAATTCTAAAATCAAATATGCGACCAACCTAATAAACAAAGGCACTACACACCTGCAAGCCTCGGAATGCACATGAAAAGTCACCCTTGTTTTACCACTGAGCTATAAACTCATCACCCTACAAGTTACGCGTATCTAAGGGATTTTAGGAGTAAACAAAGCAACTATAAATCATAAGTTTTGACAGCTCATTAATGCAACACGACCCCGAAATAGATAAATCATTCGTTTTTATAAATTTTTTTTTGGAGACAGTAACAAGCCATTAATTACTAAGAAAGTGATTTATTTTGTTAGGAATTTGACCCGCGAACGATCAAAGCCAATCCGTGAAAGAGTAGATGATATAAAAGGGACGACGCGACCAACAGAAAGATTCGGTACCCAGACGTCGCTCAAGTAATATGTCCTCTCCGAGGGATTTAATTTTCATTCGATTACTATGTAGTGCCATAAAGATGAGAAGTGTACGAATATAATATCTTGCACTGAACTTGGAAACTATTAGAAAGAAAATTAAATCAATTTAACCGGACTCACGAGTAATGACTGCACAAAGTGAATACACAAGTAAACAGTATTTACCATAATTAAACATTATTTTACATGCTTTCAAGACGAGATAAGTCAACGAAAACCTCTAATCGATAGTTCATGACCTCATAGAAAAACAGTATTCATACAACTATAGTCTAATACACAGTGAGATTGAAAAGTAAATAAACAACTTGCGCGGAAATAACTAAAATATTAATACAATTAAACTACTATCATGTAAAACCAATAACGAGTGAATAAGTGTTGAAACCTGGTGGTATGGAGTAAGTTCATATATTTTTCTGTATCTTATGCTTGGGCAAATTGAATCATTTATAATTTTTATGTTTTTTAAATGTATCTCCATATTTTATGTTCCCATAGTTACAAATAATAATTATCAATAGTCGTTTTAATAATTGATGTCATCTTTACTTATATTCAGTCTACTTGATTTTGAGACTGACAAAAACTGACTTAATGTAAACTCTCCACTATTCCTTGACCATTGTATCTTTTTATCAGTATATAATAATAAACTCTCCACTATTCCTTGACCATTGTATTTAAGAATATAATGTAATGATGAAATGATAATAATATGTAGTGAAAGTAGACAAAGTAATGCGTAATAAATAAATAATATAATATAAATACACAAAACATGCAATATGCATTCATATACTATAGTAAAATAATTAAATGGATGTTAAACAAAGAATATAATATGATAATGATGACAAGATAATAAAAGAGTGTGTTATGAAAGTAATGTAGCGTAATAAATAAATAATATAAATAATAAAACAATTCAAACCATCTATACAATAGGGTAAATATATAAATGGTTAGTTAAGACAAACGACATATAATAGATTTAAAGAGATTTATATAATACATGTATATACATATACATAATAACAAACGTACATTATATAACACATACATACACACACACACACATATACATATATAAAATCATAGCATCAATTTGAGCCACAACCGTTTTATTGGATCATTAGTATGAGTTGGATTTTTTTATGTTATATTTCTGGTTAACAAAATCTTTATTATTTCAATACAGAACCAGTTAATAATTTTTTATATAAGTTAAATTATTTATGCTTTTCCGAGCTTGTATCTTTTTATCAGTAAGTTGGAATAGAAGATGAATCTTTGTAACTTTTATAAAATATATATGTATATTTCTAATGCTTTTCCAAGTGCATTATTTCACAATCTTTCTGAGAATCGGTACGTGCTTCCTAGATAAACGCCCCACATTCCCGAGTATAGAGAGAAAGGGGGTAATTTCTTGAAGCCGCTCTCGAGAAATAATCTCGGTTCAATTATTCCCAAATAATGTATGCTCCCTATACATCAAAGTAGTTACTTTGGCGAGCAACTATACAAAAAAGGATTAATCAACTATAGTAACCCTATATTTGAGTGTTCCTTAGCTTTTGTTGGTCTTTAGTTGAAGGAGTGATCTCTCAATAATAGACCAGTAGCGTAATAACATATATGGAAACCTCCGTACAACTACAGCACGTTCCAAGGTAACATTTAATAAATAGGGTTACCCAGTAACAGTACCTTACGTAACTGAGCAAGGATAACAGATCCCTTAATGCGTTGTCCAGGGAAATTTAACCGTACTGCATCCTGTGTTGTACAATATCTCGTCTCTCGACGCCTATATCTTACACTTTTGATTTATATATTTTATACTTCAACTATCAAATATGTGATAACGAATATAAAAAACTGGCAAGGATTTCAAATTACTGAAGGAATACTTCATTGTTATTTGTTGTAACGAAGTTACTATTTTATCATGTGAAATCTCAGCTCAACATCGATTATTTTCAAAGTCAATTATAAAGATTTTAGATCTTGCGCCTATATTTCTCGCGTTCTACAACAGACCAGTAAACCTGGCGCGCGGGATCTAGGACTCCTTCTCAAAGGTAGGGATAGCTCCGCTAAATCGATGCTGAAACGATGTTTTGAAGGGAGCAGCGAGAAATCAGTGGCAGAGCAGCGAGACTACGAGCCACCTCGGGATACCAGCAGCAGCCAACCAAAGTCCATCGAAGTCGACCGCGGGTCTAGCCAAAACAGTTGCGGCCACCGCCAGAGAAGCCGTCACGGAGACCAACAGTGAAGCAGACCGAGCGAGAGAAAGAGACGATAGAGCGTATCGAGCGCTTTTACACACTTAAAAGCTTAAAATATTAAAAACACGGCATGGGTTCCGATAATGAAACAGTAGAAATGGTACCCAACCATATTTTAGAGAAAACCAATGTTGCCTTAATAAACTTGCTATCAGTAAAATCCCATGAGAGATACGAAAAGGATATTGCAACAATAGAGACAACGCATGTGCCCTTTTTCTAGAATATTTTGATTTGCACATAAAGATTACCATTTATAAAGCTCAGCCACAAACGCGGAAATTGAAAAAAATTTCAATGTTTTTATGATAATTCAAAACTGAAAACGTCAATTTTTTCATCACATTCAAAAACGTACTCTTAGCGCCTCTGATGGACGTATGCATCGTTATTTCCACATTTCAAACTTTTACCGCTAGTTGAATTTATGTTTGGGTTTAAGAAATAGTATTGTCTATGAATATTCCTAAACAAACACAATTATTGTCGCTAGTGATTCGACTTCCGGCCAGCATGGGAGGCAGACGTCGAACATGTGGACTGAAAGTCAGGTTAATGTGAGTGAATAAGAGTGATAGTCCGCCGTAAAACACGTGCAATCCACACAGATAACTTTAATATCTGGTGTATTATTAGAAACTATAGTTAAGAAAAAGATCACTTGAATTCAAGAGTCATTTTAATTGAGAGGCAAAGTCATTTAAGTTTTATTTTCACTTGAAGAAAAGTCATTTGAAACAAAAGAAAAGTTATTTTAAGCCGATGGCACGATTCTGAGTCCGACGGACTAATGGTGACCCATGTAAATATTATATGTAGAAACATTAAAAAAAAGAGAGTGTGACTATACTTTACGAGAGGAGTTGAGATAATATAAGTATGGAAAATTTCATTATGTTATCTAATCAAGTGTACGAATTGATTTCAAGTTCGTACATTTTTGCAATATATTTTTGGTAGGAAAATATTGAAAGTATTTATCATTTTTATATAAAACAAAGAAATGGCCATCAAAGCTAATTTCTCTTTGTACAAATGGTGACATCGGCGAAATAGTTTCTTTTTAGAATTTATTTTTTCTTGAAAAAATTGAAATAAAATAGAGAACGGTCTTAAAGACTTGCGATAATGCATATGCGAGCAAGTTTTGAATGTTGACTTGATTTATTTCCATTTATAATTTCATCGTTTGGTTAAGTGTTATATTTTGTTGAAGTTGCAGGATCCGGCGATTCTTTTATCCTCTATTGCAATACACCAAAACTCAAACTGGGGGTAATTTAGAAAAATGGTATTTTCCGAATTATACATGTACGATCCTGAATGCGGCACTGCTATTTCAGTTCACCGATTTCGATCACTTACTAACGGCGTGTATTTGTTTTGATTCAACTTATTTATAAATTGAATTGATTATCGGAAATACGTGATCTCACAGACATCTACATTTTATATTGGTATAGTAAAAATACCTTCATACGTAGATTACTGCAGTAAAAAATTCAGATAGATTGCAGAAATTACAATTGCCTATGAAGCGTTATCAGCAGATTAGAAGATTCATTCATGTTATGACATAAATCGAAATGATGATCTATATTTCATGATAAGATTACTTTTTAATATAGTGAGGAGATACTGCATGCAGGTCGAAAATGAAAAAATACATCGATGAAATTGTACATATCTGAATTTACTATAACTTTCTTGTTCTATGGAATAGAAGGCATCAAAACTTCACAGATGAAGAAATGTGAAGGAGCCAAGGAGGATGTTATTGGTTTCTGCAAGTTTATACGAAATACAGCGTAAATAACGCAATCTATTTTTTTTTCATTCTTCGATTTAATGTATACATTCTGCAACAACCATCGAATTTTATCAATGGGAACTTGAAGGTCAAGTAGATTGAGAAGCTACACTCACGATGACATGACATACATTTGTTGAAAAAGCGTTAGAGGGGCTTTCCAGAAAAGTGATAAAGCTCAGTAACTAAAACATATCTGCCTCAATCATAAAATCGATTTGAAACTGTACATTTCAATGGGAGCTTTTATGCAAATTTTTGAGTTTCAGTTTCAATCACTATCGTAAGAATATGACCTTCAAAGTTGGCAAATTTCAATTTTTATGCTTATGTTTGAAACGACATATAGAAATCTATTTGACAAATGACATAAAAAATTATTCATTTTGACTTTTGTTTTTATGAAAAAAAATTAGTCTTGAAGAGGGTACTCTTATATGTAATCGTTTTTAAGAGATAACTTAACAAATTTATGTCTTATGTATATAGACTATGAAATAAAAAATTGCGATACAAATTTTTTGTTGTTGACATTTTAACGCATATGATTGTATTTTTTCTTTTTTTATCTAAAAAAATATAAACACATTCAGTAATTGTTTATAATAAATTATTTATTTAATAAACAATTAAATTATGCAAATTTTACTTGAGAAATCGCAAATGATTAATTTTAAGACAAAGGGTTTTTTAATATTTTGTTTAAATAATGAAAAAAGTAAAAAAACATTATAAATAATAAAAACAAAAAAAATCCAAAAATATGTAATCACTTTATTTGATAAGATTTTTTTAAGGTTGGCGACAAATATGGCTTGTAAAATTAATCCGATAGAGGAGTCACCATGCATTATAGACGAAATCGCACCATGCACAATAGCCGGAGAACTGGCCGAGCACTGTTGCCGATAAAGTTACGTACTCCATATAATAGCTGTCTTGAAGTACCAATTATCATTCGGTTTGGAAATTAATCAGGAAGAAATGATTCGTGAAATAGTAATTCCGATATAACATTCTTTGAAAATAAAATCCAACGTTGTTAGATCCATTATTATGAGGTCCAACAAGGTTAAATAAATGGACCAAAGATTCGTAATTATATTGGCGGGCTTTACAACATGCCAGTTGGGTTGTCCTGTAAAGGTGATTCCAGCGCCAGCGGCAGAGGAATCGTTATTGAATTTTGATATTCATCTGGTGAAAGTTTTGAAAATCACGCATTGTCAACCGGGCATATATTAGTTTTGAATCCCAGGTTCCTCTGTATTTTGATTACGACTGTTGTGTTCGTTTTTTTGGGAACGAACCGATTTTTATGGAATCAATTAATAATCTTTAGTTGCCATAATTCACTGGTTGAATTCTTACAACAGAAGATATAAGAATTGGAAATTGCAGCTCATAATTTTTGAGAAAAAAAAACTCAAGAGGTGTCAAGGGACACCCGGATGGAACGAAGTTCCTTTCGATTAATTAGTGAAGGAATTGTAATACATTTTTTTTTGTTTAAGTTATAATAATATTTTATATATATATATATTGTTATGTTTTGATGAATTGGAAAATATAAATTGTTTTTATATAATGAATGAAGCTAATAGTTTTGCTATTCTTTGTGAACCAAATTGATATGATATAGATAGATATTTTTGCACTGTATAATAATTTGTATGTGTTAATAATAATTGCCAACGAACGTCACTGTTCTCTCGTCACGTAGCTGACAATTGTTATTCCTTTTCTCACCACAGCTAGCTTGTTGGTCGCCCTCATCTCAGATAGCCGGTTCAAAGCAATTTAGCCCTTACTTGATATGTAAACTCAAGTTATTCAATGGTCGTAGGTATGTTTGTTGATCATTGGAAAGAACAAACAACAAAATATCAAAAGCAATTATCTCCTTTATTCAGGAAGACTTAAAATACCTGGCCTACGAGAAATAACTTATACTAGGTGAATCAAACAAATATTCACGGATAAAAATAATAAATCAGATCATGGATAGATAAACAGAACCTCACTTTTTCCGTGGAGTGACGTTTTCTTTATTGTTCAAAATAGTGTGACATAAAGTTCTTCGAATGTGAAATTCGTTATTGTGAAATAGTTCAGGACCGGAAATGCACTATTAAAGTTTTTATACCTGCTGGAGATGTCGGTGTTTCAAGATATGCCCTGAAACTGGATACCTTGTCACTACAAGCGCTATCAGGAACTCCAATACCATAAATCAGGAACCATACAGATGCGGAAATCAGCTTTGGAGACGTGGAAATGATATATAATTAAGGTAATACTGGTTTTGCTCTTCAAATGTTGGAATTCTTTCAATTTTTGTTCTCTCAAAATGTTGCGTCCATTCTCTTCTAATTTTATTTTCAATCTCCTCGTTGGCTTTTGTTTGTTGTTGCCTCGATACAAGTTTCCCTTACTGTTTTCCCATTTGAAATTTTGAATTCGCGCACTAATTTGTCACATTTCACTGTTTATCTTACTCAATTTATATATCCAACTATTTTTCCATACTTATTACTATTTACAAATTCTAATAATAATTGCTTATGATATCAACCAATTATTATCATTAAGACGTTTGCTGTTCTACATTGGTTACTTTTAGTTATCTCCAATTTCATATACTGTATGTTTCAAATTTACAAATGTGTTGATCACCTTTTATTCATGCAAATTTTGTAAATTTAGACTTTTTGTTGGCTTTTTTCCAATTATGGTTTATGATCATTATGACAGTGTATGAAATTGATTGTGTTATATTATTTTGACGTTTTTATCTATCCATATTATACAAAGGCTTATAAATAAATAGAACTTCAAAAGTTATTCAAAAAAAAATATCTTGGAACTAATAACTAATCAATAATTATTCTTTTTTGTGGGTTATTTCTTTTTAAAATATTTTTCTGGTTTTTCATAACATAACAATATATATATATATATATATATATATATATATATATTGTTATGTTATGTAATGCATACTTGCTAAAAATACATAAGCATTTATTATTGTCTGTATAAAATCTCTACTTACCTAACTCCATCAGCAATATTCGGAACTTGTGCAGAAACACTGTCAGGATTCATTATTGTTATTATTTTTTATTATTTATTATGTTCAAAAAACCTGTATACATTCAACAAAAATAATCCTCGTGACAATGTGAAATTGAAAGACGAAACGAAAATAACTGGCTTGCTTTCTATGAGAGAGAGAGAGAGAGACAGACAGAGAAACACGCGCACGCCGCACGGCTTACAACCATAGCGAAAGTCTCGTTACAACTTTTGGTCTTAATTTATTCCGTCTAGCCCCCGTTCGCAACGCGCGATAAGGAACTACGTTCCAAAAAAAAAAATCCAACAAAACTTCTCAAATTTTAAGTTTCCAATATCTGTGGCATTTTTACGGGTCATTCTGAATGACTTGAATATTTCTCTTCCTTAATATTCGTTGAGAAAGACGAAATTTTGTGGACAGAAAAAGTTATTCCCACGTTAGAAATATTTTATATGGATCGTGTACTGGACAAAATAATCAGACAACGTTCTCTATGGCAATCAATCAGACGACAAGGCACAGACGCGACAAATACGCGACACAGGCATAAACCAGACAAACTAAAAACATTCAGTCGCATATCTAAACGACACGAAAAAGTCACATAAAATCATTTACCCATCATGTCATTGTCAGAGGACGAAGATGCGCTTGCTTTGTTACAAATTGTTAATATTAACGTTATTAACGTTACTTACCTGAAATGTTTACTTCTTTGGAAATCTCTTCCCATGCTTTATCTTGAGCATTTCCATTCGAATAATCACTACTCATGTAATTATAAAGCACTGGGTACTTCTCAATTGTTTCAACTAATAAAATATTAGAGGCGGAATCCGTCATATTTAATATAAACTCGAAATATTTCAATCCGGTCCTAATACACGCGAATGCAATATTTGACTAATATATGTCTCCTCGAAAAGGGAAACATTCTCAATTGAATATTGATAGAAAGATTTTTCTGTGAATTGAAAAATCCACGATTAAAATGAAGTTATTTTTTGTGAATGTCTAACAGAAAACAACTACTTCCCCGGCTAAAGCCACGCTGGACATTGAACTACATCTTATCTTGACGATGGAAGATAGTGACTAAAGTTTATCTTTCAGTCGCAGATGATTCCACATCTGATTTTATGAACATCCTGTTTATATTTTCAACAAATCAATATCTGCTCATTTTGACCCCGACGATTTTCAGCAAACCTAGACAAGTCTAAAGCCGGGATCCAACGGCGCGTGAAGTGGCACTCCTCGCGCCAAACTTGCCAGCTGACGCGCCGTCGGATAGGGCAGGCTTGGCCACAGTTTATAGCTAAAGAAGCAGTTAGCTCACTTGGCCCAAATGCATGTTCCAAGGTAACATCCACTCCAGGGAAAGAATTCAGGATGCGCAGAAGACTGTACGCGATTATCGCTCTTCGAAGTATACGAAAAATGTCAGTATTAGTAACACAGTAACACGCGGTATGCGCGAGGGATAAAAATCAGAGTTGCGCAGTGTACAAACGGGAACATAAAGATCAAAGTGCCGACGCCAAGTGAGCTAACTGCTTCTTTAGCTATAAACTGTGGCTTGGCGATCTTCGGTCGGCGCGGTGAGTCCCGTCGTCTGTCGGTAAATGATCACGGTTCAAAGGAGCTCGGACATGGCGCTCTACACGTGTATACCGCTCCAACGACGCGGCTAGGCGGTGGTAACTGTCACCATGGAGTGGTCGAACGAAGTGGTGTTTTATCCCTCTATGAAGCCCAGCCGATTATTTGGAACACACGGGATCCAAACCATGAAAACAGGAATTTGATTCATGATGCCTGGAAGCGAATTGAAGAGCAAATGAGTATAAAATATTCAATAGAATAATTGAAAATTTTTTACCGCCATCCCTGCCGGCGCACAACAGACTATAACCGCTGCGTGTCCACGTCTGAAACCGCGATCCTACATGCGTCGTGGGGATCCCGGCTTTAGCGTGTCGTGTCTCATAGGTGAGCGCGGAGTAATTATAAATAAATAATACAAGACACTGAACAGATTTGTTTTAAGTTTTTGTCGCGTCTGTGCCTTGTCGTTCGTTGTCTGTTTGATGGGCGCCCCGCCTAAGGGATGGAAAATGTTACGACCCTCCGTGGATAGAAGAAGCTTTTGAATCTATAACTCACGGAATCACCTACGTCACACATCTAAATCAATTATTTTTAACTTTTTAGTGCATTTGAATAAAAGCTTGTCTTTAACAAGGTTTTTTTTTATTAAAATAATATTTCCCGAGTTATTTGTAAAAATCTTTTTTTTTAATCTCAAGTTGTTAATATTTTTGCAATTGTTTATGTGCGGAACTTTCGCACATTTTTCTAGACATAATTCCGAATCTAATGAGCCCTCACTCATATTTTTACGAGATTTTCCAAGATTAATTCTTCATTTTGAGTTTATGAACTAGACTATAACATTCAGTTCGAATTATTCATTCAGGTTGAATCATATTTTATAAAAAAAACAGCAAAAACGATTATATACATTTTACGAAAGATCTTGTAGATAAGAGTAGTGTGAGGCTACAATCGTTTCAACGTGTTTTTAATCACTATCGGACGTGCCGATAACAAAAATGCGATCAATACTAGTTACCTTCTAGACCCCCATATTTACGTCCCTAATGATGACTGAACATAGCAAATCATGAGTAACTTCATTGAAATTTCAAAACAATCATTAGTAGAGTATAATTCAGCAACACAAATCATAAAAATATTCCGTGATAAAATTTAACCGTGTTGCATCATTGAATGAACCCACCACTTTCAAAAATATGCGTCATTACTTTTGATGCGTTGATACTTTTCTACCAAAATCGTTTTGAATTCTCAAATTGATATATTGTTGATACACTACCCAAAAAAAACGTGATTCTCAGAAGTTTTTCATTAAAACGTGTACGAGTTAAGCTCACGGGGGCCTTACCTATTAGAGTGGGATCCGAAAAATGTTTCACCGACGGTGGTAATCGAACCCACGTCGGGTGTTAAACAGTGAGTACAAGACTGAAGCTTCTACCAGTGAGCCACTGGCCCAGTCATAACATAATTATTTGGTAAATGATTCATCGTCCCAAGAATTGAATATAGTTGGATTTAACGGGAATTAGTTGTTGGGAGAAATGATTCAAATCAATCTCCATGAAAATTGCGTAAACCAAAAAAGTTATACACAAAACCTGACAAAAATATACACCCATATTCTAGAAAGGTTCAAAAGAAAAACAGATTTCTGAATAATGATACACAAAAGATTTGTTTTTTTTTCGTTTCTTTATCTATGTAGCGCTGGAATATTTCAGGTGTGATGATCAGTTGCATATTGACCATACACGGTTGTGTGTTGTTTCATTTTAACGTGTCTGTATTTGATTATACAGAGTGGCCACTTTTTTAATGGGATTATATTGGTAACTTTTAAACCATAAGAGTTAGAAGGTCGGTCAAATGGAGAAAAAGTTGCATTATAGAAGCATTGTCAAGCAGTTCAAACAAATCGAGATTATCAGGGCCGGTTATTGAGATATCATAAGAAAAGTAAATTCTGTCATTTTGATTTTTCTTTTTTTCCCACTTTATTTCGAATATTATCAAAAAATGTCCCGGGAGTTTTTTATTTGACAGTAAATTATCCTCAATTTGACATAATCATATTCCGTATCCAACGTTTCGTACGTTCTGGGCCACCCTCAACCTCATTTTTTCCAATACGGACCTGCATATTTTATGACACTTTTCGAAATAACTTTTAACGCTGAATTCAACGATATATCATACAATGTCATTCAAAGTTGATTTTCAGGTGATTTTGACCCTTATCCAAATTTCTTTGGGTCGAATCTGTATTACATTTAGGTACCTTTAGTTTAATTAACAACATGCAATACATTTCGATAAGAAAATCAACTTACTCATTTTCAACTGAATGGAAC
This sequence comes from Gonioctena quinquepunctata, assembly GCA_018342105.1. Lineage (NCBI taxonomy): Eukaryota > Metazoa > Arthropoda > Insecta > Coleoptera > Chrysomelidae > Gonioctena > Gonioctena quinquepunctata. Next base: position 3,432 of record JAFIRS010000757.1, on the reverse strand, counting down.
GTAACAGAATCAAAGCAAGAAACAAGTAATAATTATTTACAAATTTCAAGAGGTGAAAAACCTAATTCATAATAATTAAACGAAACTATCATTTGATGAAAGAAAAATCAAATGATTATTCGAAAGTAAATGATGAACATTAATGAAATTCTAAATTCCACCATTTTGTAAAATGCACTTTGCTTACTTCTTATACATTTGCTTATTTCGTCTCCTTGAATACCTTCCAATACATTCTCAATCTTCTCGCGAGGAATCATCATTGTTGGATTTGTCATTTGTTCCGTTGAAACAAATTACAGAATCGAACTTTATTTTGAGATCATTACGATATAGTTTTTGCAAGGCTTGGTATTCAAATTTAAAATCATTGTATTCGCGTCTCTTGACTATTTTATTAACAGCAGTTTTTGATAAATTGCATTCACTGGCCACAGTTCTCGATTTTTTTTCTGGGTTCAATTGAATTTGGGTCAGAACATTGATATCGTTGATAGACTTGTTTTTTCTTACATACACACAACTCTAGGTTTATTGAATGTATTATTTTCAAGTAGTAGGCCGTGGATAAAAAAGAACATAACAAGAAATGTCATATTATTTGTCACATCGTTTATTATTGTGTCACAAGAACTTGTCATTAAATACTTTTCTGAGTAATTTCAATTTAACTTATTCGATATGGTAAGATACACAAATGAAGAGAAGAGAGATATGTACGAAGTGTACACAAAACTAGATAGAAATTCGTTCAAAGCACAACAAAGGTATGGTGAATTATATCCTGAAAGAACAACACCAAATATTAAAATGTTTCCACGACATTCACAAATTCTGGCATGTTCAATCGAAGGAACAAACATTTTTATGCCACAGAAAATCCTCACTTAATTCATGGAGTTAGACATCAATATCGTTTTTCTTTGAACATATGGTGCGGTTTGTTGAATAATAAATTACTGGGACCCTATTTTATTGACGGCAACCTAACCGGAGCAAAATATGTAGAAATTATAAAAGAAATGTTGGATGATCTTCCTATACGGTATCGGCGTAATAGTCCATGGTTCCAACAAGACGGATGTGGTCCACACAACTCAAGAATAGTCACAGACTATCTAAATCGTACTTTTCCCGATTCATGGATTGGAACAAGAGGTCCAGTAGCATGGCCTGCCAGATCTCCGGATTTGAATCCGCTGGATTTTTATTTGTGGGGATATCTCAAAAATAAAATTTATGATACTACGAACCCGACAATAGAGATTCTTCGCGAGAAGATTGAGAATGTATTGGAAGGTATTCAAGGAGACGAAATAAGCAAATGTATAAGAAGTATGGATTCCAGAACCGCAAAGTGCATTTTACAAAATGGTGGACATTTCGAACACTTACTTCATTAATGTTCATAATTTACTTTCGAATAATCATTTGATTTTTCTTTCATTAAATGATAGTTTCGTTTAATTATTATGAATTGGGCTTTTCACCTCTTGAAATTTGTAAATAATTATTACTTGTTTCTTGCTTTGATTCTGTTACGTTCTATTCAGTTGAAGATGAGTAAGTTGATTTTCTTATCGAAATGTATTGCATGTTGTTAATTAAACTAAAGGTACCTAAATGTAATACAGATCCGACCCAAAGAAATTTGGATAAGGGTCAAAATCACCTGAAAATCAACTTTGAATGACATTGAATTATATATCGTTGAATTCAGCGTTAAAAGTTATTTCGAAAAATGTCATAAAATATGCAGGTCCGTATTGAAAAAAATTAGGTTGAGGGTGGCCCAGAGCGTACGAAACGTTGGATACAAAATCTGATTATGTCAAATTGAGGATAATTTACTGTCGAATAAAAAACTCCTGTGACATTTTTTGATAATATTCGAAATAAAGTGGGAAAAAAAGAAAAATCAAAATGACAGAATTTACTTTTCTTATGATATCTCAATAACCGGCCCTGATAATCTCGATTTGTTTGAACTGCTCGACAATGCTTCTATGAATGCAACTTTTTCTCCATTTGACCGACCTTCTAACTCTTATGGTTTAAAAGTTACCAATACAATCCCATTAAAAAAGTGGCCACTCTGTATACAATTTTAAAGTTTTTAATGTGTAATTTGTGCCAATGTGTTTTTATCGGCCAGGAAAAGAGCAGGAAAAACTTAGTTTTAAAGGTGGGTCATAGATATGTTTTTTGTTTCAATATATACGTGAATATTGTCATTTCAGCTTTGAAAAAGAAATAAATTAATTCCGAAACGCCAGCAATAAAAAAATAGTTTTACTCCCTGGTCGTAGTTCCCGTTAAATCCAACTATATATAATCATTTGGAATAATGACCACTGTAATAACACGTTGAAGGACAGTAACGTCGATCGGCGTCATCTTTGGTTTGCTAAATTCAGCAACAACGCCCCGTCCGGCGTCTAAAATTAAACTGTAGTAACATAACGTTTATCGGCGTTCTAAATCTCATTCAAAATGTTAAAGACGGATAGTTACTGCCACATCCAGCAAAGATCTCATTAGAATACCGCCGGTTTTAGTACGCAAAAAAATATCTACACTGAGGTGCTTCTCCCACTACAAAGGGAGAAGGTAAATTTGCACAAAACGCCGACAGACGTCCAGCGATCCATATAAATCTAATTAGTCATTGTTTTGGTGCCAAAAGGGAAATATCGTTCCAGCGACATTGCCCTATTTTTACAAGCTTGCAAGTTAAATTTAACCCACTTCTAGTTGCCCGATTAACGACAATATTTCGTGCAAAGTTGTGCCGAAAATAAGTGATTTAGGGTGTATTGTTTATGCTGGTAAAAAGAAGGAGGCATTTTGAGTGATTTTTGTGCGAGAAAACGGTGCTTGAAAATAAGGTTAATTTTTTTTAAAGTGCTGTAACTCGGAAACGGTATGAGACCGCCGCATTTTTCTTCCGGATTCGTGTTCGGGAGGCAAAAACACGTAAGAAAAGTATTTTCCCCATATTCAGAGTGCATGTGTGGTGTAACTTTATATTTACACAGTTTTTTTATGGGATCTCCTGGAACAAACAAATATACGATGGAAACCAGTTTTAGATGTGAAGGTTGTGAAGAAAAACCGCCTCTTTGTCCATTTTGTTTTGAGGATTGGCATGACCCAATGCATGAAGTAAATTAAAAGTTATTCATTATATTTATTATATAACTTTTTTGCGTTTTTTGATAATGAAGTCGTTTTATTTTCGTTTGTTACATAGAACACCTTTTTTAATTCTTGACTTGATTTGTTTACATTCCTATTCCTATCTTTTTAGAATAAAGTCGTTTATATTCATGTTTGTTTTTCAGATTATCTTTCTTAATTCTTGACGTCTATCGACGTGCAGGCAATATCTAGCAAATATTTCATTTGAAAAGTGACGTTTCACCTTTTTTA